>CM046861.1:6580065-6965065 GCA_025617745.1 Heliocidaris erythrogramma
TTTTTTTCTGCTCTATTAATATTATGATTATATGGAGATGAGTACGACTGCGTCTTTTATCAAACCTTCACATAATCCATTTTGCTACTGCTCATTACCTATAAAACCATTCTTTTCTGCCTCCTCCTCCTGCTCTCCTCCAGTCTACAAATATATATTTATCAATTTGTTCCAAAACACATACTTAATCATAAAAAGCCCCATGCCCATTCCTTTATACAGGTTCATTTTCCGAAGGTTTGTTACTCCGGCGCTTCATAATTCCAAAAATGAAAAACGGTTCATATTTCCGAAGTTCGTAATTCCAAAAAGTTATGTATAGGACTCAATTGCATTATCGGAATTACGAACCTTTGGAATTATGATCCCCTTTCTTATTTTCGAAATTACGAATCCTATTTCATTTTCTCAATTACGACCTTCGGAGTAAAGCATCACATGATTGGAATTATGAAACCCATTGCTATGGGAAATTTGTGTTTCGGAATTACGCACCTTCGGAATTATGAACCTTCAGAAAAGAGAGTGCCCCCACTTATTCTACCCCTAAAAGAAGGTAAAAAATAATGCAGTTACGGCTCTTTACGCTAAAAAATGATTTAACATTAATCTTACAATACCATTGTATCAGGTATATTCAATGAAAACCCCATATAATCATAATTTTGAAAATTAGCAACAGAAAACTGATAAAACTCGCGATCTTCCGTACAAGATAAAAATCAACCCTGACTTTTTACCAAATTTAATTAAAAAAAAACTGTGATCAAATGATAGTCAAAGTTAAAAAAAAAGGGGGGGGGGGGTCTCTCATTTAAATAATATCCATTTGCCGTCTCCTCTCCTTATCCAACCTACAGACCGTAGAAGTATTTTGAAAGCCATTTTCTATAGTTTATTATGTTGGTGAATTCACGAGTACATTATATTTGCACATTTTGTATTTCTTCTCATTTCGAATGGAAAAGGTATTACCCAGTTCCTCCTAACCGGGCTATTCATGAAATAGCTAGTACAGACTTTGAGAAAATCAATCCCATTTTGAAGAACCTAGAAAAAAAACCAAGCCCAAAATATATATAAAAGCCTCGAAAACCCTGATCTTGCCTTTTCAGATGGTTAGCGATTAGGAATTCTTTACAAATTATGTTGCACCCCTTTTTGGGACTCATGGATTATATATGTTCTGCCATGAATCACAGTCACAGTCATCATTATCTACTGATTCATGACTGCCTACTTATTGTATTCCATACAATAAGTATACATATAAATATACATTTTAAATATATCAGGGGAAGAAAAAGGGTACGAACCAAGGACGTCTTGCTTTCGAAGTCCCATTACGAAACATGCTCAGTTCCATTGTACATATATGCTATTGTTATTGTGGGGGAAAAAATCATAATATTTGCTCACTCGCTACGTCGCTGATGAACCGTCAGATAAATCAACACTACCTAGTAAGATGAGGAAGACATATTTAGTATTATAATTAAAACAGTAAACCATGTCATGAATGTGGGATAGGACTGAATGGTGCTGTTAGGCTGAAACATAGAAGAAAATGAGTCAGGCAAAAGTTTGGCATTAAAACGAAACATGAATAAGGCGGTTTGCAGGTAATTTATATCATCGACCTTCAAGCACTTCAACTTAAAGGGAGTAGCAAGTCGTAATCCATGGCCTGACCAGTTGGCCTGACTCGAGGAAATTCGGATACAATCAGGTCCAATCGTGCGCTACCGAAGGAATGTTATTGCCTTAACTCGAATCCCTACATACGTAACCGACCAATGAGATTCAAATACTGGAATAAAGAACGCGCGATCTTGTTTACTCAAATTTGGGTCAATAGTACATGGCAAGTTGAAAGGTTACTTAAAATTTTCTGTAGAATCTGATTTTTTGTGCTATATCCCCTATTTTGGGGGTGCTGAACATGAATTTACTTGTTGCCATTTTTCTAAATGACGTCTTCGGCCGTTGCCATGGTAACGAAATATTTTCTAAAAAATAACATATATCTCTTAACAAACAACATAAAAATTATAGTGTTAGTGATGAAGTTTATCAATTTCAACCTACCCGTTTGATTAAAATCAAAGTCTCAGTTGTCAAAGGGCATGGTTACGCTCAAAAAGGGCCGTTGCTATGGTACGCCTAAAATTTTTCAGAAAACAGAAAACACACACACACACACTCACATACACACACACAAACCTATCTACGTCAGCGAGGAGCAAAGCGACCGATCAGCAAAATTTTAACCCTAAAAAAAACGCAATTTCTTGTGCATTTTACCCAGGAAATTTTACAATTGAGCAGTAGAGAAGCTCGAATTTTATGCATTGATAAGCGGTTTTCTATTCACGCACTTCTACAATCGGGAGCAAAATTAACGAAAACCCTGAAAGGCTTGAGAAAGAGTCGAGAAATTCAGCAAGGGTACCTGAAGTTGAGATTTCTTTCTAATGTTGAACCTTTGCAAATGCTGTTTTATACACTTTATTTATCTTACATCGGGGGCGCAGTATTTAGCAGGAGTCATATGACACATATATACCGAGCAAAGCAATTACATCTTTATTTTTTTCAAATTTTGAACCCTTTAAGCTATTTAAGAACAATAGAGGCCTACTGGGGGCGCGAAATTACGAGATCCTGAAAGATAATAATTATGCGAGGGAGCAAGCGACCGAGCTTTCGAAAATTTTCGCATTTCAAACCTTCAAAAACTAGATTTTTAGTGCATTAACAGGCCATTACCCCACCTCATATTTTTGGGGATATATACCCCTACCGCCCCCTCCCGGGATCGACACCCACTGGTGGGGAGCCAGACGTGAAGGATCCAACCGCACAGCCAGGATGTCATTTTAGGGTTGTGAGCCCGCGAAGAGTGCGAAATTGGTGCGTGCTCCCCAGGGGGGGGGGGCAGCAGGAGGGAAGATTCCCCCCTTCCGTGCGAAGCGCGAAAGCTCTCCCGATTTATAGCAAATTTGAGACAAAGATAACTGCTCGTAGCACCCCTTTTTTTAGGGAAAATTTATTTCGAGGTCCGGACTGCTTTACAGTTATTTGGACGCAATACAGCATTGTATGTAACAGGGGTGGGTTCATGAAGGGGGTAATTTCTCCTTCCCGCTAGGAGCGCGAATTTGAGCAAATTTGAGAGAAAGATAACGGCTCGTAGCACCTTTTTTAGGCGGAAAGTTATTTCGACGTCCGGACCGCTTTTCAGTTATTTGGGCGTAATACTGCACTGCAACAGGGATTGGCGCAGGGAGGGGGGGGGGGGGGGGTTCCCCTTCCCGCGCGAAGCCCGAAAGCTCTGATATTTTAGCAAATTTGAGAGAAAGATTAACGGCTTGTAGCAAACAAAGGCGGAAAGTTATAGTTCGCCGAACCGACTGCTTTTTCAAGTATTTGGAGCAATATTGCACGGTATGTAATAGGGGTGGGTTCAGGAAGGAGGATTTTCCCTCCTTCCCGCGCGAAGCGCGAAAGCTCTAACGTTTTAGCACCTTTTTAGGCGAAATGTTAGTTCGACGCCCTGGCTGCTTTTCAGTTATTTTGGACGTAATACTGCACTGTAAGAAGGATGGGTGCAGGAGTGGGAGTTTCCCCTTCCCGCGTGAAGCGCGAAAGTTCTGACGTTTTGGCAAATTTAAGAGAAAGAAAACGGATTGTAGCAAACAATTTGTTTAGGCGGAAAGTTATAGTTCGACGCCATGACTGCATTTCAGTTATTATGACGCAATACAGCACTGTATGTGTCATGGGATGGTGCAGGGAGAGTAGAGTTATTTCCCCCTTCCCGCGCGAAGCGCGAAAACTCTCTTACTTCTCTCGCTTTTTTTTTAGTGGCTGAATAGGGGGGGGGGGGCATGGCCCCCTTGTGCCCCCCTGTCTACGCCAGTGGTTATTACTTATGCATTAGTTGTAGAAGTGATGCAAGTCGTAAGTTTGTAGTTTAGACAGTGTAACATTCACAGTGCCCTGATTATAAACACGATTTCAAAGGCATCTTTTTCACAATAAATATCACATCAAAATATAATTAAATCTTAGTTTTTGCAAAAGGCATCAAGCATGAGTGAGGGTTAGTGAGTCGTATTTTCAGACCAATCATTGCATCAACCATATGTCTAAAATGCACAAACTAATCCAAATATTATCAAACCGTTATCATAATAATTATATTCTAGTTCTAGTTTCTACAAATTCTCATCACCTGTAAAGGTTGTGCTATCATAAAGTGTATGAGGTAATTATTTAATTGGTAATACAGATTTTTATAAAACACACTGTCACTTCCAACGCCTTGTTTGTTAAAGAGGCAATGTACAAGTGCACAACATCTTTACTCATTTCATACATTTTGTTGGGAGCTTGAGCAAAATATTCATGAAGATACATACCCAATGTTAACAATTTTTTGTAACTTTTTTTTTTGATGTGCAAACAGTGCAGTTTTGGTCATTGAACACAATGAACTGTTTAACAATTTTATTAACTACAACTGAGTTGTGCTTTTTGAGACCTGAATTGTTTTAGAAGTGCAAGGATGAGTATAGATTTGAAGTTCATACAATGTAACGTTCACATTGCCCTGATTATACACGCACATCCAAAAGTATTTGGATATTTTACTGAGGAAAACTGCAGAGAAACAACATATGAACACAATATATTTGTTTAGAATTGTTCTTTGAAATAAATCCCTCAAAAAGTTCTGCACTTCTAAGTGCTTATGCAACAAAAATATAGGGCCTATGCATAGGGATGTTGCACCAACAATTTCCCCCGGGGGGGGGGGGGGTACTCACGTATATGGGTATACGCGGACGTGCCGCTGGAAGGGTGACTTTTTGAAGAAAGATCCTTAGACATGGGTCCCCTTTTCATTAAAAATATCCTTAGACATGGGTCCCATTTTCCCCCAAAAAAATCCTTAGACATGGGTCCCATTTCCCCCAAAAAAATGTTGTCCCTACCCCCCCCCTCCCCCCCCCCCCCCAACTGAGCGATAATACGGGTCTACCTTTTTCACAAAAAATCCTTAGACATGGGTGCCTATTTACAGCAAAAGGACCCTTGGATGTGGGTATGGGTCTGGAGTTCTCAGCCGCACACCCCCGTCCGATTATAATCTGAGTACCCCCCCCCCCCCCCCCCCCCCCCCCGGGCAATTTTCCTCAAACTTCAAAGGCTGAAATTCCTTAGTTGGTCCTGGACCTGGCCACTGCACGAAATCAGCTCCGCCTCTTTTGGCCTTGAAGTTGTATATTGTATATATTTTTGTACGGCGCATGAGTCATGATGATGGCCTATGGGCTATAGGACTAGCATAAGCCAGCTCTCGCCTAGCATTATTGAAACACGTGACGTTATAATATACACATAATGTGTATATAGATCAACTTTGGACGGTACAATAAAATGTACCACAATAATATATTGTAGATTCAATGGATTCTTTATTCATATACAGGTGGCAAGGGTGAAACAAGGGGGGTAAAGGGACGCATTTCCTCCCTTTCCCCCTTTCTTTCTGTTCTTTAATTTTTGGGGTGGGAGCTGGGCTGTGAATCCTCAGTCCCACCCACCCTGCCCCCGTATACGCCGTGATGATGATGCATAGTTAGCATTCTCTGGCTTTGAAGCACTTTCAACAGTACTTTTAACTGTTACGTTGTTTGTCAGAAAATGTTGTCAGAAATAAAGAAACGAAGAAAGTGCTTCATTTACACGCCTTTCTTTTCTTTTCTAACCTGGGACACTTTTTTGTAACGGTTCCATAAGCCCACATACGACCGAGCTATCACATAATTATGTTCTACACAAGCACTTTATTCGATCGTTTATACAATGCATCATCGTGGGTGGAAGAACGTGTTATTGGGCAATCGGCTATACATGTACGGACTTTCCCCCCCTAAATCAACAAAAGTCTTTATACCTGAATTTATGCACATGAATACAAGTCATGATCCATATATCCCTCATGACAATGTCAGTCAAGGTTGCCATATCTAGCATAATTTCGACCCTCTTGGAATCTAGCATTATTCCTGGCATAATTTGGCCAAATCTAGCACATTTTCACTAGCATCTAGCATAATTCTGAATTTCGGACTTTAAATAGAGAATTTGCTATTAAGAACAGATATCTAAGGCTGAGGACCTTTTTTGGGGGGGAGGGGGGGGGGGGGGGCTTGTCAGAGAATTTTGGACTGAAAATCGTTCCCAGCCGCCTGAGTTATACGCTTCAAATGGATCTAACATAATTGTTCTCAATTTAGCATAATTTGGGACGAGACTTGGCATAATTCCGATTTTTAGCTGTGGCAACACTGATGTCAGTTGCCCCTTTTGTATTTCCACATAGCAAAGAGTAATGGGCCAGTCACAAATCAGTTGCGATGCGTCGGCGATGGGTAAAACCCGGGAAATTTTAACAAAATCTTGAGACAGATCTCACGATTTTGCACCCGTCGGAGGCGCTCTCCGGACGCCTGCGGCTTGTCGCAGATTTTTTTAGGCATCGCCACACCCGTCGCGGTCCCCAACTTTGAACTTAAAATTTTAAGATTGCTCGCAAGATTTTTCACCCATTTTGGGCATCCCAGACATAATCTCCGATGACCTACGATGCCCTCCGATTAATCGGAGGCGTCCTCCGAATAATCTGAGACTAGTCGCGGAATCAGCGCCAGCTTCTCTGCAGAGTTGAAGTGACTGTTATATGTACAACCAGATGAGGGATACCACGCTACCGTGTACAGGGAGAAATACAGATGACCGAGGTCAAGAAACCCTCCTTTTCCCCCACATATACCCAGGGGGAAAAAAATTTAAAAGAAAAGACGCTCGCAGATATCGTCTCCGATCCCCTCCGATGCAATCGGAGGCGATCGGAGGCTAATCCCACGATTTTTCGACAAAACCGGGTCAAAATCCTTGAAAAAATCTCAGACAATGTGACTGCTCCACTTTTATTAGGATTATTGCTAGGATTGTTCAAGGATTCTTTATTTTCTACGACGACCCATTAATTAAAAAAAAATATTTTTAAAAATAAAACTAATCCCCGACAGATCGCCGACATTGTGACTGGGCCATTAGACATGCATGCAAGGATTTCTGTTTGGGTGGTGAAAATAACAATGAAAATTCGAATTATATAGCGCCTTTCACAGACGATACAAGGTGCGATCCTTTAGGCAATGAACAAAATTAATTGAGAAGTATTGTAAAGGTATGTTTTCAGATGTTTTTGAGAATTCAAGTGAAGTGCTATCTCTTAGAAGTGCATGGAGTTTGTTCCAAAGGCGCGAGATAAAAGATTTACAGAATTCGAAGCCGGCCTGTTTACGAGACTTGGGAATGAGAAAGGAAGGATTTGCTGTAGATGGAAGTGAATGTGATGTTCTCTGTTGCTGAAAGACAGAGGAGATTATATAGGAAGTGTGGTTGACAAACATTTGAAAGTTTGAACAAGTAGGCGGTATATATTGTATTCAGTCAGCAACTGCAAGCCAATGTAGTTCATTTAACATGCCTAACATTACAGAGGTATATCCGTGTAGGGTACATCATTCCTAAAGAGAAAACGGGCGCTATAACCCCCCCCCCCCCCCGACACGGTTTTTCCATCCATGTGAATAACCCCTTTGTTAAAGATAGCATTCTTCTTTAGCATCCTCTTCTGTTCCAATCTGCAAATCGTAGAATAATGTCGATGCCTTGTTCCCATAATAGTTGATCTGCATGGAGATTTCTTTCTATAATTATGTTGCTGACTTTAAATTTATTTTCACGTCCACTACAATACAGTCTATATTTTTTCACATTTTAGATTTTTAAAAATACTACTAGGTTCCTTTTTGTCAGGTCATTGATTAAAAGCCATTTGAAAATTACGATTTGAAGGAGTTGGAACAAACATGACAAAAATATTGATCCCATTTAATGGGAACAATCAATGAAACGGCCCAAAATATGTACGAGAGTCTTTAATGACTTTATAATCTTTATAATCACGATTTAGTGCACATCTTTGCATATTTTCGGGCCTTAACAAAACGACTTTTTTGGCCTGCAGCCCCCCCCCCCCCCGGCGAGGTGCCTGAATGTCATTTTAACATCTTATCTGTATTGTGTTTTGATGATGAATTATTTTACCGTGATAAAGTGTCCTTTTCTAGACAAGTGGAAACTGGAAAATTAATATTCAGCTTTCCTGTATGGCGAAAATGTTCCCGTACGCCTGTTTACTAATTAAGATACGGTACTCTGCTTTTTAAGAAAGAGAGATCTGTGCTGCCATCGATCACACCCCACACGATCAACGCACGGATGAGTTCATTAATCTCATACAATGAACAATTTAACATTTCAACAATGATTTTAAAATGAATCAACCGGGAACATTGTTGTACAATGTACAATTGAACTTAACAATGTTAAAAGGGAACGACCCAGACACTAGCACATGATGTTTATCGATGTCTCCTTCCAAATAAGACATGAGGTAATTGTACTCAAAAGAGTAATTTATATCGAGATGAGTACGACTGCGTCTTTGTCAAACCTTCACATATTCCATTTTGCTACTGCTCATTATATTTAATACCATTCTTTTCTGCCTCCTCCTCCTGCTCCTCCAGTCTACAAGATATTTTGACTCACTATCTTTGAAAATCTATTTATCAGTTTGTTGAAAAACACATACTAAAATCATAAAGAAGCCCCATGCCCCCTCCTTTATACAGTTACATGTCGTTTTCCCGAAGGTTCATTATTTTTCCGAAGGTTTGTTACTCCGGCGGTTCATAATTCCAAAAATAAAAAAAAAAGGTTCATATTTCCGAAGTTTCGTTATTCCAAAAAGTTATGTAGGACTCAATTGCATTATCGAAATTACAAAGTTTGGAATTATGATCCCCTTTCTTATTTCGAAATTACGAATCCTATTTCATTTTCTGAATTACGAACCTTCGGAGTAAAGCATCACATGATTGGAATTATGAACCCATTGCTATGGGAAATTTGTGTTTCGGAATTACGCACCTTCGGAAAAAAGAGTGCCCCCACTTATTCTACCCCTAAAAGAAGGTAAAAAATAATGCATTACGACTCTTTACGCTAAAAAATGATTAACATTAATCTTACAATACCATTGTATCAGGTATATTCAATGAAAACCCCAAATAATCATAATTTTGAAAATTAGCAACAGAAAACTGATAAAACTCGCTGATCTTCTGTACAAGAGAAAAATCAACCCTTGACTTTTTACCAAAATTAATTTTAAAAAAAAACTGTGATCAAATGATAGACAAAGTTAAAAGGGGGTCTCATTTAAATAATATCCATTTGCCGTCTCCTCTCCTTATCCAACCTACAGACCGTAGAAGTATTTTGAAGCCATTTTCTATAGTTTATTATGTTGGTGAATTCACGAGTACATTATATTTGCACATTTTGTATTTCTTCTCATTTCGAATGGAAAAGATATTACCCAGTTCCTCCTATATAACCGGGCTATTCATGAAATAGCTAGTACAGAAAATCAATCGCATTTTGAACAACCTAGAAAAAACCAAGCCCAAAATATGTACAAAAGCCTCGAAAACCTTGATCTTGCCTTTTCAGATGGTTAGCGATTAGGGATTCTTTACAAATTATGTTGCACCCCTTTTTGGGACTCTTGGATTATATATGTTCTGCCATGAATCACAGTCACAGTCATCATTATCTACTGATTCATGACTGCCTACTTATTGTGTTCCATACAATATACATTTTAAAATATCAGAAGAAAAAGGAACGAAAATCCAAGGACGTCTTGCCTTCGTAGTCCCATTACGAAACATGCTCAGTTCCATTGTACATATATGTATTGTTATTGTGGGGAAAAAAAATATTTGCTCACTCGCTACGTCGCTGATGAACCGTCAGATAAATCAACACAACCTAGTAAGATGAGGAAGACAATATTTAGTATTATAATTAAAACAGTAACCATGTCATGAATGTGGGATAGGACTGAATGGTGCTGTTAGGCTGAAACATAGAAGAAAATGAGTCAGGCAAAAGTTTGGCATTAAAACGAAACATGAATAAGGCGGTTTGCAGATAATTTATATCATCGAGCTTCAAGCACTTCAACTTAAAGGGAGTGGCAAGTCGTTATCCATGGGCCTGACCAGTTGGCCTGACTCGGGGAAATTCGGATACAATCAGGTCCAATCGTGCGCTACCGAAGGAATGTTATTGCCTTAACTCATAAATACAACTACATACGTAACCGACCAATGAGATTCAAATACTGGAATAAAGAACGCGCGATCTTGTTTACTCAAATTTTGGTCAATAGTACATGGCAAGTTGAAAGGTTACTTAAAATTTTCTGTAGAATCTGATTTTTTGTGCTATATCCCCTATTTTGGGGGGTGCTGAACATGAATTTACTTGTTGCCATTTTTCTAAATGACGTCTTCGGCCGTTGCCATGGTAACGAAATATTTTCTAAAAAATAACATATATCTCTTAACAAACAACATAAAAATATAGTGTTAGTGATGAAGTGTATCAATTTCAACCTACCCGTTTGATTAAAATCAAAGTCTCAGTTGTCAAAGGGCATGGTTACGCTCAAAAAGGGCCGTTGCTATGGTAACGCCTAAAAATTTTCAGAAAACAGAAAACACACACACACCACACAAACACATACGTTTACATGGCTTTACTTCCGAGGACAACTATCATGACTATTGATCCTCTATTGTTACTCGTCCTCGGACAGTCGACGGAATAAGGCATAAATTCATTGTTCGACGTTCGAGGACCATTGTTGTCATGATTTTTTTTTTGTTCTCTGTCCGAAAATGTCCTCGGACATAATGCTAAACAAACGCACACTCACATACACACACACAAACCTATCTACGTCAGCGAGGGAGCAAAGCGACCGAGCAGCAAAATTTTCAATTTTTAACCCTAAAAAAACGCAATTTCTTGTGCATTTTACCCAGGAAATTTTACAATTGAGCGGTAGAGAAGCTCGAATTTTATGCATTGATAAGCGGTTTTCTATTCACGCACTTCTACAATCGGGAGCAAAATTAACGAAAACCCTGAAAGGCTTGAGAAAGAGTCGAGAAATTCACCAAAAATACCTGAAGTTGAGATTTCTTTCTAATGTTGAACCTTTGCAAATGCTGTTTTATACACTTTATTTATCTTACATCGGGGGCGCAATATTTACCAGGAGTCATATGACACATGTCATGATATATCGAGCAAAGCAATTACATCTTTATTTTTTTCAAATTTTGAACCCTTTAAGCTATTTAAGAACAATAGAGGCCTACTGGGGGCGCGAAATTACGAGATCCTGAAAGATAATAATTATGCGAGGGAGCAAGGCGACCGAGCTTTTGAAAATTTTCGCATTTCAAACCTTCAAAAACTAGATTTTTAGTGCATTAACAGGCCATTACCCCACCTCATATTTTGGGGATATATACCCCTACCGCCCCCCCCCGGATCGACACCCACTGGTGGGGGGCCAGACGTGAAGGATCCAACCGCACAGCCAGGATGTCATTTTAGGGTTGTGAGCCCGCGAAGAGTGCGAAATTGGTGCGTGCTCCCCAGGGGGTGGGTGCAGGGAGGGGGAAGATTCCCCCCTTCCGTGCAAAGCGCGAAAGCTCTGACGATTTATAGCAAATTTGAGAGAAAGATAACTGCTCGTAGCACCCCCTTTTTTAGGGGAAAAGTTATTTCGAGGTCAGGACTGCTTTACAGTTATTTGGACGCAATACAGCATTGTATGTAACAGGGGTGGGTTCAGGAAGGGGGTAATTTCTCCTTCCCGCTAGGAGCGCAAAAGCTCTGAAAATGTTTTATAGCAAATTTGAGAGAAAGATAACGGCTCGTAGCACCTTTTTAGGCGGAAAGTTATTTCGACGTCCGGACCGCTTTTCAGTTATTTGGGCGTAATACTGCACTGCAACAGGGATTGGCGCAGGGAGGGGGGGGGGGGGTTCCCCCTTCCCGCGCGAAGCGCGAAAGCTCTGATATTTTAGCAAATTTGAGAGAAAGATTAACGGCTTGTAGCAAACAAAGGCGGAAAGTTATAGTTCGACGAACCGACTGCTTTTTCAATTATTTGGAGCAATACTGCACGGTATGTAATAGGGGTGGGTTCAGGAAGGAGGAGTTTCCCTCCTTCCCGCGCGAAGCGCGAAAGCTCTAACGTTTTAGCACCTTTTTAGGCGAAATGTTAGTTCGACCCCCTTGCTGCTTTTCAGTTATTTTGGACGTAATACTGCACTGTAACAAGGATGAGTGCAGGGAGTGGGAGTTTCCCCCTTCCCGCGTGAAGCTCGAAAGTTCTGACGTTTTGGCAAATTTAAGAGAAAGAAAACGGATTGTAGCAAACAATTTGTTTAGGCGGAAAGTTATAGTTCGACGCCATGACTGCATTTCAGTTATTAGGACGCAATACAGCACTGTATGTGTCATGGGATGGTGCAGGGAGAGTAGAGTTATTTCCCCCTTCCCGCGCGAAGCGCGAAAACTCTCTTACTTCTCTCGCTTTTTTTTTAGTGGCTGAATAGGGGTGGGGGCATGGCCCCCTTGTGCCCCCCCTGTCTACGCCAGTGGTTATTACTTATGCATTAGTTGTAGAAGTGATGCAAGTCGTAAGTTTGTAGTTTAGACAGTGTAACATTCACAGTGCCCTGATTATAAACACGATTTCAAAGGCATCTTTTTCACAATAAATATCACATCAAAATATAATTAAATCTTAGTTTTTTGCAAAAGGCATCAAGCATGAGTGAGGGTTAGTGAGTCGTATTTTCAGACCAATCATTGCATCAACCATATGTCTAAAATGCACAAACTAATCCAAATATTATCAAACCGTTATCATAATAATTATATTCTAGTTCTAGTTTCTACAAATTCTCATCACCTGTAAAGGTTGTGCTATCATAAAGTGTATGAGGTAATTATTTAATTGTTAATACAGATTTTTATAAAACACACTGTCACTTCCAAACGCCTTGTTTGTTAAAGAGGCAATGTACAAGTGCACAACATCTTTACTCATTTCATACATTTTGTTGGGAGCTTGAGCAAAATATTCATGAAGATACATACCCAATGTTAACAATTTTTTGTAACTTTTTTTTTTGATGTGCAAACAGTGCAGTTTTGGTCATTGAACACAATGAACTGTTTAACAATTTTATTAACTACAACTGAGTTGTGCTTTTTGAGACCTGAATTGTTTTAGAAGTGCAAGGATGAGTATAGATTTGAAGTTCATACAATGTAACGTTCACATTGCCCTGATTATACACGCACATCCAAAAGTATTTGGATATTTTACTGAGGAAAACTGCAGAGAAACAACATATGAACACAATATATTTGTTTAGAATTGTTCTTTAATAAATCCCTCAAAAAGTTCTGCCCTTCTAAGTGCTTATGCAACAAAAATATAGGCCTATGCATAGGGATGTGACTTTTGGAAGAAAGATCCTTAGACATGGGTCCCCTTTACATTAAAAATATCCTTAGACATGGTCCCATTTTCCCCAAAAAAATGTTGTCCCTACCCCCCCCCCCCCCCCCCCCCCCCCTGAGCGATAATACGGGTCTACCTTTTTCACAAAAAATCCTTAGACATGGTTGCCTATTTACAGCAAAAGGACCCTTGGATGTTGGTATGGGTCTGGAGTTCTCAGCCGCACACCCCCGTCCGATTATAATCTGAGTACCCCCCCCCCCCCGGGCAATTTTCCTCAAACTTCAAAGGCTGAAATTCCTTAGTTGGTCCTGGGACCTGGCCACTGCACGAAATCAGCTCCGCCTCTTTTGGCCTTGAAGTTGTATATTGTATATATTTTTTGTACGGCGCATGAGTCATGATGATGGCCTATCGGCTATAGGACTAGCATAAGCCAGCTCGCGCCTAGCATAGCAGCTAGCCTCGCACTTGGTACCTAGCCGACATTTGAACCTCTGTGATTTGTTAAAAAGCCATGTCATTGTCATTTTAACAGCGCATTTATTGTAGGCTATTATTATAAAGTTCATAATTATAGGCCTACATTATTGAAACACGTGACGTTATAATATACACACAATGTGTATATAGATCAACTTTGGACGGTACAATAAAATGTACCACAATAAAATATTGTAGATTCAATGGATTCTTTATTCATACAGGTGGCAAGGGTTAAACAAGGGGGGTTAAAAGGACGCATTTGCTCCCTTTCCCCCTTTCTTTCTGTTCTTTAATTTTTGGGGTGGGAGCTGGGCTGTGAATCCTCAGTCCCACCCACCCTGCCCCCGTATACGCCGGTGATGATGATGCATAGTTAGCATTCTCTGGCTTTGAAGCACTTTCAACAGTACTTTTAACTGTTACGTTGTTTGTCAGGAAAATGTTGTCAGAAATAAAGAAACGAAGGAAAGTGCTTCATTTACACGCCTTTTCTTTTAACCTGGGACACTTTTTTGTAACGGTTCCATAAACCCACATACGACCGAGCTATCACATAATTATGTTCTACACAACACTTTATTCGATCGTGTTATCGTTGCATCAAGGGTGGCAAGACGTGTTATTGGGCAATCGGCTATACACATGTAGGACTTTTCCCCCCTAAATAACAAAAGTCTTTACCGATATATGTAAGTTATGAATGATGAATATATGTCCCCTCATGACATGTCATTATGCCCCTTTTGTATTTCCACATTGCAAAGTGTAAGACGATGCATGCAAGGATTTCTGTGTGGGTGTGATTGAAAATGAAAATTCGAATTATATAGCGCCTTTCACAGAGGATACAAGGCGCGGTAGTCATGTTGAACAACATAATATGAGAAGTATTGTAAAGGTATGTTTTCAGTGTTTTTTAAAAAGACACGTGAAGTGCTATCTCTTAAAAGTGCATTTGGATTGCACGGCGAGTAAATACACATTTAAGAGTTCGTTAAGCCGGCCTTATTGTAGAGAATAGGAATAGAGAAAGGATGGAGCGGCATGTTGAGGACGTGATGTTGTCTGCTGCTGAAAGATAGAGGAATTATATAGGGTGTGGTTGACAAACAATTGAAACTTGTTTGTTTCTGTGAACTGTGAGCAAGTGTAGTTCATGTTAACATTTTAACTGCCTAACATTACCTATACTCTCGAAAATCTCGAGTGATCACTGACGTGACTCCCCGGCGGAGTGAAAATGGACTGTGATAGAGTGAAAAATTTTTTTTTTTTTTATTCACTCAATATTCACTCCTAAACAAGTGATCACTGGACGTGACTCCCTGGGGAGTGAAAATTCACATTTTTTTTTTTTTTTAGAGAGTATTATATTATTAGAATTCCTAACGGGCGCTACCCCCCCCCCCCTAAACGGGTTTTTTCCATTCTTTCATCATGTGAATACCATATTTTATAAAGATAGCATTCTTCTTCAGCATCCTCTCCTGTTCCAATCTACAAATCGTGGGATAATGTCGATGCCTTGTTCCCATAATAGTTGATCTGCATGGAGATTTCTTTCTATAATTATGTTGCTGACTTTGAATTTATTTTCACGTCCACTACAATATACAGTCTATATTTATTCACATTTTAGACTTTAAAAAATACTACTAGGTTCCTTTTTGTCAGGTCATTGATTAAAAGCCATTTGAAAAGTACGATTCGAAGGAGTTGGAACAAACATGACAAAAATATTGATCCCATTTCATGGGAACAATCAATGAAACGGCCCAAAACATGTACGGGAGTCTTTAATGACTTTATAATCTTTTATAATCATCTTTGCATTCTCGGGCCTTAACAAAACGACAAAACGACAAAACATCGGCATAGGAGGCGGAAGGGGATTTGGACTGCAGCCCCCCCCCCCCCCCCCCCGCCCGCGAGGTGCCTGAATGTCATTTTAACATCTTATCTGTATTGTGTTTTGATGATGAAATATTTTACCCTGATAAAGTGTCCTTTTCTAGACAAGTTTAGAACTGGAAAATTAATATTCAGATCTCCTACATGGCGAAAATGTTCTCTTACGCCTATTTACTCTCCTTTTTAAGAAAGAGGGATCTGTGCTGCCATCACACTCCACACGATCAACGCACGGATGAGTTCATTGTATCTAGTACAATGAACAATTTAACATTTCAACAATGATTTTAAATTGAACCAACCTGGGACTACATGCTTGCTTAAAGTAGAACACTCAAGAAAATCACAAATATGGCAATTAATGTATCACTAGAAATTGGGAAGCTTACAGATGGCAATCGTATAAGTTTTATGTCAACTGCGTATATGATGATTATAAAAAACAACATAAATAAAAGCTCTTCTCAGCATGTGGAATATCCGAGGATTCGCCAGAAATATAGCGATGTTTTGATGTCGTCATACGAGGGATCGATCCTGCTTAAGCAGACGACGTCCTATAATGAATGAACGTAATTGCAATGCAATTATTTATCAAATTATAAAGAGTTTGGTACATTTAAACATGACCTTATTTCACACCATTCGAAAAGGGAAAGTGAACTGATTCTGATAACTAAAACCGTTTGATTGTAAATACACAGGAGAAGGGTCAATGATCAATGAAATAAACCCCATTTTCAAATTGAAAAGCCCTGCGAATAATAGCTGGATGGTATTCGTTCCCTCTTGAAACGCCGAACATGCCGCGGTGCAAGCAGCTGAAAATACAATGGCGTCTTATTTTGTTTACAAGTGACTGATTCCTTTATTTTTTTAACGCTGCATTTTTCATCAAAATAATACCATACACGAAGTTAAGAGTGAGGCAACAGACTAACATTAAGACTGACGCTAGTCAAGTAAAAGAAATAAGTAAAGAGGAGATGACAAAACAGGCACTGAAAAATGTGTATAATGTTATGGGACATCGTCTGCTTAGACAGGACTCGCCCCTCTTGTGTCGTCACACATCTCAGCAGCGTTCAAGGAGCTTTTCAGCTGCTATATCGGGGGCTGTATTTTACCGTTTTATAATTGATAATAATCATTAATTCAAATGTTTCCAAGCTTTAAATTTGGATAACCTTGTTTAATTTATGCCATCTATGCAATAATAAGTATTAAGCCAATATTTAAAATCATCAGTGTTCTACTTTAATGAGGCCTCCCTCCAACGTGAACTTTGTTGTACAATGTACAATTGGACTTTACAATGTTAAAAGGGAACAACCCAGACACTAGGACATGATGTTTATCGATGTCTCCTTCCAAATAAGACATGAGGTAATTGTACTCTTTTATGTTAATTCAAGCACCCTTTTAACACAACTACATCAAAACAGTAATTTTTTCTCCTCTATTAATATTAGGGACTTTTAGAATTGCACGTCCACTTAGTCGACTGGTACGAAAGGACATCATTCTACGCCACTGCGCATGCGCATGCGCCACTCGCCCTCTCCCTGTCCTCCTCCCTGACTTGCAAAATCGAGAACGTGTTCACTTCGTTTTTGGTTCACGTATATGACGTCATCAGAACAGCTCAACTATTATGCTCATCCGTTGAGTGTGTACTTCCGGGTGACGTCGACGGTACGTACACGTCGAGTGAAATCTAAAATGATCAGAACTGTAGTCAACATCATGGGCGTTAATCGTTGCGTAACTCTATTCATCATGGGGGGGGGGGGGGGACGACACAATAGCCGACCCCATGATGAATAGAGTTACGTAACGATTAACGCCCATGGTCAACATGGGCAGTCGACGACGTTGACATGCGCGAATTAGTCGACTGGGACGAAGTACTAGTCCACTACTTCTAAAAGTCCCTATTATGATCGAGATGAGTACGACTGCGACTGCGTCTTTATCAAACCTTCACATATTCCATTTTGCTACTGCTCATTATCTTTAATGCCACTCTTTTCTGCCTCCTCCTGCTCCTCCAGTCTACAAGATATTTTGACTCACTATCTTTGAAAATCTATTTATCAGTTTGTTCAAAAACACATACTTAATCATAAAAAAGCCCCATGCCCCTCCTTTATACAGTTACACGTCGTTTTCCCTTTTTTATTTTCTGAATTACGAATCCTATTTCATTTTCTGAATTACGAACCTTCGGAGTAATGCATCAAAATGATTGGAATTATGAACCTTCGGAAAAAAGAGTGCCCCCACTTATTCTACCCCTAGTGAAGGTAAAAAATAATGCAGTTACGACTCTTTACGCTAAAAAATGATTAACATTAATCTTACAAGTATCAGGTAATGCTCATATTAAATGAAACCCCAAATAATCATAATTTTGAAAATTAGCAACAGAAAACTGATAAAACTCGCTGATCTTCTGTACAAGATAAAAATCAACCCTTGACTTTTTACCAAATTTAATTTTTAAAAAATGTGATCAAATGATAGTCAAAGTTTAAAAAAAAAAGGGGGGGGGGGTCTCATTTAAATAATATCCATTTGCCGTCTCCTCTCCTTATCCAACCTACAGACCGTAGAAGTATTTTGAAGCCATTTTCTATAGTTTATTATGTTGGTGAATTCACGAGTACATTATATTTGCACATTTTGTATTTCTTCTCATTTCGAATGGAAAAGGTATTACCCAGTTCCTCCTAACCGGGCTATTCATGAAATAGCTAGTACAGACTTTGAGAAAATCAATCCCATTTTGAAGAACCTAGAAAAAAAAACCAAGCCCAAAATATATATAAAAGCCTCGAAAACCCTGATCTTGCCTTTTCAGATGGTTAGCGATTAGGAATTCTTTACAAATTATGTTGCACCCCTTTTTGGGACTCATGGATTATATATGTTCTGCCATGAATCACAGTCACAGTCATCATTATCTACTGATTCATGACTGTCTACTTATTGTATTCCATACATATAAAATATACATTTTAAAATGTCAGGGGAAGAAAAAGGGTACGAACCAAGGACGTCTTGCTTTCGAAGTCCCATTACGAAACATGCTCAGTTCCATTGTACATATATGCCATTGTTATTGTGGGAAAAAAATCATAATATTTGCTCACTCGCTACGTCGCTGATGAACCGTCAGATAAATCAACACTACCTAGTAAGATGAGGAAGACAATATTTAGTATTATAATTAAAACAGTAAACCATGTCATGAATGTGGGATAGGACTGAATGGTGCTGTTAGGCTGAAACATAGAAGAAAATGAGTCAGGCAAAAGTTTGGCATTAAAACGAAACATGAATAAGGCGGTCTGCAGGTAATTTTATATCATCGACCTTCAAGCACTTCAACTTAACAAATAAAGGCTTTGTGTGGTCTCGGGGACCAGACCCACTACTAAATTTGTTAATGATATGATCACTACTCTAAATTCGAATGCCAAAGATTTTGATGTACCTTTTGATGACAATGAACATGATAAAGCCAAATCATCCTCTTATTCTCTGAAAATCAATTTGCTTCACACTTTTTAAATATGGATACGGCTGAGTTTTCTTTGTTTCATGCTAATATTAGAAGTATGAATAGAAACTTTGAGTGTGCTTCTTGAACGGCTTAGTTTTAAATGTTCTGTAATTGGTCTATCAGAAACATGGCTTACAGATACCCCTAATTCTTTGTTCACAATTCAGGGTTTTGACTTAATAATGAATAATAGGACCAATGAAATCGGAGGCGGTGTTGCACTATATATTTCCTCAGAATATAAATATAATTATAGACCTGTATTGAATTATGTGAATGATTCCATAGAAACACTTTTTATAGAAATTAATTTTGTTAATAGAAAAAATATCGTTATTGGAGTCATATATAGGCCTCCCAAATCTAGCCACAATGATTTCTTAATAAGCTTTCAAAATATTCTCTCAAACCCAATACTGCGGGGCAAGGATTGTTTTTTAATGGGTAGCTTCAATATTAATTTATTGAACTACCATTCTGATGCTCTTGTTCATGAATTCTATGGAGCGCTTCTAACTTCCTCATTTATACCACTCAGTGTTGTAGTGGTAAATATTTTTTGGGGTATACTCCCTTATACTGATAGCTCAATACTTAGAGCACCAAGCTAACGACGAGGCGATGCACCGTGATGTGGTGGTGATTCACAAACACAACACCAGGGGCGTATCCAGGATTTCTAGGAGCCAATAGGGGGGGGGGGGGCGCAAGGAATTATTGATCGCCGTCATGGGGGAGAAATTTTTGCTTCTGAAGAAGGGCTGAGATGCAAATAGTGCTATATGGTGCTATTTTTTTTTAACGACGGCCATGGGGGGGGGGGGGCGCCTGTTGCGCCCCCTGGATACGCCACTGCAACACCCCCCGTAACCTGACAAGAAAACACACACACACACACTCACACACGTTTACATGGCTTTACTTCCGAGGACAACTATTGTTCCTCTATTGTTACTCGTCCTCGGACAGTCGACGGAATAAGGCATAAATTCATTGTTCGACGTTCGAGGACTATTGTCCGCCTTCCGAGGACCATTGTTGTCATGATTTTTTTTTTGTTCTCTGTCCGAAAATGTCCTCGGACATAATGCTAAACAAACGCACCCTCACCCCCTCACACACACACACACACACACACACACACACACAAATCTGTCTCAATATCATCTCAAAATGTTAAAATTAAGTTTTGCAAAAAGCATCAAAATTTGAAACATTAGGGAGTTATATTTTCAGACCACAAAACATCAAGTCATTTTTTTCAGACCAACCCTTGCATAAGCCCTATAGATCTATACATGTCTAAATCACCAAGACTAAACATAATCCAAGATGATTCAAGCTGTTGTCATAATAATTTTTATTTCTAGTTTATGCAACACTCATTTACATGTAATTGCTGATACAGATTTTTATAAGACACGCTGTCATAGATCTCCAAATGTCTTAATTGTTTGGTACTGCAACTAAATATATTATATAGTTATTTCATACATCGTGTTGTGTAGTTTGAAATAAATGTTCTTATAATACTTACCCACTTTCGTTGTATGTGTAATTTTCATATGATTTAAGACACCTGTTCAACAATTAAATAAGATTGAGTTGTGCTCACATGCGTAGCCAGGATTTTTCAATAGGGGGGCCACAGGGGTGTCGATCCGTGTTCATGATCCGGGGGGGGGGGGGGTGACCGGCAAGGGAGCGAAGCCAGTGGCGTATCTAGGGATTATGGCACCCGGGCAAAAAATGAAGTACCCCCCCCCCCCCCCCCCGTGTCCAAACCAATCTACGTCAGCAAGGGAGCGAAGCGACCGAGGGGCAAATTTTTCAATTTTTAACCTTTCAAAATCAAGATTTTTAGTGCATTAACAGGCCATTACCCCCACCTCATATTTTTTATATAAAATTTGGTGTGTGCTCCCCAGGGGGTGGGTGCAGGGAGGGTTTATAGCAAAGTTGAGAGAAAGATAACTGCTCGTAGCACCCCCTTTTTTTTTTAGGGGAAAAGGTATTTCGAAGTCAGGACTGCTGTACAGTTATTTGGACGCAATACAGCATTGTATGTAACAGGGGTGGGTTCAGAAAGAGGGTAATTTCCCCTTCCCGCTCGGAGCGCGAAAGCTCTGACGTTTTATAGCAAATTTGAGAGAAAGATAACGGCTCGTAGTACCTTTTATAGGCGGAAAGTTATTTCGACGTCCGAACTGCTTTTTAGTTATTTGGGAGTTATACTGCACTGCAACAGGGATGCAGGGAGGGGGGGGGGGTTCCCCTTCCCGCGCTAAGCGCGATAGCTCTGACATTTTAGCAAATTTGAGAGAAAGAAAACGGCTTGTAGCAAACAATTTGTTTAGGCGGAAAGTTATAGTTCGACGAACCGACTACTTTAACGCTTTTCAATTATTTGGAGCAATATTGCACGGTATGTATATAACACAGGGGTGGGTGCAGGGAGTGGGACTTTCCCACTTCCCGCGCGAAGCGCAAAAGCTCTGACGTTTTAGCAAATTTAAGAGAAAGAAAACGGCTTGTAGCGCCTTTTTAACCCCTTTTCTCTCACTTCTCCCGCTTTTTCGCTCTCGCTCTCGCTTTTTGTTTTAGTGGCTGAATAGGGCATGAAGGGGGGATGGTACCCTTGTGCCCCCTGTCTCCGCCAGTGGTTGTTTTTTTTTAAGCCTGCATTTATAGTTGTAGAAGTGAATGCAAGTAGTAAGTTTGTAGTTTAGACAGTGTAACATTCACAGTGCTCTGAGTATAAACACGATTTCAAAGGCATTTTCCACAATAAATATCACATCAAAATATAATTAAATCTTAGTTTTTGCAAAAGGCATCAAGCATTAGTGAGTCGTATTTTCAGACCAATCATTGCATCAACCACATGTCTAAAATGCACAAACTAATCCAAAAATTATCAAACCGTTGTCATAATAATGATTTTCTGCAAATGTTCATCACCTGTACTAGGTTGTGCTATCATAAAGACTATGAGGTAATTATTTAATTGTTAATACAAATTTTTATAAGACACACTGTCACCTCCAAACGTCTTGTTTATTAAATAGGCAATGTACAAGTGCACAACATCTTTACTCATTTCATACATTTTGTTGGGAGCTTAATTGAGCAAAATATTCATGAAGATACATACCCAATGTTAACAACATTTTTTTTTTACTTTTTTTTTTGATGTGCAAACAGTGCAGTTTTGGTAATTGAACACAACGAACTGTTTAACACTTGTGCTTTTTGAGACCTGAATTCGCCTCAATTTTCCTCAAACTTCAAAGGCTGAAATTCCTTAGTTGGTCCTGGGACCTGGCCACTGCACGAAATCAGCTCCGCCTCCTTTTGGCCTTGAAGTTGTACATTGTATATTTTGTACGGCGCATGAGTCATGATGATGGCCTATATCGGCTGAAGGACTAGTCTAGTTCTGGACTCTTTTTATTGATTTTTTTATTCGCCGACTATACGCGATAAGCCGAGTGATGGCACGATCGCGAGAACCTGTTGGCCCCTTTTGCTCAGGCCATCACGTTTCCGGATCGCGCCAATCACTCGGCATAATACGTACAGTCGTCGAAAAAAGAATTCAGTAAAGAGAGTCCAGAACTAGACTACTGAAGGACTAGCATAATTATAGCCAGCTCGCGCCTAGCCTAGCAGCTAGCCTCGCACTTGCTACCTACCTAGCCGCGCACACGCCGTCCGCCACATGCACATCACAGGCGCGCAGCGGGCCCTGCCGGATATGGATCGGATGTATGTAAAAATAATACGCAATCATACTGCAATACGTACGTTTGATTTGTCAAAAGTTTGTCGAGTATATGGATCGCCAACACACATTAATTCTGTGGAACACAATTCACAGAGTATGAATTTCGACGATTTTTCATAAATTTCATACAATTCTTCTTTTTTTCCCCCTATATATATATATTTTTTTTTAAATTTTAAAACCTGATAATTATTCTTAATTATACGTGCGTATACCCGAAAAAGTCCAATTTCTTTTTTACGTATACGGCGTATACAAGCGTATACGCTCCACTACACCACTGCCTACATCATTTTCCTAAAGATGAAAATCTACGGAAATTGTGGGTCGCAAATGTAACTGAGCTCAAGCGGGCAGAGTGGCAAGGGCCGGCCAAGTGAGTGGAGTACAATCTGCATCGATCACTTTGCCGAAGATGATTTTGAGGATCCTGGCCTGTATTCCGAATTTGGCATGAAGAGAAGGATAAGCTAGCTAAAAGATTCAGCTATTCCAAAGATCAGACTTGGAGTAAAATCTTCCAATCTGTTTTTCAACGACAGCAGCTGCAGCAGCTTCACCCGTAGACCGAAAATTCTGTCTCTCGTTCGTTAGCTAAGACGACCTAACGAACGAGAGACAGCATTTTCGGTCTACTTCACCCGTAACTCCAGGGAGCTCCAACGCGTTGGAGCTCCCTGGAGTTACTTCACCCACGGCCCTTCCCCGTATTCTGCGAGGGGTTCAATTACATATAATATGGTCGAATTTCCCCTTGCCACTCGAGCTTCTTTGCCTTCGGGGTCTGATAAATCATCTAATAAATCAGAGTTCGTATCTCAGAAAAGTCCTCCAACTCGGAATCGCGGGCACTTTTCCTCTCTCTATATAAGTTACTCGAATTCAGCAAAATCTAAGTCAGTACTAACGTACTATAAAAGCGAAGTAAAAAAAAGCCGTAAGTGAAATAAACAAAAGCGTTCACCAGTCGCTATGTACGAGGGGAGCATAGTCACTGCCGTACTAGATTGTACATAAAGACGCATAAAACGGCTGTGCACGCGTTTATGACCAATGCTAAACTTTCGTTCAGCAAGCTCATATGGATGAAAACATTGTTCAAAAGAAAAGCTAAAAAACAAAACAAGAGCTGTATATTTGGGCAAAAGCGTCTTCTGATCTTGTAGAAAATATATTGCTAATGATTATTCACTTCTAAGATTATATTGATTAATTTCCTTTTTTCATAAATTGTCCATTGAACAGAGGGGTCAAATACCGCATTCTGTGTACAATGTTATATGCTGCAGCCTGCAGATCTTGTGCCTCTTACTTTTCATACGTCAGTCACTTGGGGGTTAGCCAATCAGCTCACGAGTTTTAAGGAACGGTCCCAAAACCTCTACTTTTCCCCCTTTTTCGCCAAAACGAAACATAATTTAGACAATCGATATTGGCAGATTCGTGATTAGAAGGCAAAATTACATGGAAAGAGCACGCATTTTCTCTCTAATTTAGTCAACCTTTAATAGACCGACATTGTTAGCCTCGTGATCGTGGGTTCCCAAATTAATGTTGCTTGATCCGGTTTTATTCACATTTTAGGCAAAAAGCCCGCGTATACCTGTAGTTTGTAGTTCAAAAGAATGTAATTCCTATTCCAGGGGGCGGGTCCAGGATTTTGTAGAGGAGCCACAGAGCCGGAAATGTACACAATTAAAGAGGCAATTTTTATTTATTGTGTACTTAAGGTATGCCAGTTGGGTTTCAAAAAGGGGGCCTTGGCCGATTCGCCCCCCCCCCCCCCCTGGATCCACCCCTGCTATTCTGTCATGAATATGAAGAATGGGATTGCATAGTGTTGGTGGTCGATCTCATTAAATTGAAAGATTGAGGGGAAAAAAAAAACAATAAGAGATCATTATTTTGTCCTCATTTATATTGGAGAGATCGATTGTAAGAGAGAATATTAAGAGAGTATGAGAAAATGAAAGCCTGTGAGAGGGGGAGAGAAGGGAGAGAGAAAGAGAGAGAGAGAGAACTGGGGGCAAAAGGAATGGGATATTCCTACAAAGACAGAACAGGACTGGTAATAAATAAATTATATATCATCATCTGCTATTGTTAGTTACTAGTCAATTCAATTCAAAATCCGGGGGCCATCCCCCCCCCTTTTCGTACATTAGCCATTAGGCCCTATTGCGCAGGTGAGGGCTTCGGAGCAAGCCCCTATAATGTTTTCTTCGCCTGTCCTCTCAAACTGCTACAGCAGAATATTACAAATAACTTACCGGAAGTTATTTATTGGTGGCGTATCCAGGAATGCAGGAGTGGGCGGCTAACGCCTGACGAACAAAAAAAATCATCATCAGATGCCTTCTATTTTCAATTTTCGGACAAACAAGGAAAAAAAGTTATCACATTTTTCATGTTCCTTCTGTGCCGGGGTGGGGGTGGGGCCACACATTTCCTTTCATTCGATGTGTAACTAAGATAATGTCAGATTTGGTTTTGGCTGGCACGTAGGGGCACTTGCATTCCTGGATACGCTACCAATAAATATTGCTCGCACGCAATCTCATTTTATTAAAGCCTTTACTGTCTTGACTTTTAGCAGAATATGGTCAATAAATGTACATTATGGGTCTATAATCCCTATGATTTGCACAAATCATGATATCAAATGAAATATTCTATTTAGAAAATTAAAGATAGCATTTTATTATTATTATTTTTACTAAGTTCTCGACATTCCCGTCAGATATCGAGTTTGCTCATATATAGAGATATAAAAATCAGGAAACATATTTGGACCACCTCCCCCCCCCCCCCCCCCCCCCATCACATAAATATTAATACAAATTTCACAGCAAATAACTTTCACAAAAATACAAACATCTCTCCCCTAGTCCCCCCCCCCCCTCCCAACTCTCTCCCTCCTCCCTGGTGCAGTTAGAGTTGATTCTAGATCCTATCTGTTTGGGGACATAAGTTTGTATTTGAAGGGACAATATCAAGATTATGCCCTTTACCGTAATTACCACTTATTTCTAAACCAACTCGCATCGCAGAACAATCTTCCACCTTAATCGACAATATATGTAGTAACATGCATTCCTTTCCCCAAGATGGCGTTGTAATATCAGACCTAACGGATCACTTCCCCATATTTGCACATTTCCCAATCTTGCAGCAAACACAATGCCCTTCTATAATATACAAACGGAATTTGTCTGAAGGTAATATTAATGCTTTCAAAGACAGACTAAGCATAGTAGATTGGAATGATATTTATGATATAACTGATGTAAATAATAGTTTTGATGAATTTATGGCCAAATTAACTAGCTTGTTTAATGAATGTTGTCCTATGAGAAAAATCAATCTTCAAAATAGGAAAAGAATTCCAAAATCTCCATGGATAACACCGGGCTTATTAAGATCAATAAATAGGAAAATAATCTTTATTTGAGATATAAAGCGAATCCCACTGAAAGTTCTAAATCGAAATATTTGAATTATAAAAATAATTGACAGGGTTTTCAGGTCAATTTGTGAACTGTAACAAAGATGCTAAAAACACATGGAAATTAATCAACGAAGTTCTGAATAAACAGAAAAAGAAAAGTACTATTTCTAATTTACAAATTGATGAGTTACAAGATATTGTTGATCACTTTAATGATTATTTTGTTGAAATTGGTCCAAATTTAGCAACTTAAGATATCAAACTGTGATAGAAAATCTTATGATTATACTTACAAAACCCTAACCCTAATTCTATGTTCTTTACTCCTGTAAATGAACACTAGTTTTACCATATCTTAATTATGGAATATTAGCCTGGGGAAACAGTGCGGCATGCCTGTTAGACAGAGTTTTTTTATTACAGAAAAAGGCTATGCGAATTATAAGTAATGTTAATTATCGCCACCACACTGATGGTCTTTTTCACTCTAATAATGTACTAAAAATGTATTATATTTACCGCCTCAATCTTGCTGTAGGCCTACTTATGTTTCAGTATCATAATCATGAATTGCCCACTGTCTTCAATAATATATTTACAGCAAATAATGAGATTCATCATTACCCCACCAGACAAATCAATCTATATCACTTTCCAAGAACTCGTACAGCATTAACCCAGAATACTTTTTCATATACAGCTCCTAAATTTTGGAATTCCCTCCCTTTAAATATACGAGACAGTATAAGTTTGAGTACACTCAAACGTAAATTGAGAAAATCACTTATTGCTTTTTATGAACGTTGATCCCTCAATGGTGATTCTTGTTTACCTGTGTAGCAAAATCTATAGATTAAATGAAACCTTCCAGATCCTGCCCCTCCCCCCTCCCTTCCTCACCCCCTGTCACTTTGTCCTTCTTCTGTTTTTGTAAAATTTACTCCTTTCCACTGTTACTATTCCCAGCTTTATTATTTTCAATGCTTTCTCTTCGATGGAAAGTGTATTATGCTTATGATTTGTTTGCCTGCGATGGCCATGTATCTGTCTTCTTCTTCTTTTCCCCTTTCATTGGGCATTTTATGCATGGTTGCCCAGTCTAGTTTTTTTATGTACTGTATTCATGATTTATCTTTTTCCAGGGACCAGCGCTTCTACAAGCTATGCTTCTATGCTGGTCTCTGTTTTCATTATCATTTCCATAAAATTAATCTAATGCAGTCTTCATTACTGTTACTTTTTTTTCTTACAACTCAAACTTTAATGCACATTATTTTGCTTGTAATGATCAAAACGTTTCTGCACTAAGTCGTGTTGTAAATATTGTTGATTGCATAATACATATTGTTATATACATGTACTTTGAAAAATGAAAGTGTAATGAAATAAAATCTAAATCTGAAATCTGAAATCTGAAATATGTGAATGGCTTTCTTTTGCAGGAGAAGGATATTGTTCGTTGATACCTTGGATGTAGCCCAAAGTACATTGCAATATGAAATGTATGGTAGTAGAAGAGTATTGTATAATATTAATAAAATTCTATCAATAACAAAACATTTAACCCTGTACAAATTTCAATGTTGAAAGGAAACAAACCAAAAACTGGAATTTGCTTTTCATAGTCCCGTTCCAAGACAGACATGCACTCATCGTAGTTTTTAAGCATCGGCATTCCTGGGTTAACGCAAACAGCAGGTATCATAACTGTATCAACACAGATTATACATTGAGAGAATTATGACTGCTTCTCAAATATATCTTCATTTACTTTGTCACCGCTCATTAACTTTTAATTTCTTCTCTACTTCCTCATACAACCCATAAGAAAGAAATGGTGATGTACTGATACAAACATTTCCGTATCCTTTTTACCAGAGGGGGCGCTCTGGGGGGGGGGGGGCTCAGTGCCCCACCCCACTCACTTATCAAGCACCCACAAAGTGCCCCATTTTCTTTTAAATAAAATTACTTGTTAAATGTGCCCTTTCCCCTCCTGATGAGTGCCCCCTCTTTACTTCTCATAAGTTCCACTTTCCTTTCCATTAAGTCCCTTTCCCCCTCTTGTTAAGTGCCCCTTTTCAAATCTGAAGAGTGCCCATTCTTTGCTTCTGATAATTGACAATTTTCCTTTCTTGTAAATGCCCCTTTCCCATTTTGATAAGTGCCCCTTTTCACATTTGATGTATGAACAATTTTTTACTTCTGAAAAGTGTTTGTTTCCCTCATTGCCCTTTTCCATTTTTGGCAAATGGCTTTTCAAATCTGAAGAGTGCCCCTTTTTATTTAGATTATTCCACTTTAACTTTCTAATAAGTGCCCTTTTCCCCTTCTGATAGATGCCACTCACACCTCATTTCATGACGATTCTACAGCCTACCTGTATAGTTGTATTTGTTCAAGTCTAGTTAACCATTATTTTGCTTTATGATGAACAGACTTTGAGGCCATATAAGAATCTTTTCTTGTTCAATGAGTCTAATTTATACTTCATTTCAATAACTATAACCATGATAACCTTAAACTGAAATCAGGGCCATAATAAGCAGGCCACATTACTCCGACCCAGATAAGTAGCACAGAATCAGAGGTGTAGCTTCATTGGCGACTGGGGGGGGGGCACATTTCACCAACCGAATATTAAAAAGAAAAGAAAAGAGAGGGAAAGGATAACAGAAGAGGGTTAATTCATATTGAATTTATCGAGTTAGAGCGGTGCCCCCTTCTTCTCTTGTTTTATTTATGTACTTTTCTTAGTGATTATCATCTGAAGGGTCCACAATTAACAAGATCTGCTTTTAGTGGACCTCTCCATTTCCACAGAATATAAATCAAGCTTCATACGTAATTGTTCCATTTTTCTTTTCAGAGGTATTAATCATTTTATTGATCTATCTTAGTTTCAAATGTGATGTTTTGTATAAACATTGCATTGTATTTTGTTTTATTATGAAAATTGTATTTTGTATTTGTATTTTGTTGGAAACGAAGAAATAAAATATGAATATAAATATATATTACTGTAAATATGTTGTGCTCTCATACCCGAGAGGGGTCGATAGAGTGAATAAAATCTTATCTTATCTATATGAATGATGCCAGTGCCCCCTCAATGACTGTAGTTACGTTTCGTCAATATGTGGGGGATTCAAAACTTCTATGCAGAAATTCCGCTGATCATTCAAAACAAGAGAAAAATGCTTCTCCTCCATTATTTATGGAGCCATTTGATTTTGGTATCTTGTGGAGCTAAGTGAGATTTATTGAACTTCTACACTGGATTTTGCCTTACATATTGATTACGGTATAATAATTAATGGAAATTTATTCAAAGTTTCTTTTAAAATTCTTCTTGTTCTATTTTCCAACCAATTTAGTAGAGAAATGAATTATCACTACATCATTGACATTCTGGTAACGTAATGGATATCATGTAAAACTGTACATGTATTGTTGACATGATTAAAGAATGAAGAAATTAAACATAATTGTTTTCTGAATTATGAAATTTCTTTGCCTTGAACCTAGTCCACTGCCGAGACTGTTTTCAGTGAGCGCTCCGTGATATGCACTATACATACTCTAGACGTTGGTGGTGTGTGAAGTACTCGCACACGTCACAATACTACCAAGTAAAACTGCAAATAAATGATAGATTAAAGGAGAATTAACCCCTGATTACAAATTTACTTATATTGGAAGGTGTAATATATTCCTACATATTGGCCTAAATCATTTTCTAATAAGATATCAGAAAAGGGTATAAATAAAGATATTCCAACACCCGGTATCGTCTCCTACTCATTTACATGGGGGCTGCCATTTTCTTGCTGATTTGGAGTTGTACATGAACCATTGAGAAATGTTCCAGTCAGGAAGATATTTTGAATCCAAGACCTAAATTGATTTTCTTCATTACCTAAAATCCTATCTGTGACGAAAAATATAAAGTGGGTGTTTACATGTATTATACAAAAATAAATCTTTATAATGATACTTTTAAATTGTCTGGTTTTGCTTTACAAAAATCTATTTTCTTGGGTTTGCCAAACAGAGCTGAACATAATATATGCAGCATGCATTCTGACTTTTCAAGTCCCATTATCCGAAAGCAGGTGAATGCATAGTTTGCCGCTATAGATGCTCAGGGAAGAAGCATCCATAAAATTTGAATTAATTTGCTCCGTCCCATACGTCCAGTATCGAGAAAATAGATTTCTATTAAGCGAATATCGATTTTCAACAGAAATATATAAGGAAATAAATTGACATATCTATTCTATATTTTAATCTCAAATGGGTTTTTAATTTTGAAAAAGGCAATTAGGCATTTGGATTAAGAAAATCTTCTTGTACACATAAAAAAAATGGCAGCCCCCATGTATTGCTAGCAGACGATACATATTGCTTGCAGATGATAAATTTTGCTCAGAAAATCTTGATTCGTATCGATCTCGTATATTTTGACGCGAAGCCATATAGTCTAACAAGTAGGAATAAATAACACCTTTGAACACTATCGTCTTTATTGTTTGAGGTTAATTCTCCTTTAATAATTTGACACAAATATCGTTAATCAATCTATATAGTGGCTACATCAAGATGACGGTTTGCTGCGTTCACAAATCCTGTTAATTGTAAAATGTTAATTTCCCATACTGTATATACATATTTTCTTTTTATTTAATAGTAAACTGTTAAAGTGATTAGGTAACTTTGTGGAGCCGTGACAAAATCTGAGCTGTCTGGCCTTACATGCTATCAGTGTATGTAATATGGTGTAAAAATGAAGCCCATGGGGAAAAAAGCACTTCAAAATCACCATGTGCTTCACAAAAGTAAACATATGCAAATGACCGGAAATGCCAGACTCATTTTCCCCATTGACTCAGTGTTAGACTAAAGCGTATGGCCATACGCTTTCGTAAATGGGAGTATTCAGTCACAGATATCTTAAAGTAGAACGTTAATGATTTTAAATATTGGCTTAATACTTATTATTGCATAGATGGCATAAATTAAACAAGGTTATCCAAATTCAACGCTTGGAAACATTTGAAGTAATGATTATTATCAATTATAAAACGGTAAAATACAGCCCCCGATATAGCAGCTGAGGAGCTCCTCGAACGCTGCTGAGATATGTGACGACACACCCTGGACCAGTCCTGTCTAAGCAGACGATGTCCCATAACATCTTACACATTTTTCAGAGCCTATTTTGTCATCTCCTCTTCACTTATTTCTCTTCCTTCACTAGCGTCAGTCTTAATGTTAGTCTGTTGCCTCACTCTTAACTTCGTGTATGGTATTATTTTGATGAAAAATGCAGCGTTAAAAAAATTAAGGAATCAGTCACTTGTAAACAAAATAAGACGCCATTGTATTTTCAGCTGCTTGCACCGGGGCATGTTCGGCGTTTCAAGAGGGAACGAATACCATCCTGCTATTATTCGGAGGGCTTTTCAATTTGAAAGTGGGGTTTATTTCATTGATCATTGACCCTTCTCCTATGTATTTACAATCAAACGGTTTTAGCTATCAGAATCAGTTTCACTTTCCCTTTATAATGGTGTGAAATAAGGTCATGTTTAAATACACCAAACTCTTTATAATTTGATAAATAATTGCATTGCAATTACGTTCATTCATTATAGGACGTCGTCTGCTTAAGCAGGATCGATCCCGAGTGTGACGACATCAAAACATCGCTATATTTCTGGCGAATCCTCGGATATTCCAGATGCTGAGAAGAGCTTTTATTTGTGTTGTTTTTATAATCACCAGATACGCAGTTGACATAAAACTTATACGATTGCCATCTGTAAGCTTCCCAGTTTCTAGTGATACATTAATTGCCATATTTGTGATTTTCTTTGAATATCTACTTTAATAATAGCATTATATATATGAAAACCTTTCTATGCCTGGCTATTTATTTATCCTTCTGAACATCATTATACAAGACAGATATCAAAATTCAACAATTTATTAAATCAAGCTTCCACAAAGTTACTGAATGCCTTTAATGTCTGACAATTGTGTTTATAGATTTTGTCTGTAATATATTTTGTATCATGCTATTGAATGCAGAAAGTCAGTCAAACAAACAAACAAACAAGAGGTGGCGCTACACCTCTTACATCTTCCCTCAAAGTTGATGAATTAATTTTTTGGGTATATATTTAAAACCTTTCAACTCTTCAGTTCCCATAAAGATCAGTTCTTCCGGACACATCATATTGTATACACAGGCGTAGTCAGGATTTTTCAATAGGGGGGGGGGGCACAGGGTTGTCGATCCGTGTTCATGACACTAGGGATTATGGCACCCGGGGCAAAAAACGAAGTCCCCCCCCCCCCCGAGTGCCCAAACTTATCTTCGTCGTCGAAGGAGCAAAGCGATCGAGCGGCAAATTTTTCAATATTTAACCCTAAAAAACGCAATTTCTTGTGCATTTTATCCAGGAAATTTTGCAATAACCACTGCAATTGAGCGGTAGAGAAGCTCGAATTTTATACATTGATGAGAGGTTTTCTATTCACTCACTTCTACAATCGGGAGCAAAACTAACGAAAACCCTGAAAGGCTTGAGAAAGAGTCGAGAAATTCAGCAAGGCTATACCTGAAGTTGAGATTTCTTTCATAAGTTGAACCTTTGCAAATGCTGTTTTATATAATTTATCCTACATCGGGGGCGCAATATTTAGCAGGAGTCATATGGAACATACATGATATAGTGAGCATGTCAATGCTGTCCAACAATAGGGTCAACTGTTCAAAATCTTTATTCAAGCTACGTATATTCAAGTTTACAAAATTTAGATCACAATTTGGTGTGTTTTGAAAGTTTTGAATGAATTGATTTTGCGTATGATATTTAGATTTACTTACAGAATTGATATCATTGGGGTCGAACTGAAATAATATTTCATCAAACTTATTATTAAGAGCCTCTGAAATATATTTCTCGTATTGGTTATCAGATAATGAAGAAGAGTCAACAGTTTTCAAACTATGGAAAAGTATATCTAAGTCAATATCACTTGTTTCGGCGAAAGGAAAGTCAAACAAGGGCCGAAAAATATCAGTACATTGCAGAAAGTATAATAAATTATACACATTATTGGTTGGCTGCACAACACATTACTTTTACAAACGACAATCAATGAAGAGGGACCAAGTAAAAAGAACGGAACAAAGGTAACAACATCTACATTCATTGTCGGCGTATGGACTAGAATGAAAGAGGATAACAGTTTCTGTATAACCGTAAACCAGCTTGTGGGTCCCGGATTCAAAGTGACAATATAAAATGTGTATGGGAAGTTAAAAGACTAATACACAAAAGTATACGTAAAAAGAAGGAACATAACTGGATTTAGAGAGTAAAAGGGAGAGAATGAGAGAGAGAGAGATAGGGAGGGAGAGAGGGAAGAGAGAGTAAGAGAGAAAGGCAAGAGAAACAGAACAAAAGAACATCCCTTCATTACTATTATGTGAAATAAGTAGAACAGGTGAATATGCATGTGACACCTGTTCTACATATTTTTACATAATAGCAATGAAGGGATGTTCTTTTGTCTACCATTGCAATTGTGGAAGGTACAATGAGGAGCTGTATATTTTGTCCGCTTCTTTGTTCGCCATGTTCATAGTGTACGCTCATCCGTTGAGTGTGTACTTCCGGTTGACGTCGACGATACGTACACGTCGAGTGAAATCTAAAATGATCAGAACTGTAGTCAACATGGGCAGTCGACGACGTTGACATGTGCGAATTAGTCGACTGGGACGACGTACTAGTCCACTGCTTCTAAAAGTCCCTACTCTCTTGTCCCTTGCAAATCTAGTTGACATTCAAAACACCTTATAATTGACAATTTGATGTCAATTATAAGGGAATGACATTACTCGAGTAAACAACATTGGTATACGAGATTTTCACGTGGCGAGAGCATACCATGCATAATATCACGGTCAATAATTGTGATTAATTCGAAACAGTGTGGAAACAGCCTAGTAAGAACACAGATTGTATAGGCAAATTGGTACAAAATTTACAAAAAATAAAAACTTATGGAAATCCTTTAGTTGGAAACGATAGCAATAACAATCTTAATATAGGAAAGGTAATGTACGTCCCGATCTGTGTTTATATTTGTTTAAAAAAAACAAAAAAAAAACAGAGGTTTTGGAAAAAAGGGCAATGTTCAAGATCAATATAGAAATGATGATGTAACACAATCTGTTTCCTTACTAGTGCTTTATAAAAAATCAATAATTATGTATAACGCACATACTGTAACCTCTAGAATTTACATATAACCTTTGTGGAACTGTCTACCTCTTTCTAAAAGGATTAATATAAATTTATCATTTACACTATTGACATTTCTTTCCTTTCTAATGTCTTGATTACTATTAAGACTTACATTCACTACATCACTTTCTTTCAGTTCTTTGTGGAGAAATTCAGTAAGAAAAAACAAGATAAATGAAAAAAAATGTCTCCATAGGTTCATTATGGCAAATTGCCATAAAACATATTAGTTAAAGATGATAAAAAGCAGTCATGTTGACAAATTACAGTGTTCATGTAACATTTAGAACATTTTTCTCTGAAAATGTCCGGTCATCCTTCATTTTTAATATTTCTTCCCAACTTGAATTTCCTGAGTACTGCATTAGTATTCTCTACATCTCTGTTAAGTTAATATCAAACTTGATAGAAAGCCAGGTAAAAGGAAGATATCCATACAGAACCAATATGTCATCTGGTCTAAATTTATATGATGAAAAATAAAAACATTCCTCATTTATTATTATGATGAAACTAATAAGCTAGAAATAAAAACATTCCCAGCCTATCAATTTCATTACAAGATAAAAATGAAAACAATATAGAGCGAATTCCATCTCATAAAAACATCTCACTTTTCGACAATGGTAGGCCTATTTCTTTCTTGAACTTAATCTCAGGTGTACGATAGTCAAGTTACATTACTTTTAAATGTACATGTATATGGAAAAGTAACAGAGCTCTATTCTTGAGAGTTTTATGGGGCGTAGCAAGAACCTTGCAATCGATTGCAAATCAATTATGGTCCCTAAAATCAACCATAATGCAGATTCACACTTGACCGCCAGCCTGCCTCCTGAAACGAGAAGTAAATATCACTTTGCTATAGTTATAAATTGATACATCAATTGTAAATTTACAACAAAAATTTGCAATAGACTGCAAATATTTTCCTGCAACACCCCTTAAACATAAGTACTATCATGACTATGTGGAGAAGATAATAAGAAACCAGTACAGAAATAGATAGTGGTTTATACAAAATCATTGGAGCATTTGATTAAAGATGAAAAAAGAAGTCATGTTTTCAGTTTAAAGTTAACAATTTGGATTGTTTATTATTTTATAATAAAAGCTGTTTCCTTTCATTCTTGATATTATTCCAACTCCATTTCATATTGACTACATCCCTGTTTTCAAGAATCTTGTTGGTAGGGTTTTGTATCTAAGTAAGCTCTCTGCAGAAACAATGCAACATCTGGTCTGTTTGTGTAAAAAAAAAATAAGAAGCTTCCTGATTTGTAAAAATCACTATCCAATAAAACAGGGGGAAAAATCTCAATTTCATTTGAAAACATTCAGAGGATTCTAATTCTTGTGAACATGTCATACTTGAAAATTGAGATTTATTTCTTTTTTTGCAACTGGTTCTCTTTGCTCTACTTTCAGAAGAGTGTTATCAAGAAGAGTGTTCAATAAAATTCCACAAAACTTGCTCGAAATAAATTTGACATCCTTTAAACTTACAATGCGAAAACCTCTGTCTAATATAAGTTACAACTTTGGAACTATTAACAATCAAAAGTGTCGAATGTCTTTTTTTACACCTAGTGTAATATTCCATGCCCATCATGCAGTGAAGTTCCCATATTTAGCCCAATAGGATCTCCATAATTGTTTGCTTTTTCTAGTTTTTACTCTTTCCCGCTGTCTTACTTTCTTTCTCCCTGTTATCTTATAGGACCCTAGCTTGTATGCTCATCATTGTCTTCCTAAGTACTGCTATAGCATGTGCTATATCTGCAGGTTTGATCTACGGCAGGGAGAGCAAACCCACAACAAGGGATGACTATGTCTATCAACAAGCGGCCGTTGCTGCAGATGCAGCTCACTGCTCAGAGATTGGAAAGTAAGCTGGCAAAGCAAGATAATTATTTACTTGTTTAACCTAAATATTTTCAAACTGAATGCTCCTTACAGGAGTTTATAAGCACAGTATTAGTAGTTTCACACTCTAAAATGTTCATTATTTTTTGTTGAAATATTTGAATTGGAATCTGTTACGGATGATGTTTGTTTGTTGTTTAGTATCATTTATTTCCCCTCTCTTACTCCCTTTCTTAATTTCATCTCCTTTCCTTTATCAACCGGTCCCTCACTCCCTTCCCCTCTGCTTTTTCATTTAGGTGAGCCTTTGTGTGTTTATTTATTAAGTTAGTTAGTTAATGTCTTCTATAAGTAAAAAAAGAAAAGAACAACCAACGAACAGACTTTTGAATCATGTATATAATTATAATGATTTTTAATTGGGAACATGCTATTTACAAGCTCCGCCTCACCTTTGCTAGTTCCCTTTCGTTACCTTTTCGATTATTATTATCAAGAAACAATTGAAACGTGTGTACACCTCTCTCTGTTGTAATATTTATTTTAGAAAACAATATGTAAAACAAAGTTCGTATGCGTTATGTTTGAATGATGAGTTTCGTCTACCATGTAAATACTTTATATAATTTATGAATTGGTATCGAAATATACATGAATCTTGAATCTTGAATCTAATGAATAACTGGTCCCCCAATAATGTTTGTTTTTCCTCATTTTTATATCCAGGGATATGCTTTTAAATGGAGGAAGTGCCATTGATGCAGCCATCGCTGGACTACTATGTGTGGGGCTGTATAGTGTCCACAGTGCCGGAATAGGCGGAGGCAGTTTCATAATGTACTATGATAGAGAAACAGAGACGCCATATTTTATAGATTCCAGAGAAGTAGCTCCAATGGATGCATCCAGAGACATGTATGCTAACAAGAGTTCAAATGCATCAACAATTGGTGAGACACTGTAATCTGTTTTGTACTGGCGGCAGTTTACTCTCAGCTTTTTGAAATCAAAGATAAAGGTTTAGTGTTTGGGTTGCAATTTGGTATTGGGTTTGTAGAAATAAGTTCACGTAGTAAGTTAAATAGTTCTAAAACCACTCAGGAAATGCATCATGGCTTAATTTAAGGGACATGCAGGGTGTACTGTTTCGACTAATTTCAACCCTTAAAACTCTCAGATTGGTGTTATTTGTATATATATCATCATTACCATACGCGTACCGAGGTGGTGTTTTGGGTGTTTTAGGTGTTGTAGGTGTTCAAACACCCCCTTTGGTGTTATTTAGTATTAAAACCCCCCCTTTAGGTGTTCAAACATTTAAAACACTAGCAGTGCTGATAACCTCTTTTTTTTTGCTTGTCAGATAATTTTTTAGTTACAAAGACACCCCAAAAATGCTGATAACCTTTTTTTTCTTGTCAGAGAATTTTGGAGTAACAACACCCCCCCCCCCCCCCCCCCCCCCGCTTCAAAAAATCCTGGGTACGCCACTGATCATTACTGATACTCATCTATTGTTTTGCCATTCATCATTTTCTTCCTTAAAGGTGGTCTTGCTATTGCCGTTCCTGGTGAGATTCTGGGCTACTGGGAGGCTCATCAGAGGTTTGGCAAACTGCATTGGGGAGAACTCTTCAAGCCTTCCATACAGCTTGCAGAGAACGGATTTACAGTAAGCCCAGACCTAGCGAGAACAATAGCCATGTTTCGCGATCTTGCTATGAGCGATTCTAGCTTAAGGTAAAGGCATATCTCTGAGGTCCTGTCAAAACTTTCTTTGAATAGAGGATGATTAGGTAACAATTAGACTATTGTGATTGAAGTGGGATCTTTCCTGTTCTGATGACAGATGTGGGATCTGAACCTATGCCATTGAAATGACTGGTGCTTAATAGGTAACCATTATAAGACTATTGTGATTGAAGTGGTATCTTTCTTGATATGGTGGCAGCGGTGGGATTATGGCTCTTTTAAAAAAATTACAGTTGAGTTCCTTTTTTTTTCCTTCTTTTAAAACTTTAGGATTCACATCAAACTATATCTTTTTGCCGGTGTAAAAAATTGTCTACCACCTGCCTGAAAACTACCCACATGACAACTAACCCCAGGACAACTAATCCGAGGACAACTACCCCTTAAGAATACTAACCCCCTAAGGAAAACTACCCCTAGGATAATTTCCACCTTAGGACAATTACTCTTTAGAATAAGTACTGTCTAGTAATAACCTTAAGCAACCTTCCTGGAAAACCACCTCCAGGGCAACCACCCCATGTACAGGACAATTAGGCCCTCCCCCTCCCAGTGGGTTAGTTGTTCTAGGTAATTATCTATGGGAGCACCTTGCTGTTTAGGTTTTGATAATCTGTGGGACAGTTGTCTCGAACTAGTATATGCATCTAGTCTACTCCTTCTGCTTGTTCCTCTTTATGCAGGGAGATACTGTTGGATGAAAATGGGAACCTTCTGGAGGAGAACAGTACTATGTATAGACGTAAACTCGCTCAGACCATGCGCACAGTGGCTGCAGAGGGCGCTAAGGAATTTTACACAGGAGAGTTAGCTGCTGCAATAGCAGCAGAGATTCAAGATAGAGGTAAAAAATTCTTGATACTGTCATGAAGCATATACTCACTGGCGTAGACAGGGGGTACAGGGGGCCATGCCCCCCCCCCCCCTGTTCAGCCACTAAAAAAAAAGCGGGTGAAGTGAGAGAAAAAGGCCTAAAAAGGCGCTACAAGCCGTTATCTTTCTCTCAAAATTTGCTAAAACGTCAAAGTTTTAAAGGAGGAAATAACTCTTCTCTCCCTGCACCCACCCCTGTTACATACAGTGAAATGTTGCGTCCAAATAAATGAAAAGCAGTCCGGGCATCAAATTAAAAAAAGTGTTGCGAGCCCTTATCTTTCTCTCAAATTTGCTAAAACGTCAGAGCTTTCGTGTTTCGCGCGGGAAGGGGAACCCCCTCCCTCCCTGCACCCATCCATGTGACAGTGCAGTATTACGTCCAAATAACTGAAATGCAGTCCGGACGTCGAAATAACTTTCCGCCTAACAAAAAGATGCTACGAGCCGTTATCTTTATCTCAAATTTGCCATAAAACGTCAAAACTCCCCCCCCCTCCCTGCACCCACCCCCTGGCGAGCACGCTTTGCGTGCTCATCACTAATTTCGTACTCTTCGCGTGCTCACAGCCGCCCCCATAAAATGAAATCCTGGCTATGAGGTTGGATCCTTCACGTCTGCTCCCCCTTATTGAAAAATCCTGGCTATGCCTGTGCATATACTATACACTTAGGATACCCCATGTATTTTCCCTCAACCATAGCTCCTGATAATTTGGGTAAAGCTGTGAATATTCCCCCTCCACCGGACCCCCCCCCCCCCAAAAAAAAAAAAAAAAAATAAAATAAATAAAAAATAAATTAAAAAAAAAATAAATAAAAAAAAAAAATAAATAAAAAAATAAAAAAAAAATAAATAAATAAATAAATTAATTAAAAAAAAAAAAATGTGTTTTTCGGTAAAGCTGTGATAATTTCCCCTCAGCCTTAGCCCCCGTATATTTCGGACAAAGTTGTGATGATTTGCCTCAACCACATCTCCAGAAATACATATGTTTAAGATTTTGACACTTTTCCATCAACCACAGCCTATAGTATATTTGGAACACAGTTGGGGCAAATTTCCCGCACTGACATAGCTCCAGAAAAAGGATATTTAGGGCTGAGTTTTGAAAAAATTCCCTCAATCATAGCTCCAGAAAACCAGAGTTTGTGTCAAAGCTGTTACCATTAGTTAAGTTGTAAAAGTAGTCTTTAGTTTGATAATATAATTCGTGTCCAGCATTATTTATACTGAATGTTAAAAACTGCAAATCAATAATGGCTACATTGATTTTGATAGGAATTAATAAAATCTGAGTAAAAACGAAAAACAGACAAATATATCTGATCAATTTAGGACTGAAGTACCATTTGCACTCTCAAAAATGTATGTATTTTTTTTCCTGCACTGTAGGAATTTGCGGTAAATTACTGGCAACCCGCTGCAGAATAAATTATGGTAAACAGTAGTATATAACTGTAGAAATACAGTATTTAACTGTAAATGATACAGTATTTTACTGTGCAGCCGGGTTGCCAGTTATTTACTACAGTAATGTTTTAGAGTGTGCGTTTTTCACAATTTTGTGTAATTGTGTTCATTTTTTAGTTTTGTGTACTTGTGTGAAATTTTCTCTTTTCCTTTTGTTGATACATCAGGTGGAATTATTACTGTGGACGATCTTGCCCAGTACCAGGTAGCAGTGAAGACTCCTCTTAGTATAGATCTCAATGGTTATACAACTTATACCTGTCCCCCTCCATGTAGCGGAGCAGTGTATTCTCTCATCATGAATATATTAGAAGGTAAGTCCAGAAGGACCCATAACATTAAAAGTAAGGTGTGTGAGGCATTTTGTAAAGAAGGGATTTTGCGAGAAGCACCTTCCATAAGTGTGACCTTCTATGACTAAATCTATGCAACGCATTTCAACGAAAACATTGTCCATTTTTTTTAGAAGTGATGTTATTACCTTAGCAATCAAAACGGAACAGTTCAAACATTTGAGTTTTTGAGCATGCTTCTGCTCTGCACAAGATGAATTTATGTGTATTTATTGAAGATGGTATAAGTAATAAGGATGTCATACATTTAACAATTGTGATGTATTCTATCTAAACACCCCTTTTCATTGCTTTATCATCCCTGTGTCCTGAAGGTTATGAGTTTAATTCGGAGAGTAGGCAATCTGTCGAAGACGAAACAGTGACATACCACCGTATCATTGAAGCATTCAAGTTTGCCTTTGCCAAGAGAAGTGCATTGGGAGATGAAGACTTTGTAGATGTAGATGAGGTAACCAAGTAGACCAACCTGATAATGCTTCCTGAGTAGTACTAGTAGAGGGAGGAGTAGGAGTAGAGTAGTAGTAGTAGTAGTAGAAGTAGTAATATTAATAGTAGTAATAATAATGTTCTTGTATAGCGCATATCACATTATAATATGAGGGTTTTGGATATTATTACCCTGCTCCGGCAGCCGTAGTAGTAGTAGTTGCAGTAGTAGTAGTAGTAGTAGTAGCAGCAGCAGCAGCAGCAGCAGCAGCAGCAGTAGTAGTAATAGTAGCAGTAGTATAGTAGTAATATTAGTAGTAGTAGTAGTAGTAGTAATATTAGTAGTAGTAGTAGTAGTAGTAGTAGTCGTTGTTGTTGTTGTGTAGTAGTAGTAGTAGCAGCAGCAGCAGTAGTAGTAGTAGTAAAATTAGAACAAGTAGTAGCAAATGTAGCAGTAGTAGCAGCAGCAGCAGCAGTAGTGGTAGTAGTAGTAGTAGAAATAGTAGTAATAGCAGCAGTATTTCTACTACTATAGTAGTAGTAGTAGTTGTATTAAGAATGGAAGTAGTAGTAGTAATAGTAGCAGTAATATTACTATTATTAGTAGTAGTAGTTGTAGCAGCAGCAGCAGCAGCAGCAGTATAGTAGAAGTAGAACTAGTAGCAGCAAAAGTAGTAGTAGTAATAATAGTAGTAGTAGTAGTAGCAGCAGCAGCAGTATTACTACTACTACTACTAAGTTCGCATTTGCCAAGAGAAGTGCGTTGGAAGATGAAGACTTTGTAGATGTAGATGAGGTAACCAAGTAGACCAACCTGATAATGCTTTCTGATTAGGATAATACTAGTAGAGGGAGGAGTAGAAGTAGAGTAGTAGTATTAGGAGTAGTAGTAGTAGTAGTAGTAGTAGAAGTAGAACTAGTAGTAGCAAAAGTAGTAGTAGTAGTCGTAGTATAGTAGTAGAAGTCGTTGCAGTAGCAGTAGTAGTAGTAATAGTAGTAGTAGTAGTAGTAGTAGTAGTGATATTAGTGATAGTAGTAGTAGTAGTAGTAGTAGTGATATTAGTGATAGTAGTAGTAGTAGTAGTAGTAGGAGGAGGAGGAGGAGTAGAAGTTGTAGTAACAGTAGCAGTATTACTAGTAGTAGTAGTAGTAGTAGTAGTAGTAGTAGTAAGTGTAGAAGAAATAATGGTAGTATTAGTAGTAGTAGTAGTAGTACTAAGCGACAGAGGTAGCAGTAGTAATACATGTAATATTTATTTATTATAGTACGAGAAACACTCTAAAATAATTTTTCTCTTTGAAAATAATTTTCGTCCTCAACCCCTTCCTCTTTCCTTAACTCCTAAAGCCCTGTATTATAAAGGGGTACGATTGAACTGGATTTATGGTTGCGATTTATGGTTGAAATCAAGTTACGATCAATTTGAATCAATCAGTGAATCAATCAATTTTCTGTTGATGCTTCTCTTCAGCTAGTAGCAAACCTGACATCGCAATGTTATGCAGATGGTCTCAGGGCAAAAATAACAGATGACAGTACTCATGACACTGAATACTACGAACCATCATTTCAAATCGTGCAAGACAGTGGTACCTCCCATATTGCAGTGGTAGACCAGTTCGGAAATGCTGCTTCAATCACCAGTACTATCAACACATTGTGAGTACAATTTTATCTTCATTACCCTTATAAAAAAATACCATGGTAATACTACGTATTTCATGGTATTACCGCCATAATACCACGAAAACATGGTAAATCCGTGGTACACATCGTATTGTCATAGTATTACTACGAAAAACATTGTACACTCAAGGAAAAAAGAAACTTATAAAAGTTCAAGAGATCACCCCTCGAGCAAGAGGATATTGATGTTCTGCCATGGTGCGCCCGTTCACCAGACCTTTCCCCAATTGAACATCTCTGGGAAGAGCTTGGTCGACGTGTGTCAACCCATCAATCAACCCATCAATAGGGAGACGCTCATTGCAGCACTGCAAGAGGAATGGTTCCCCAGGCTACCATCGCGAATCTGATCGGAAGCATGCGAAGACGGTGTACAGCTTGCCAGCAAGCTAGAGGTGGACATACTGGCTATTAATCTGTTTGGATATGAACTTGCAAATCCCTTTTGAAATTCTTTTGTTTCATTCATTGACATGCATATGGTGTACAAGGCTGCAGTTTGTCTTTGTGACTTGGGGATTAGAGAGTCCTTTGCTTCAGTGCACATTTCTTTTGTGGCATTGAAGAAAACTTTTTGTTATTGACTGTCATTTAAAGCCATGCATTGAATCAACATTATATCCAAATTTGGTACATTTCCATGCAGAGAATTTAATTTGGTGATCTCTTGAACTTTTATAAGTTTCTTTTTTCCTTTAGTGTATATTCATAGTATTTGCATCGTGTACCATGAAAAGCATGGTACATTCATAGTATTTTCATCTTGACAATGGGTAACGCGGTAAATTCATGGTACTTTCACGGTAATACCGTCCCAATTTACCGCGGTATTACCATGGTATTACCATGGTACTTTTTTGTACGGGTAAGGATTTGGTTTATCTGCCTACATCTGTACTGATTACAATTATTCGGTTTTGATTAATCACTTTTAATTAATAATATTAACCTTGTAAATAACTTCATTTCATTGCTTGAACATTTATTGATACAAATTGTCACTTTAATCTTCTTTTGAAATCATCGAAATTGTGAGTTGAATTACTCGAGTAAACATTTTTCTTTTCTTCATAGAAAATTGTAATGCTTGGTTTGGAAGGTCAAAAGTTGGTTTCAATAACTAGTTTTAGAGCAAGAAGTACAAAAATAAGGACTATAAAAATGACATATTTGATTCGATTTGTTTCATTTCAATTCATTTATTTCCACAATAACAGCAAATAAATTTACAAAGACTTTCAGTTTACAAAAATCATTATGAGCATAGAAACACCAACGATTAAATTCTGTTTTAAAACAAAGTGAAATTTACGTTATAAGTGGTAAGTAAATAAATGTTAGCTGTATTGTGGAGGAAACCTTGGAAAGCCTGATTTTCTGTTGTCGTATATATTTTTAATTATGTTCGCTATACTATATACGTGTCGTAACAAGTTTTCAAATTACGGATATATAATATTATTATTATGCTGCCACTTTTTGGTAATCTTTGTATATTTATATTTTTTCTAGTCAATATATTTACATGTTACAAAATTATGTTTGTCATTATTTCTAGGGATCCACATTCTACAAGCTGCTTTTCAGTGGATCCCTCCATTTCCACAGGTTTAACTTCAAAAAACAAACTATTATACTGGATGTTTATGTATAGTTTCTATTTTATAACTTTAAAGCATGTAAAATGTCTTATATTATTGAATATTGAATTGTATACTTGATTTCTTGTCAAAATCACTGTTCTGTTGGAAATGAAAATAAAACTGAAACTGAAACTGAAAGCAAAGCTTGTAATGCTTAACATCGTGTTAACGTTAGTGTAAGACAGTTGTTAACCCTTTGGAGACGACGGGCTTCTACAGAAGCCGAGCGAGTTACTCAGTCTGTGACGGAGAGCTTCTACAGAAGCCGAGATTTATGCCTAATATGTTGACAAAGTTTTCCAGCTAACTATCCGCTCTTATGCGCTAAAATTCTTAGTAGTATCATGTAGATATATTCATTCACAATACCCGTTAAAAAATATGAGGTTACGTGGAAAAAATTGAGAAATTCTTGTTTGGGATCGTAAATCTTGTATACAAACCGTACGCGTATACGCGTCCGCTTCGATCATGTTATTTCCATAGTCTAGAGCTCCGATCACGTGATATCATAGCGTTCAAAGCGCCGATCGATCTTGACAAAAAGCTACAGCTACGTTATGTGCGTGTATTCACTACATTTACACTCCCGACTTCGATCCTGACTTTGTTTACTTATTTATATTTATAAGGCATTTTTCATCAACTGATTTGAAATAAGCACATGATTTGTTGTTTCTCGTAGGAATTAAATTGCTGTGCACCCATCAATACTACCTTTGATTGATTGTTTATTGATTTTTTAAAATGTATTTATATTTTAATGTTTTTAGGAAAGTGTGTACTACATGAGAGCTATGGAAGATAGAGAGAGAGAGAGAGAGAGAGAGAGAGAGAGCCCCTCCGCCTCCAATCCTTCCTGGTCAATGACAAGAAATTGCCTCCCTGTTCCAAACATCATGTGCTTTGATAACTTGACGTTGCTCCTTATAACCCAAGTTCATAAGATAAAATAAAAGGAGCTTGCTCAAGGATTATATCAATTGAAATTGGCCAATTCAGCCCTTCATTCATGAATGAACCATTCTACTCTTTTCCGAAATCCAAGTTCATAAAATAAAATAAAAGGAGCTTGGTCAAGGGTTATTGAAATTTAAATTGGCCAATTCAGCGCTTCATTCATGAATTGCAATGAACCTTTTCAAAATGAAACGCTTTCTCAGTTCCGTGGACTGCTAACAAGGATTAGCATTTTGAAAGAAGAGGAAGTATACGTAGGTCGACCTACTGAATACATGTATACAAGAATGAACTGTAAACATGCGCTGCCATGCTATCAATATGATACAACCCCAAGAATTATGGGAACCCAATTATTAATGGTCATTTTCAAATTCACAGTACAGCCCGTTAAATGGTTATCCTGATGACTGGGATTTGTGTCAAAAGGATAACCATAATATTGCATGCTTTGAAAGCTTTAGTTTCATGCATCTTTATTTTATTCATTGCAATTCAAATGTTATATCTATATTATGTTATATTTCATTTATAGAATTCATTCAAAATTCTCCTTACCCCATAAGAGGGTTTACGGTGACGTCATTCTAACGCCACATTGGAGGACAAGTAGGGGCACATGTGCATCAGGCTAGGGAAACCCATTGTAGTCTTGGCCTGGTGCATGGCTTTTTCCCCGTTGTCTTGTCCTTCCGTGTGGCCGATCGCCACATCACCGAGACTGACTTCTGCTGTTTTCGACACATTTCCCGTCAAGTTCAATTTCATTTAAATCATATTAATTTTCAAATTAAATCAAAACTTTATTTTGCAGAAGTAATTTAAATTTGATTAATCTATCGTTTCCATGTTTTACTATACCTTGCCATATCATGCCGATTTGTCTTGTACATGTATTTTATTCTATATAAGTATTGTATTTCATGAATTATTTAAATGTATGTCGTATTCTTTGTAATCTAAATGTCATTTTGAATGTCTTTTTTTTATCATGTGTGAATCCAACCATATGGTTGCAATAAATTCAAAATTCAATAATAATTATTCCCGATTCCGTCATCTGCTGTAAAAAAAAAAAAATAATAATAATAATAAGGGGGAAGGCGGGCTGTTATTGCAGATATTGCAACATCACTATAAAGATTGTTGTCATTGCCCCCCCCCCCCATCGCTGTTATTTTTTAAAAACATATTTCTTTATCGTTTTAGTTTGTTTATGATTCTTGTCATTATCCAACACAACTCTTGTCTTTCTGTTTCAACTTTTATTTTCCTCGAAACATACAATTACTACACTCTCGATATCATGCTCCTTTCTGACGTTCTCTTTATTTTCAAATCGATCAAACTCTGATAATTAGCCACATCCTTTTATAATAAAAACTGCATGCAATGCGGAAATAAAACGCACTGAAACAAAGTTTTAATTGCACGAACTTCCTGACGAGTTCAGAGAGAGAGAGAGAGAGAGAAAGCAGGCGGCATTGAGATGTGATAAAGTATTATTTTGTTCCACTCACTGTCATTCATTTAGCTTTTTCCCATTACAAACAATATGTGTACATGATTTTAATAAATTGTTTTATCGATAAAACAACTACATAGGGAAAAAAGCGTTGAAAGAGAGATGGATAGATAGAGAAATTAACGAATGAAGCGGGAGAAATAAAACAAGTAGTTATGACAAATCATGAGAAATATATTCGAAAGTAAATAGGATTATTTTTGTCTTATTGAATAAATAATGTTCGTCTGAAAAAACAGTTCCCTGATACATGTGATATAGAAAGCATTTAGAGTGATAATGTCACAATGCTGGTCAGAATACGACTACAAAATGAGTCGGAAACACGTGTAAAATGCAGGGCGCAATGCATGACTTGGCAGATAATCGCCCGAGCATTAGCAGACGACAATGGGGGCCAATGAATGGGGTATCGATCGAACCAAGGAGTTATCACAGACCTTGATCTAACCGCGTGTGCGACGGCGTTTACGCAATTTGTATTGTAAGTGTACTGAAAAGGAAGGAAGCGAAGCTTCAACAAAATAAGACGGCTTTCCCCCTGTAAAATAACAAACCTTATTTTTTGTTTCGATAAACAAACTTATATTTTTAGAAGGAGAAAAGTCTGACCTTTCATGTTTACATTTACTAAAAATTAGGAAAATGACCGAGTGAGGTACAATGAGCAATCAAAGTAGAAAGCACCTCCAAATTTCCCATTACCGGCAATGTAACCGAAATCGCTCCGTCACAGGGAGAACAATCGCTGTGCGCGGGCTCACACTGAAAGGGTTAAGCGTTATATTTATAACTGAAACAAATATGTGTACTTTAATAGGTTTATCAATATGAAGATAAGTTCATCTGTGGATTGTAAGAAATTATTCTGTGAGATGTTTACCATCAAGCAAGCAAGCTACTCAGAAAATGAATATTCAGTGCCTCTAGTGAAATTAGACTAAATGCATGATTTCTTGAGAGTGCAGTTGTCCCAAATTGAACTGTTACAGGCTAGTATTTTTTTGTCGTAATTATGTGCCCAAAACTGAGGAGATTATATCGATTTCTCCTCACATCAAACTTGTATGTAGCCCTCAATGAATCTTGTCATATTCTTTTTCCCCCCAGCTTTGGCTCCACAGTGCGAGGTCCCAATACAGGGATCCTCTACAACAACGAGATGGATGATTTCTCCAAGCCTGGAGCCCCAAACTTCTTTGGACTCCCGCCCTCTCCGTCTAACTTCATTGAGCCAGGGAAGCGCCCTCTATCTTCAATGACACCTGTTATCATGGTGGACAGTGATGGAGAAGTAAAGTTGGTAGTGGGTGCAGCTGGAGGAACAACAATCACTACGGGAACCAGTCTGGTAGGTTTTCTCCATACAGACTCCTCAAGGGATCGAAGACAAAAAGTGGCCTTTGTGAATACATGAAACCTATTATAAAGACGGTATTTTATTGCATTTTACTTATTTTCCAAACATGACGATATAACAATGAGACATTAGACAAAATAGAATGATACATATAACATCGGAATGTTGTGAATTGGCTAGATCGCCCATTCAGCTATGTGAATGTTACAAAGCTGTTCTTCCCTGGGGTCCAGATGAATTCACAGATAAAACATATATATATATATATATATATATATATACACACAAAGAAACAAAAAGATATTATTACCTATATTCATAAATTAAGAATATACCCCCCCCCAAAAAAAAAAAAAAAAAAAAAAAATAAATAAAAAAAAAAAAATAGAAGAGGGTAAACAAATGTCAACCCCCGGCCCCCTCCCTAAAACGACAAAGCAGGTAAATTTTTAAAAATGTATTCAAGTTATTAATCAATTTAACATCTATAGGTAAATCCTTATATTGACATGAGCCTCTGTATGAAAACATTCTAAGGCTACACTCAGTCTTGTGTTTTGGTAAAACTATGTTTCCCTGAGATCCTAGACAGTATGAATAATCACAAAATCTAAATGACCCCTCTAAATAGGGAGGGACCAAACCATGCAACGCTTTATAGACCCTCATATTGAAGTGCATATGACGTCTGGACTGTAGAGATTTCCATCCTAGTTTAAAAAATGAACTTATTTGAAATACGATGGATGGGATTAAATTTTAAGATGATGCGACCGGCCATTTTTTTATTTTTTATGTTTTATTTATTTATTTATTTATTTTTTATTTATTAATTTATTTTTCTTTTCTTTCTTTTTTTTTTTTTTTTTTTTTTTTGGGGGGGGGGGGGGGGGGTTGTAGAATTTCGTGTCAGATTACTTCTTGCTTGCTGAATCATATACAATATCAGCATATTCAAAAAGTGGAAGAATTATTGAACTATATACTAAATTGGATTCGGATACACAACGTCGAAGACGAGCTAATAAGATTGCTACTTTACTTATTTTCCGGCACATTAATTTTAGTTTAATCTGGAATCTAAATGTATACCAAGATGTTTAACTGTGTTACATTGTGTAATGCGTTTGTCGGATATGTTTACATTTAAATCATTATATTTTGATAACATAGCACCAGTTCCAAATAGCATACAAATAGTTTTGTCAACATTAAGGCTAAGTTTATATCGACATAACCAACTGTGTATTTTACGTAAATCGAGGTTGATATTCATTTCAATAAAGATGTAGTTTACAGTATTTTACTCGTTTCAACAGATTATTGAGATATATAGTAAATAATAAAGGTCCAGGTGTTGATCCCTGAGGTATTCCATAATCTATATTTAAAATATTCGATGTAGCAGAATAAATACTAGTACACACCCGACGGTTATATAAATAGCTCTCAAACCACGATAAAACATCTTTTGAAATACAAATTCTTGCTAGTTTAGTAACAAGTATATTAACATCCACTGTATTGAAGGCCTTCCGCAGGTCAATGAATGCAGATTCAGTAAAAAGGTCCTCATTTGAGTTCATTCTTATGAATGTTCTTGTTAATGTAATAGATGCATCATAAAATATAAACTCCATGTATTATGTATGAATATGCCCTCCCAATTTTATGTATCCCTTTAAATCTCTTGTGTGTTGAATTTAAATATATATTCAATATTTTGTAATGATACTGTGTTGATCAGTGAGGTGACATAGATCTTAGTATTCAGAAAATAACTTCATTTGACATACTTTTCCTATTGAATTATCAATCAGTAATGTCAAGGATAACAAAATTTGTCTTTCAGGTTTCCATGGAAACACTTTGGTTTGGTTCTACTCTTAGAGATGGAGGTGAGAGGAGGCGTGTCCATCAGCAGCTTCTACCTAATAGCACCTATTATGAGCCAGGGTTGCCTCAGGTATGTATGTGTCCTCAATACATTATCACTGTGTACCCTGCAAAATGGCATTAACTACTGCCTAATGCCATTCTTCCAGGCACAATGACTTTTTCGATGCAATAAATGAGAGCAGAAGAGTCTGTGAAAGGAAATTTCGAGCTTTTTAACACCTGAAAATCTACATTTTGTTTCTTTTTCCAGACGAATGAGCAGGGGGGGGGGGGGGGGGTCAAAAGGGGTCCCCTCATGGCCCTGAAAAGTTTGGGTTTTTTTATTGCAGCAATTTTTGACGCAAATGAGTGGGGTATGTTCTTGAAAGGGTTGTCCATCTATCTGAGCTGAGGGAAACTGAGCATTGAGAGCCTGTAATCATGGTAATAAGCACCCTGATGCATTTTCCATTTAAGAAAGAATAATCTCTCGCTCCATTTCTTTTTCCCGCTCTCAAACATTTTCCTTTTCCTTCTCAGGACGAAACAAGAAAGAATCCCGCCTCCCTCTCTCTCTGTCTTTAAAGTTTGACCGTCCTCAGGGGAGCATTTCATCAAGCATTTTGTCAGTGATTTTCACCGACAACTGTTATAAGCTACTGAAATCCTTACATCTGATTGGCTGAGAGCAAATTAGTCGGTAAAAATCACTGACAAAACACTTGATGAAACGCTCCTCAGGACTACACATGGCGAACTGTAAAGCTAACCAGTGAAATTTATCTGTTGGTTTGCAGGAAGTCGTAGACGGTCTAAACCAGAGAGGCCAGGAGATGCTGGAATTCAGCAACTTCTACTCTATCGTCCAGGCCATCAACCGTCTGGAAGACGGGTGGCTGGAAGCCTACTGTGATAGCAGAAGAGATGGAAGACCGGCTGGATTCTAAACATTCATCTGACGTTTTTCCCAGGCTTTATTTCATCACAGAAATAAAGATAGTGTTAGGGTTGGGGTTAGGGTAATGACTGGGTTTAAGGTTAAGTTGAGAGTTAGGGTTTATAGGGTTATGTAAAGTTTAGGAAACTGGTCAGTTAGGGAAATAACTGCAGAACAGTTGTCGTCGGATAATGTGCCGTGCAATGGTCTAAACATGGATGGGAGCTCTGGGTCCCGTTTCACACCTAGTGATATGGATCCAAGATTCTTTGACCCGGGAGGTGAGAGAAAGTACTAACTAGCAAAAAGAGAAATGTTTTTTTCAGATGCTTCATGTTGTTTCAAAAATGTGTGACAAGCCCTAAAAATAGGGTTATAAAATTTTGCTAAGGGAGAAGGGGCTGGGGGTCTCTATGAAATGTTTAAACCTGTTGATTACTGAATTCTCTCATTCATATCGGCTTAAGACAGAAGCTACCCAGTTCCTGTATTTTAAGGGTTATGTCTTTGTTCATGAGTATTCCAACTACATAATTATTGACATCATATCATAATAACCTAGTACAGGGCATTACACCCTGTATATTCTGTATATGGAATCAGATATGTTAAATGTCAGGTAAAAAAGTATTTACATCTTTGGTAAACTTACAAATCTGTCCACAACAGGAACAAAATTGAAAGAAGGGGGTGGCACTGATCCCCCTGCCCCCATGCGGTTCTACTGCTATTTTCTGACCTCTGCCCCATCCCCCAAAGAGTAAAAGCTTACATTAAACATTATTATTTTCCAAATGCTACACTTTTTGAAATTTGTTTTTTAATATTGTATTTTCATAATTATATGATTACATTCCGTACTATATCTGGTTTTCCTTTTTATTTGAGGTCCTACTCATGGATATTTACTGGTGCCTCTTTTAAGGTTCACTGTATCCTGCAAGTCATGGATAATAATGTGTGTATATATTGTTATCCTATATATATCTCTGGATTTATCGCATTTATTATTTAGCTTATTTTTTACATGTATTATGGAAAGAATCTTGGACATACAGCAGCACTTAATATTTTACAATAGTTTGCGTGAATTCATGAGAGGAGCTCATGGACATGACCAAACCTCTTAAATAATAATCACTTCAAAATTAAACCATATTGTATAAAGATCGGGTGAAAAAAGGGAGACGTGTGCAAACTTGGCACCTTAGGAAATCACTTATTTGAATGTGTGTGTTATAAACCACTTCGGAGATGCAATCTGAGCATGAGCAGATAAAGGTCATCTGTACAAAATTCTAAAACCCACTGATACTAATATTCGATATGTGCTCATGAATGTCATGTAATCAATTATGCACTAATGGTGCATTCCATGATATCCAGGTGGAAGTATTCTTTTTAAAGGGGGAAACAAAAGCTATTCATGAGGCACCTCTATCACTCCCAGAGTTATTTTTCTGAAGTGCACATAAAGGGACCCTCCATGTCTAAAATATCTGTGGATATTTGGGGTCATTTGTACCATGCGCTAACCCCGAACTGGCTTATTGGAAACAGATATTTGAAGCAAATTATGTCATTTTGTAATTGTATTCTTGCTAAATTAGCTGATATTGTTTTGTGGTATTGTATTCATCTATTTCTTTATTGATGTACAATTACTTCATATAGTAGGTACTTTTAATCCACATATGTATATTGAATTTAAAATGTACTGGTATCACATGCTTTCTCTCTCTCTCTCTCTCTCTCCCCCCCTCTCCCTCACTCTTCCTCTCTCCCCCTCTCCCTCACTCTTCCTCTCTCCCCCCCTCTCTCTCTCTCTCTCTCTCCCCCTCTCCCTCACTCTTCCTCTCTCCCCCTCTCCCTCACTCTTCCTCTCTCTTTTCTTAATCTTTCCCCTTCCTCATCTCTCTCTTTTCGTGACCTTTTTCATCTCATCTCGGCCTCCTTTACCCCTTACTTCCTCTTTCCCCCTCTCCCTTTCTCCATTTTTTCTCCTCTCTCCTCTCTCTCTCTCTCTGGATATATACATGTATATATATATATATGATATATATAATTGTATTTGTGTGGTTATGGTTACATTCGCTTTGTTATACTTAATCCCAATGTCCCCATAACCGGGTTGTTTTCCATTGACTAAATAAATCGCATTGTTATACGTCCCCATAACCACAGTTTTGTGTGTGTGTGTGTGTGTGTGTGTACCAACAGAGGTATACTTGTGTGACTAATTGGACAGTCAAACACAATAGATTCCTTTATTCCGTCAGGCTTGTGTGGCTTTTTTGCTGCTTGTGTGGCTATTTGAACAATAGAGAGAACAAAGGGAAAGACACATAAGTATACCTGTGTGAGTGTGCGTGTGTGTGTGTGTATTATATTATATATATATATATATATATTATATAGGGCCTACTAGGTGTTACAAAAAACATTTCCCACTTTTGATCCTTAATAGTTCGAAAACTATGTATCAGATACATTCGAATATGAAAGCATAAATAAATTTCATTAAATCAATTATTAATTTTAAAGTGAGGTTCCAGATTTTTGTCAAATTTTAACCCTCTGTACAAAACTTGAACTTTACACTCCGCCTGGATGTATCCTCTGGGAAATAGACAGCCGGTCCCAAGCCCGGATAAAGGAGGAGGGTTGGGCATGGGGTTAACAACCCCATCCCGTAAAAAACAACTTGTTACAGAAACGCCAAGAACAGACCAAAAAACCTTTACCCTGGGAGAGGAAGGGCCCTCATCAAGAGGGCGTATGAAGCTGTGTAGTGAAAGCCGTAAGGAAGCTGCAAAGCCGATCCCCCTTCTATCGACTAGGACCATCAACGTCGGAACATGGAATGTGAGGACCATGTATGAGACAGGAAAAACCTCACAAGTAGCAGCAGAAATGAAGAGATACAACCTCACACTACTTGGAATAAGTGAGACCCGTTGGACACAATCAGGACAAAAGAGACTGGTTAGCGGTGAGATGTTGCTGTTTTCTGGACATGAAGAAGAAAACGCTCCACACACAGAAGGAGTAGCATTCATGCTATCTATATCTGCCCAGCGAGCTCTGATAGCATGGGAAGCACACGGGCCGAGAATCATTGTAGCATCGTTTAGAACTAAAGAGAAGAATATTAAGATAAATGTTATACAGTGTTATGCCCCAACAAATGACAGTGAAGAGGAGAAAAAAGACAACAGACTGCAGGGTGTTATAGCGAAGTACCCAGAGAGAGACATCAACATCCTCATGGGCGACCTCAATGCAAAAATTGGACAAGACAATACCGGGTACATGGAAGTGATGGGAAGGCACGGACTGGGAGAGAAAAATGAAAATGGTGAGAGGTTTGCAGACTTCTGCGCAATGAATAACCTTGTCATTGGTGGTAGCATTTTTCCACACAGAAGAGTACATAAGGCTACCTGGAGGTCACCCGATCTAGTGACAGAAAACCAGATTGACCATATGTGCATATCTAAGAAATTTAGAAGGTCACTACAAGATGTTAGGGTAAAAAGAGGAGCGGATGTTGCATCTGATCATCATTTGTTGTTCGTTAGGCTGAAGATGAAGCTGAAGAAAAATTGGACAAGGACAACTACAAAAAGAGAGAAGTACAACCTCAATCAACTAAAAGATCCAATGATTAGAGATGAGTTTAAATTGTCCCTCACGAACAAATACCAAGTGTTACAAGAACTACTTGATGAAGAGGATGATCTGGAGAACAACTGGCAGAAAGTGAAGGAGACATTTACATCTACATGTCAGGAAGTAATGGGGCCACAGAGACACCAACAGAAGGAATGGATATCGGCAGACACACAGCACAAAATACAGGAGAGAAAACAGAAGAAAGCAGCAGTTAATAACAGCCGAACAAGGGCAGCCAAGGCTAAAGCACAGGATGATTTTACAAAAGCCAATAGAGAAGTGAAGAAGGGTGCAAGAGCTGATAAGCGAAAGTATGTGGACAACCTGGCAAAAGAAGCAGAGGAAGCAGCAGCCAGTAAAAACATGAAGCAGCTATATGACATCACCAGGAAACTGTCGGGGAAGTGCAGTAGACCCGAGAGACCAATCAAGGACAAAAGAGGGAACACTGTACAGGGAACAGAACAACAACTGAAAAGGTGGGCAGAGCACTTTGAAGAATTATTAAACAGACCGGTCCCACCAAATCCCCCTATCATTGATCCAGCCAACAGAGACTTAGACATTAACTGCGGACACCCAACACGAGAAGAAATCAGGAAAGCTATCACATTACTGAAAAATGGTAAGGCAGCAGGACCAGATGGTATCCCTGCAGAAGTGCTCAAGGTAGACCTGGAAACAACCATAGAGATGTTGTACCATCTCTTTTTGAAAATCTGGGAAGAGGAGGTGGTACCGGCAGACTGGAAGGAGGGCTACCTTATTAAACTACCCAAGAAGGGAGACCTCAGTAACTGTGCAAACTACAGAGGAATAACGCTTCTGTCAGTGCCAGGAAAGGTCTTCAATAGGATCCTGCTCGAGAGAATGAAAGGTGCAGTTGACCCTCTACTACGAGACCAGCAGGCAGGCTTTCGCCAGAACAGATCATGCATCGACCAAATTGCCACCTTGCGCATTATTGTTGAACAGTCCTTAGAGTGGAATTCATCATTGTATATCAACTTCGTGGACTATGAGAAAGCGTTTGATAGTGTTGATCGTGAAACTCTCTGGAAGCTGTTACGCCATTATGGAGTGCCAATTAAATTGGTCACATTGATTAAGAACTCTTATGAAGGAATGACTTGCCGGGTGGTACATAGTGGACAATTAACAGATAGCTTCAGGGTGAGAACTGGAGTCAGACAAGGTTGCCTCCTGTCGCCCTTTCTCTTTCTTTTGGTAATTGATTGGACCATGAAGAAATCAACATCATATAGAAGAAATGGAATTCAGTGGACACTATGGGACCAGCTAGAAGACCTGGACTTTGCCGATGACCTAGCCCTGCTTTCCCACAGTCATAAACAGATACAGGACAAAACAACAGAGCTCGAAGCCATCTCTTCACAAGTTGGTCTGAAGATTCATGAGGGCAAAACAAAGATACTTAAGATCAAAACGAAAAGTGAGGACCCAGTCACATTACATGGAAACAAACTGGAAGAAGTGGAAGCCTTTACTTACTTGGGTAGCATCATTGATAAACAAGGTGGCACGGAAGCCGATGTTGGAGCAAGAATCGGCAAGGCAAGAACAGTCTTTGTGCAGCTGAAGAACATATGGAGCTCAAAAGTGATATCACCCCGCACAAAGATCAGACTGTTTAACTCAAATGTTAAGTCAGTGTTAATGTATGGGGCAGAAACATGGAGGACAACAAAGAATACCACTAGGAAAGTGCAGACTTTCATAAATAAATGCCTGAGAAGGATCCTCCAGATCCACTGGCCAAACACCATCAGCAATTTAGATCTGTGGCAACATACCAACCAACTGCCAGCAGAAGATGAGATCAGACGTAGAAGATGGGGATGGATTGGGCACACCTTGAGGAAACCAACCAACAGCATCACAAGACAGGCACTGTCGTGGAATCCCCAAGGAAGACGGAAAAGAGGCCGGCCAAGAAACACCTGGCGACGCGACCTTGACGCAGACAGCAAGAAGATGGGACACACCTGGGAACAGTTAGAGAGGGCAGCCCAGGACCGAGGAATCTGGCGGACTGTTCTTAGCGGCCTATGCTCCTGGAGGAGTGACGGGCATAAGTAAGTATAAGTAATGATGTGTATGTCAGTGTGTGCTTACAATGACCCTGAACAATGGACATGAATACCACCTTTTCAGAGCTTTGGTGACCAGGATTCTGGTCTATTGCTCCAAGGCACATGAATGCTTTATTAATAATTCATGATGGATTGCCCCGGGCACTGCTAGTCTGAATTCATGCACATGAAAAAAGTAGGCACATGTTTCTATGTGCTTGCAACATCATCATCATCACTATCATCATCATCACCATCACCATCAATGTCATCATCGTCGTTATCATTATCATCATCATCACTGTCATTATCATGATCATCATTATTAGCAGCAGCATTATCATCACCATCATAATTATCATCATCCTCATCATCATTGTTATCATCATCATCATAATCATCACTATCATTGTCATTATCATCACTATCATTGTCATCATTATCATCACTATCATTGTCATCATCACTATCATCTTCATCATCATCATCATCATCATCGTCATCATCATCATCAAGGCCAACATCAATATTCTTATCCTTTGAATTACTTAAATCATTCGCATTACTTTGATTGCTTCAAAATCCACTAAAATGACATCTCAGTGAAATGACTTTTATACACAGTTAATGCCAGAGGATGAATAAAGACTAGCTGTGATAGTGGAATTCCTCATGAATAAATAATAAAGCATTCAAACCCAGGACCATTGTCCAGGGCCATTGTCTGGCTATTAACCACACACTCCCATACACACCAATTGACCCCTGTGCAATGTTACAGTTTTGTACAGAGGGTTGAAAATAGAGCAAAATCTGAACCCTAACTTAAAAATTAATCTTGAATTTAATGAAACTGATTCATGCTTTCATTTTTAAATTACCTCTAACAAAATTGTACACTATTCAGCTATTGCTCATATCAATGTTAGGGTTATTGGATATATGGTTTTTGAACTATTAAGGATCAAAAGTGGGAAATGTTTTTTGTAACACCTAGTATATAATAATATGAACATTTGTATTGCGCCGGTTTCCATCATCGGAGATGCTCATGGCGCAGTTATTATTATCCCCCGGTCATTGGATCCTGGCACGCCCGCACAAAGTGTATGCACATTCTCCACTCCCTGGGGAGCATTCCAGCCAGGCTTCTGTTAAGCGCGCACATGCTAAGCAAAGGACATTACCTTTCGCCATCCTAGCTACCGGGTACCCATTTAACACCTGGGTGGAGAGTGGCAAATGTAGATTAACGTCTTGCCAAAGGACGCTCGTGCTGCGGTGGGATTCGAACTCCGGACACTATGAACACGGTGACAAAGAGAGCGGACAATTTATGCAGCTCCTCATTGTACCCTCCACAATAGCTCTAGTAGACGAAAGTACATCCCTTCACTGCTATTATATGACACCTGTTCTACATATTTTTACAGGATAGCAATGAATGGATGTTCTTTTGTTAACCAGTGCAATTGTGAAGGGTACAATGAGGAGCAGCATAAATTGTCCGCTTCTTTTTTCGTCATGTTCATAGTGGGACCTCGTGGTTCACAGTCCGGGGACTTATCCACTGATCCACTGATCCACAATTGTAAGGAAATACCGTAACATATACAACAGCTTTGACAACTCTCGTGGAAATAACTACAATGTGAAAGGAAATGAGAGAATAACGGTTGCGTAACTTAAATCAAAGTTCCCCAGAGCTGTCCTTCCTTTTTGAAATTTTTGCAAAGGTTGAAAAAAATGTCTCCGCCGGGAATCAAACCCGGTCCGTTGGCTTAGAACGCCAATGCCTTAAAGGGGTACTCCGGCCTGAAAATAATATCAATTGAATGAATAGACTAAAATTAAACAAGCAAAACACTGAAAATTTCATCGAAATCCGATAAAAAATAACGAAGTTATTGAATTTTTAAGTTTTGCATTATTTTGGGAAACAGTTTTATGCATGTCATCATGAATATGTAATGAGTGAGCTGATGATGTCACGTCCCCACTTTCCTTTTTTAACTATATAATATGAAATCGTCATTATTTCCTTGTAAGAAAATAAGTTACAGCAGTGATAAACTTACACATTAAATAAGGAGTCAGTCCTTTTAGTTATAGGCTTGAAGCAGAAAATTTGAATAATTGCAATTTCATATAATAAAATACAAAAGAAAAAGTGGGGATATGACATCATCAGCTCACTCACTGCATATTCATGATGACGTGCATATCACTGTTTTACCAAAATAATGCAAAATTTAAAAATTCCATAACTTCTTTATTTTTCATCCAATTTCGATGAAATTTTCAGTGATTTGTTTGTTTAATTTTAATCTATTCATTCAATTCATATTAATTTCAGGCCGGAGTACCCCTTTAACCACTAGACCACGGAGACGGGTCAGTGGAAACCGTGGTCTAGTGGTTATGGCCGAAATCACTGACCCGTCTCCGTGGTCTAGTGGTTAAGGCATTGGCGTTCTATTAAAGTCAACGACCCGGGTTCGATTCCCGGTGGAGACATTTTTTCAAACTTTGCAAAAATTTCAAAAAGGGAGGACAGCTCTGGGGAACTTTGATTTAAATGGATACGCCACCAGGCCGCCGTGGGGGAAAGTCGGGACTGCGTACGCCTCATTCACTCGTACACAAACTTTGTGCGTCGAACGCGTCCGTTGGACTAAGTGAGATTACATTTCGACTGCACGAAGCCGGCTGAATCTCGCACGAGAGCTCGAGCTCAGGCGGAGCGTGCATGTTGTGCGGCGACCAGTCTGTCCGATGTTTGAGCCCCGCGGGGCAACGGCATGATCAGGTAACGATCACGGTGTCATCTTGCGGCATAAACACGTCCACAATCTGCGGTTGAGTATCCCTTTAAGTTACGCAACCATTATTCTCTCATTTCCTTTCACATTATATATATATATATATATATACTCGATGCATTTTTTAATAAATTCATCATTTCCTGATTAAGCCCTATGGGCGAAGATTCGATATTATGTTTTCAACTCTTTTGTGCAATTCTCATCAACCGAAGCAGGACATTATTATTATTATTATTATCATTTTATATCTCAGATTACTTAAAAGCTGAAGTGATCAAAGAGCTTAGTATAATATCTGATGAAGTAGAATCTATTTTTATTTATATTTATGTACCAGGACAGAAAAACTTTGTTGTTGGCGAAATATACAGACCTCCTAATTCTAGCCCCAGTAAATTCCTTGATACTTTCCAAAATATTCTTTCAGCGCCCTCTTTGGTTGACAACAGAGTAATTATAATGGGAGATTACAATCTAAATCTATTACACTGTAATGAAATTCCTCATTGCCAACATTTCTTAGACTTAATCTTATCCCATTCATTGATTCCATTAACCAGAAAACCAACCCAAGTAACTGATACGACATTTTCAAGATTCAAGATTCATTTATTTAACCATAAGAAAATAACAATATAATGTTAACAATAGTACAGTATACAATTTACAACAAAAGAAATTACAGGATATGAACATCAAATTATCATTATGGTAAGGACCAAAAGGAAAAAGCAATGCTTGTAATGAATTTGGCCCTGACAAATAATTACATAAGTATCAGTGATAAAAAAAAAAAAAAAAATGATTTATACATACAAATTCACACTTACTCACCCTCATGCATACATAGATACATACAACACACACACACACCATCAATCATACAACAAGCTAAACGCGCACACCCACACACACAGATATAAAATGTGCCAATATAAGTGAAGGAAAATAATATGCATCAATGACCAATAATAGATAAATTATACATTAATTGCCTTTGACAGAGCTTTTTAAACCGAGATAATGTAGTACTTGATTTAATGGTTTCGTCTAATTGATTCCAGAGCTTAATGCCAACAAAATAAAGAGAATTGAGTGAGATTGTCAATTTGACCTTAGGTAAATGAAAATCTTGTTTTTGACGGGTTGAATAAGAGTGAAGACTAGAGTTCTGGACAAACATATTGCAATATATGTTTGGAAATAATTTATTTTTTATGGAATACATGTATATCAAGGAATTTAATGAAACTAATTCAAAAATTGGTAAAATATTCAGTTTTCTAAAGAGGGGAATACTGGTTGATTGAAAAGAAGATTTTGTAATAATTCGAACTGATTTTTTTTGAAGAATGAACAATTTCTTTAAGTGAGTTTTGTAAGTATTTCCCCAAATATGATTACAGTAATTTAAATGTGGAAGAACAAGAGTATTATTATATCATTTTCAAAACAGTACTGGGTACAATAAATTTAAGTCTGGAAAGAACACCAACAGCCCTGGAAATAGATTTTGATATCACAGATATGTGGGTACTCCATTCCATAAATTCATTCAATGTAACGCCAAGAAATTTAACATTATTTACGTTACAAATATTAACATTATCAATGGAAATATCAGGTAATGTTGTGGGTACCCTCCTTTTTCTAGTTCTAAACACAATGTAATTTGTTTTATCAAGATTCAAGGATAATTTATTAACTCTGAACCAATCTAAAACATTTATTCTACTTGATAATATTTTTCTACACGATGTATCAAATATAAGAACTGGTATAATAATTTCGGATATTTCAGATCATTACCCAATTTTTTGCTATAATCCCAAATGTCAAAATTAAATCACCTAAATGTAATAGATACGGTATCAGGGATTTTCCCAAAAGAACCTGTATAAACTTAAAGAGCAGCTTCGCTCTCTGGACTGGTCTGCGGTATATGAAACTGAGAATGTGAATGCCTCTTATAAGGCTTTCATTGACTCTTTTTTGTTACATTACAATACCATTATCCCCTTACAAAATCCATCTCGATCAAATTACCGGAAGATCCCGAGATCTCCGTGGATAAGCAGAACTCTTTTAAAATGCATAAATCGCAAAAATACATTTTTTAATAAATATGAACATAATCCTACCTCAGAATCTAAACTGAAGTATACTCGGTACCGTAATGTCCTCACAAATGCATTACGGATGGCTAAAAAGATTTATTTTGCAAAACAGTTTGCAATTTATAAGAATGATGCAAATAATACATGGAAAGTAATAAAAAGTGTAATAAATCCCAAGAAAAAACATGAGACGGTTGCCAAATTTTGTGTAGACAATGTACAATTACAAGAGCCAAGTCAAATATCAGAAGCCCTTAATAATTTCTTCGCAAATACAGGCCCAAATCTTGCCAGTAATACACCGGAATCAGACAAAAACTTTCGTCATTTTTTAAATAACAGAAATTCATCTTCCTTATTCTTTGATCCAGTTGTTGAAGAGGAAGTAATCGATATAATAAACAATTTGAATACGAAGAAAGCTCCCGGTTTTGACGGAATGACAAACTTCCTTTTAAAAAACACTGTAAATTAAATTATTTTACCTTTAACTCATATTTTGAACATGTCTTTGACGAAAGGCGTCGTACCTGACCGAATGAAAATTGCTAAAGTCATTTCTATTTTTAAAAAGGGTAATAAAGAAGAACTAGGTAATTATCGCCCAATATCTCTCTTAACATCTCTCTTTAAAGCCCCTATCACACCAAACTCCACGACTGCTACGACCGTCCCGACAACGCCGATTCTATAATTTTTGAAACATTTGTATGAGTCGGGGTAGAATCGTGTAAAAATACCCGAATCCCGGTTAAAAAATTATACATTCCCGTTGCTGCCACGATTCTCCCCGATTGTGCCACGACTGATTCCCGACAGTCTCGATCCAGCCATGTACCAGCCACGACAGCACCCCGATTATACCCACGACTCTCACGACTGAGTCCCGATCGCCACGACAGCGCCACGATCTATCCGATTGCGCCACGATCTATCCGATTGCGCCACGACTGAGCCACGCCACAGCCCCGATCTATCACCTTCTCTACCACGTCCGCGCCAAGACCTATAAATACAGCTGATTTGCAAGCAGACCTCACTTTCATTTTGACTGGGCCACGACCAATCCGACTGCACCACGACTGAGCCAAGACTGTGCCCCGACTATCCCGACCGCGCCACGTCCTCACGACGTTATAGCCACGATTTCTTAGAATCGTGAGAGTTTCCCGATTATTAAGCTCCGACCTAAAAAGTCGTGACAGTCCTCCCGACCGTTCCCGACCCTCACGAACATGCCACGACTAACTCCGATCACGCCACGACCTTCCCGACTTGGCCACGACTTTTCACCCGATTTTCCATATTTTTGAGTCGGGACTGTCGTGGCACGGTCGGGAAGCCCGGTGTGATAGTACAGTAAAATCCTTCAAAGATTATTGTATTCACGAACATTAACATTTTTGAACGAATTCAATGTTCTTTCCAACTCTCAATTTGGTTTTAGAAAAAAACATTCTACTACTCATGCTTTATTAACATTTATAGATAAGATCGCCAATGCAATTGACGACCAGACATATACAGTCGGTATATTTTTGGACTTGTCCAAGGCCTTTGACACGATAAACCACGACATTTTATTATGCAAACTCTGTTATCATGGAATTCGTGGAAAGGCCTTGGACTGGTTCAAGAGTTACCTATCTAACAGGAAACAATCTGTTGCTACTAATGGACACGAATCTAGTCTCAGAGACATTTCATGTGGTGTTCCACAGGGATCATTATTGGGCCCACTCCTTTTATTTCTTTTATATTAATGACTTCCCCAATTCATCAAACTTGCTATCCTTTATCCTATTTGCTGATGACTCGAACATATTTTTTTCACATCGCGATCCCAGATCCTTTTCGACACCGTTAATAATGAATTGAAATTCGTTCAAGATTGGATAAATGCAAATAAGTTATCTTTAAATGTTACAAAAACTCAATATATGGTGTTTAATAATAATAACAACCAAGTAAATCCCCTTCCCGGTCACATAATAATTAATAATGTCAATTTACAACGAACCAAATGTACCAAATTTCTTGGTCTGTATATTGACAGTGATCTTTCGTGGAAATCCCACATTAATTATTTGTGTAATTACTCTCGAGAAATACTGGCATTCTTTATAAACTTAAAGACCCTTTTCCCACCAATATTCTGCAAACATTGTATGGTACTTTGATAAACTCAAACATATATTATGGCATTCTCGCGTGGGGAAATAGCACATTACTTCTTCTTGATAGAATTATTTACATCAAAAAACGCGCTATAAGAATAGTCAACCGGAAACCATTTCTTGCTCATACAAACGAATTATTCTTCTCAAAGTATTCAAAATAACTGAATTGTTTTTGTTCATTGTTGGTGTTTTTATGTATAAATTATCCTCAGCCGACCTCCCTGATGTATTTTCAACCTTGTTTATGAAAAATGATTTTCTCCATACTTATCCAACTCGACAAAGTCACTCCTATCATCTTCCAAGAACAAGAACAGTCTTCGCCCAGAAAACAATTAAGTATAACGGACCTAAATTCTGGAACGAACTTCCAAGTGATCTCATCACTAGCCCTTCACTATACAGTTTTAAAAATAGACTGAAATCTTTCTTGTTACAAAAATATAACGTATAATACTACTTTTACTTTGCAACCATAATAACATCATTCGTACAATTAAACACCCTTTCACTCATCAGCGTTCAGGCAGATTTAAGATTTAAGCTGATACTATTTTTTGTTTTTATTAGTCTTCAACCTGTAATAACCGGTTAGATGCTCATTAAATCAAACATGGTACTGTATTATTATTATTTTATTTTAAGTAATAACTTGGCAGAATTTGAATTCCAAGTTTACTAAGCATATTGTTATAAGTATATTTGAAATACACTCATTGCTTTAGGATGCACTCCAGCTCAGTAGGAACCAACTTTCACTTTGCAAGCCTTGCTTTTTAGTTGGTTCCTACACATTTCACAGTTTATTTCGGTATGGACTTATATATTTGGTTAAATTATACACTTGATTTGTGCATTGTATACTTTAATAAATATTTTACTATTCTTACCTTGTACTTTATGTATATGCTTGAACTGTACGTGAAAAATTATTCTTCGTCCAGACGTGACACCTTTGTATATTTTCGTTGTGAAATGTGAAAAATAAATTCAATTCAATTAAATTCAATTCAATCATTATTATAACTTTTGAACTATATATATATATGTACTGCATGTCGTGACGAATTGCGCTTTTCATTTTTTTAAATAAAGTTAAATAGCACAAAACAATCCATACTTTCCTTTTTTGCGTCATTTATTTTCCTTTTTTTTTACTTGCATCATGTCTACTCCTATGCGCTACTCATGCTTCTTTTTACATTTTTGCATCTTATTGTTTGAAATTTCGCACCTACTTTTCCTTCCTTTGTGGCGTCACTACCTAACGCTTACATCTTGCGTTGAGCTTACTTTTATCATTTTATTATTTGTATCTTGGCAAATTATGCGTCTTCTTAATTTTTTTGGCATGTTTATTTTCAGTCATACTTTGATAAAGGTCTTTGACCAAAACGTCAGTCCAAATTTTGGGCTCCTGCGGTGTTTTTATTTGACTCCTGAGTATTTACGCTTTCTTCGATATCTCTCTCTCTCTCTCTCTCTTTATATATATATATATATATATATATATATATATATATATACATTAAATACCAAGCATGATGAGTATGGCTGGTCTTTGTAGAGAACTACGTGCACATGTACATGCATAAAGCGTCCTGCTTCGTGAAAGAGAACGACCGCCTAACTCCACTACCAGATGATGAATGAGACAGTCGAGTAATTTGAGAGAACAATGAGGAAACTTGAGCTCTTCTTTCCCCTTTCGGGACCATATGTTAGCCAGTCTGTACCTGTATTTATATGAGGATGTGGTATACAAAACATGTATCTATTTCCATGATATGTGAATATTACTTTATAGTTTATACCCACATTGGTTCATTGGTTATCAAGGAGATAATCATTTTCCTGACCTTCATGCATGTTGTAAATGATATGTTCGCTTCTGTGGATATACTAGTTAGTATATAGTAACTAGTGGTTTTGATTGATTCGTTGAGGTTGGGCTAAGATGATATCAAATAACATGATGTGGTATGATATGGCATAAACATAAGCATGGTAGAATATAGTATGGTAAAGTATGGAGAGGAATATGATATGAGAAAAACATGTATTATTTTACGGTATGATAAGACGTGATTTGATATAGTATGGTATGATTTGGTACATTATGGAAACTTTCATGATATTATATACATGTACATGTATTACTATTGATATTATTCCATTATCAAATAATGTTATAATATCAGTATAGTGATAATACTAAGTTGTTCATGTATGCATTTCTTTAATCTTATTTATGTGCGGGATCTATTACCATAGTTTGATATTATTACCATAAGTTTTTCTTAGCTTGTAAACGATTGATATACTTTTGTAAAATATCATCGGAACGGCCCACATTATTTTTGTAAATCAATAAAGGGCGATTCCAAGCAGAACAGGAAATGAACCCCAAAATTTCAAATCTGTCTGATCATATCAAATCTGGTGTCAAATTAATCGTAAATATCCAAATTTACGTAATCTGATAAAATTGAGATATTTTCACACTTATGAATACTGAAAATTTGCATAAATGATTAACATAATCTTTAAATCAATAATTGATACCAAGAAGAGCAAAGGTTATACTAATATGACTTGTATGCTGAAATACACCTGATACACAAAGTATAGGTAATTATGATATAATATAATATGTTGTGGTATATTATTATTCCTACAGAGGATTTTGCAGCTTAAATATAAGTGTTATTTTGTTGAGACACCTCATAAACCTTCACCCACTTAAAAAGTTTGTTGAACTCGACCAATATTCTCTGCCGAGGAAGCATAATATTATATCAATATCGTAAATAGAGAATTGTAAGGTCTAGACGTGGTATAACGTACTATGGTATGATAAAGTATATGTATGATTTTATATAATATATTATATGATATAATATATGATAAAGTTTTGATGTGATATGATATATGATATGATATGAAATGATGTTTTATGAAATTATATGATATGAGACAAAATGGCATATGATTTTAATTGATATGATATATGAGGTGACGATGTAATAACACGATGATATGACGTGATAATCATGATATAAGATTTTATTTGTCAAGCATACATTTGGAACGTAATTTTTGTAGTACAATATGGCATTCACTCAAGTATTTGGATCATAACTTGGCAGTGATGTCGTTGGCAAGTCTTTAATCTATATCAGCAACCGATGTGCTGCAATATCATAAATGTACAGAAAATGAAATTAGAAAATATATTCAGAGTGGTAGGATTAGATGCCAAAAAATATGTGGTAGAATGTAATTCAACAGGATATAGTGAACAAATCTCGTGCCTTACTGCCAGTTTCCTGCCCAAATGAAAGTGTGTGGTCATGCATCAGAATTAAAGACTAGGAAACACAGAAATATTCAACTACAGCTAAAGAATATGATTATTATTCCCCTCTACCATGAACATTTGATAGATCCCCCTAAAAAAAACCCACAAAAAACAACCCAAACAAACAAACAATAACAACAACAACAAAACAAAACAAAACAAAACGAAACAAAAAACAAAACAATAACAACAAATACAAATACAAAAAAAAATTGGTACAATATCCAGTGTCTGTGTAGAAAAGTAATTGCTAATGGTAAATGATAATATCTTAACAATATCTCACATGTTATTACAATATATCCGATATTTGTGTGTATAAAGCATCATCAACCATTGTTTAAAATCACTATGTAACTATGGTATCTTTGCAGGTGTAAATATTCATATGAAATGCGCAGTTGGATATATCTGCATATATAGAAATAACACGGTAAATTTTTACAACTTTTATATCAAATTTCTCATTGTTATTTTAAGGTGCATGATTTTATCACTAAAATGCAAGGTCATAGCAATAATTTGTATGATATGCCATTATATTAATTTATGTATTTGAGCATTATTGTTTTAATTGCTGTACTGTTGCTGGTAGAAAATACGTTGAGACATTATTCTGATAAGAAGGGTTTTACCTGTCATCTTGATTTCTCATGTAGTATACGTATCATGACGTCATAAACGAGTCGGTGGCACATTGTTTGCTCTTGATTAAAGAGCAACCATAATGCTGCTTTTTCAGTCTCTAGAGACCTTCATACATTATACCAGAGGCGGAGCTCCCGGTGGGAGGGGCACGGTAACCCCCCCCCCCCACACACACACACACACTTTTTAAAGTCCCCAAAAGTGCCACTTTTAATTTCTGAAAAGTGCTCATTATTCCTGATAAGTGCCCTTTTTTACAACTAAAAATGCCCCTTTTCCTTTCTAATAAGTGTCAATTCCCCTTCTGATAGGTGCCCGTCAGATTTGATAATTGCACCTTTTCAAATCTAATAGATGCCCCTCTTCTCTCGCTTATAAGTGACCTGTTCTCGTGGTAAGTGTCTGTTTCCCCCTTCTGATAAGTGCCTCTTTTTATTTTAATTAAGTGCCATTTTGCTTTCTAATCAGTGTGTTTTCCCCTTCTGATAATATACCCTTTTCACCTTCTGATAACTACCCCTTTCCAAATCTAATAATTGCCCCCTTTTCTCTCTAATATGTGCCTTTTTCTCCTTTGATATGTGCCTTTTTAGTGATAGGTGCCCATTTCCCTTGTAATAAGTGCCCTCTTTTTCCCTTTTGATAAGAACCATTTTTTACCTCATATACGTGCCCCCTTTTCTACTAATGTGAGAAAAACATTTGCTCGCTCTATACGCTCGCTCACACCTGAATCATTAGGGTAGCTACACACAATTCCTAATTTAGGGAAACTGTAGCAGTTTCCAGAAGCATGTAAAGATAAAAACAATAAAAACGAATAAGATGCCCGATAATGTATTAAATAGACTGTAGGGTAAAACCCATGTCACAAAATTGTCCCCTTTTCGCTTTATGTTCACCCTTTGTAGGTGCTCCCCTTTTTTTTTGTCTGTGCCCCTCCACTTTGAAAGGTGCTCCGCCGCCCCTGCTTCATCCAGCCTATATATATAATTTATATTTATGTTCAGAAATGAATGCGGGTTGCACGACCCGTGCTCTGGCGACAATATTCATGATATTGCTCCACGTAAATGTCGTTGACTTACCGAATTCTGAATTTGAACCCTTGACCAAAACACTGTACCTAACCCTAACCCTATACCCCTACCCACCCCACCCCACCACCTGAATCTAACCCTAAACTTAACTTAGAACCTAACTGAAACCTAACCCTATATTTCTGACGAAATAGAGCCCTCAGCAATTGTCGCCGGAGCATAGGTCTTAGCATTATAAAAAGTTTGTCTTTGCCCCACAAAATGCCTAAAGAGGTGGTAAACATCACCATAACTTTTGACGATATTTTTTTTTTCTTACACTGGTAACTACCCTCGCTAGCCCTAAGTATTGAAACATACACACAAAAAGAAATTATGGGGTGGACCACTTTTAGGCTTGTATTGCAAAGAGGTTTTAATAAATCTCTGTTCCACTATTCTCTATTTAATAGTCAGTTTCTTATGATGTACATACTGTAATTTACTTTCATAACCATTCTTTTAAAACATTATTGTTGTATAACCATGACCTCTGACAATGGCGCGCATCTTCCTTGGAAATGTCTTGGTAATGGCGCAAAAGGTATCTGTCTTTTCTGGGTGTGGTCATTTTTATGCACCCTTTTCTAGGAGCTTATCGGCATTGTCTCTTTGCTTAGATTGTATGCAAACCATGTAAACAATTTGGAGGAAATATCAAACAATTATGATTTGGGTCACCGACACACCCAGTTCTCAAAATGGCGATTTGTTCTGTTATCTTAGGCCATGACTGTGTATGGTGATCTGCTGGCCTTAGAACAGAACAAATACGGGCTTATTACCTGCCTTGTAAACACGATAATTCGCCATTATTCAATGGTTATGTACAAGAAAACGACATTATCATTAGTCACATAGGCATAATTTTTAGCTATGTTGCAATACATATGGCAAGTGCGGGGATACAAAACATATCGTCCCCCCCCCCCCATAAATCCGGAGGTGTAAAATATTAATAAGGAAAATAATGCAAACTCGGGAAATGAAACCTTCCAAACAATGCAATACAAAATGCATGATCAAGACTTCAATTTTCAACCCTTTCACCATTTTCTGGCAAGCGTTGGCGGGAAATCGCAATCATTTAAGTTTTTTCTTTCTTTTTCCATTTTCGAAACGAAAATGGAGAGAAGCCCCCATATTTGAAAACTTCTATTGACGCCCCTGTGTAAAATATGTATAATATAGGTAAAAATATACAATTCAGGTGATGCGCAATTATTGACATTCGCCGAGTCTTTGACAAATTTGAATTTCAAATCCTTTCGTGATCCTCTCGAAATCCTGATAATTCAGGCAGATTATCAACATTTGCATTTCACGGTCACTGTTGTCATGCATGGTTGTTGAATGAAAGGAATCTTATCACACTGGCCCCTCTTAAGTTATATCGTTTTAAACCATTACTATGACGTCGATCTATTCAATAAAGTGTAGATTATTTTTACGAATGTACGCAATGGTTTAAATCAGAGAATAGCCTTGGAAGTGTAGATTCGCCACTCCCAATCTACTCGGCTACGCCTCGTAGATTCGGAACTACGAATCTACACTTTCTCGGCTATTCTCCTTCATGGAGGTGTACGTGTCGGGTTTGTTTCTGTGTTGTTGCATGATTGGTTGTGGTTCTATAGGACATATATTTCGGAGACAATCTATACTGATTTCTTAAAGAGAAAGTCCACCCTGATAAGTTGGTTTTAAAAGAAGCAGAAACATTAAAGAAACAGATCAGCGAAGGTTTTAGCAAAATCTCATAAGAAATTTAAAGTTATGAATTTGTAAGTTGTAATCAATCACTGAAACACAAATTGGCAACTCTGTGACGTATCTTGCGAGCTCCTCTCCCATTTGCCCTGCCCCCCCCCCGTAAAAAAAAATCATTTCTCTCTCTCTTCTTCTTCTTCGTCTTCTTATTTATTTCCCTCTTGCACTACCCCTCCCCATCTCTCTCTCTCTCTTTTTCTCTTTCTCTTCCTCACTTTCTCCGTTTAATTGTTTTACATCGAATTCGTATTGTCAGTAAAGTGAATAAATTATGATATGAATATTTCAATTTTTCAATCCTGTAACATTCCTCAGGACGTTTACCTTTGTTAAAGTTTAACTTGGTAATGGGTCCACAGTCCATTTCCTCTGGAGAACAAACTTTTTCATTATCATCATCATCACCACCATCATCCCACCTGCTAATGACGACCTTTAACACTTGACAAATATTTACTGATACGACGACGCATTCAACATTAAAGCAACTAGTCTTCTTACACTTAATTAACTATCTCAGTTGTAACAGTATAGATAAGGTAATGGCGAAAGGACAAAACAATAGATGTCCTACATTTTCTAACACAAACCTAACAGTGTCACATCCTATCAAAGTTTACATTATATATTTATTCTCAAGAATCATAATCATTATCATAATTGTAATGACTCTGACGACTACAATACTTGAAGGAAACTATCAAGCGTGTATGAAGTATCCGATATAAGCTACACCCCCACCATTTGGAGGCCAAGAAAACCCAGAAAAGAGTATAAACCTTGTACTTAATCTACACCGCAGCTTGGCTGTTGGGCAGCCAAGTGTATATTCGCCCCTCTCCCTTATTTTGTCAAAACCTGGATACTCATATGAAAAGAGCAGGTTGATATGGTGTGATTTTTAAAATTCAATCTAATTTTATTTATTTATTTATTTTATTTTATTATTATTGTCATTATCATTATGATTTTACTATATTTTTAATTAATTAATTTATTTTGTATTTTGTTTTTATTTATTTAGTATTATTTTTTATTCATTCATTTATTCATTTATTATTATTTTTTTTTTATCTTTTTCACTTTTTTATTTGTTATATTTTTATATTTATACATTTATTTTTTTTTTATTTTTCTTTTTCTTTTCTTTTCTTTTCTTTCTTTCTTTCTTTTTCTTTTTTTTTTTTGGGGGGGGGGGGGTGATGTTGTTTTCTAACTTACCCATAAGGTTTTGGACTGAGTTTGCAAAGTGCTGTCATTAGAATTGAAAATATTGGTTTTTTAGAGATTGCAGTCAACGAACTTTATAGCTGCTTAAAATATAAATGTTTTGACATTAAGATAACCATGATAACGGGAAATAGCAGTGGATCGTGTACTTTCATGACAAAGAATGAATATTTTCTGATTATGATATTCCCATGAAAGATATTAATCTCTTATAGGCCAAAGGCAAAGATGAGTAATATCCCTGTTCACACCAACAAGACCATACCATACCGACAACAGACCAAACAATACATTCACCTTACATCGAATGGCCAACAATCGATCGATTTGGAATCGTTCTGGCGGTGTGACTGAGGTACAAAGGAAGAAGCTATTCTACACTGAATACTAATGATTCACCAACCTGTAATAGGTTTCTATCAATCATCAACTAATGGAAGCACTGTGTTTGCTGTTTACCGCGAGCGTCAAATGAACTCTACACAAATATGACAAGGGGAAATGTAAAACATCAGTCTTTAGCAACCCGTCGATAGCATAGCATTGGCGTATATATCTATCATAGTGTGGAATCCGCGTACCACCGGTACCCCTTCCCGTTTGAACGCTAAGAAAAAGTATGGTAAAACTTAAAACAAAAACAAACTTTGATATAGCAGTGAGTCTTTAGTATGATTCAGATATTTACAAATTAACTAAAAAATAGCTGAAATAACTCAAGATTTTATGGGAAATATCTGTTACACTTTGCGCCATTCTTTATTGATTTCTAGATACGCCACTATAGGATGGAGGGAATCCACATTTAGTTTTTGCTTATGATTTTTTGTTTGTTTAATGTAAAGTGTTAATTAGTATGGGTACAGATATTTTCGTCCAATTGATTATCAAACCATGTTTAAAACTCTTTCATTGATTAAATAGATTATTGCTTTTTATGTGCTATATCAATTCGACGTTATACACCAACATTCACGCGTGACTTATAGGTTATAGGTTGTGTCGTAATAAGAGACTGCACAGAAATTTCTGATCATTTGATAGAGTAATTGTATTGCATTGTGAAATATACGATACCCTAAAATGTTTTTAACAAAGAGTAATTTCCATAATAGAAATGCAGTACAGGTAACAGGGAATCATTGTGCATTCTCAAGGCTGTTACATTTCCCTGGTTGTAACAAGTTTCCGACAGGCCGTAGAGTTATCTCAAGCAGGGACGCATTTTGTTCCTGTCAGACTATCTAAATGGTCCTGTTTATAAGAAACTATTTTGTAACTGACGCCTGTTATGAAGGCACGGTCATACGGGTTCTCGGACGTGCCTCCAGTACGAGGCTGTCATGTACAGTGGCGTGGCGCCTGGAGGTGCTGGGGGTGGGGGGGGGGGGGGTGTTCCTCATTTGTCAATGAGAAAAAAAAAATAAATGGAGAGAGGGGGTGCCGGGAACCGAAAGGGGAGGAGGGGCGAGGAGGAGGGGGCGAGGAGGATGGGCCGAGGAGGAGGAGGAGGAGGATGAGGAGGGACAGAGATAGAAAGGGGAGAAAAGATCTTTTCAAGACTATTTTTAGACACTGATCTCCCTCGCAGTGGCGTAGCGAGGGTAAGGCCATTAAGTGGGGGGGGGGGGGGGGGGGGACTGGTCTCAAGGGGGTGCACGGGTCTCACTAGGTGGATAAAATGTAATAGATCACCATCGAGTGGTGAAGGAGGTTGAAAACGTTGGTCATATAAGTTTCTTTGAAATGCTCACGTTGCCTCCCCTTTTCCCTTTCTCTCTCAATTGGGGGAAGTGCCCCCCGTAGTTACAAAATAGTGTGTCTAGCTAGAAAGACCAATGTTCCCCACAATGTAGTATGTCACTGACCCTATGTAATTACACGAAAGTTCTGGATATCAGGTAACCTTGAGGTGTCTTTCAATGACAACGTCATAGCAATTATCAAATGCACACCACACTCACATAAAGCCAAGTAAAATAGATTCCTAGTTTCTCATCCTGAATTTTTGAAAGTGAGGTGAAGGGGGTTCCATTTTATTTGATATTTGATATTTTTCTGTACATAAAAATGCTATTTGGACAATTTCAACACAAATTTTCTCAGTTTAATTTCATTTGTACCTGCACTCCAGAGGCTCAAAACAAGTTGAAATTACATTATATCAATGTTCTATGTTACTTCATTGTCTTTAGATGTTCTAGAGTCTTATTTATGCCATTTCAGAACAAAAATATCAAATAACCAACAAAAAAAAATAATAAAAAAATGAGATGGGCCGGAAAAAGGAAGGAGAGGACGAGAAACTAGGAATTATTTTTATTTGACCTAAATATATATGGACCGTTCCCATATGGTCTGTTGATCAAAGTGCATGTTTACAAAAGGCGGAGTCTACAGGCTAATTGTGTAGAAGTAGACCGATGCCGACTGATACACCCCACTAGATTCCAGTGATCCTCCCCCCCCCCCCCCCCACCCCCATGGCAGCAAGTCTAGTTTAGTGAAGCATATTTAAAGTTTTCAACAAATAAAGCCCGAACCCATGTCTTCATTCATGCATTACAGTACCCCCATCGGAAAGAATTGTTGTCGTTGAATTAATAAAATTAATTATTCAATATTCTGTAATCTGCTTTATTTAACATTTTGGTAGAGATAAAAGTAAGATTTGCTATTTTGTTGTTGTTGTTGTTGCTGTTTTGGTAATTTTTTTCACTTTGGATTCAAAGATATCATTAAAGCAAATGGATGCCTGTTAGCATTTTCTGAACTCAAATGTTTTTTCAGCCCCCTTCTACAGCTTTTATACCATTTTGAAATGTGTTTTGCAGAAGGCACATTAATTTTAATCGGCACTATTACTGTACCTGAAAGGCACTTCCCATAAACTTTGAAAGGCTAATACGATTAAGACATTTTGTGATCGTCTATAAAGAAATAAAATCTGTTAGAAGGGGTGCAAGATAAAGTATAAAAAAATAATTACTTCAAGTAAATATTAGGGTGCCGTGAAAGGGGTAGCGTACCTGATCTTAGGGAAAAGGAGGAGTTAGCCAGTCGTAATGGAAAGAGGCATTTAGTTGGGGAACTTGAACAAAATGTTGAAGGGGGAGGGAAAGTGCCCCTTCATCCTGTTTCTCTCTTTTAAAGTGTTTTTGATCCGATGAAGTGAAGCGATTATTGAATACCTAAGAGATACAGCGCCAACATCCCTGATCTAAAACGTTTAACAACCATGACGCCAAGCTAAGCTTGGCATAAGTTAAATTCATCTGTATCAAAAGAATTTGATGCAAAGGCGTAATTGCCTATTCACGTAAATTTAGTTGGCAAAGATACGAAATTCAGAACAAGATTAACTTAGATAAGGGGTGGGACAGTTGCCACTTCTTTATGAAGGGGTTTTGAACATTTAGTCGGTAAAATAATGTAAGCTTTTATTTATATTCAGTTTAATTTGTCGACATATTTGCTTCGGCTGCCCCATACCCCCCCCCCCCCCACACACACACACATAGACATCAAATAAGCGCTAATGCTTTTATGGTTCAATAATTCCTACATACTAGCGATTACATTGTCGAAAAGATAATACATGTAATAAATAATTGTGCCAATTAAAAAGAAATGGACATGCTATATATAAACATTGTTTGTATACACAGACATTACTCGCGGGGAAGTAAATCGAAGCAACAAGCCAGTATAACTGGAATAATAAGCCTTTCATGATTTATAGTAGTTCTACACTACGTGTCCGTAAATACACGAAATACACGTAGTATTCCCTCCTTATGAAATCTTTCTTCACAAAGAGTCGTCTCCGAAGGGCTTTCATACATAACAGGGCTATTATACTCGCTACTAGCAACTAGCATGTTTAGAGGGGCAAAGGGGTCAGATTGTTATTTCTTGGTAGATAATAATCAAATTGCTGTTTAAACCTGACAACTCATGAACATTTTCTCAAAAGTTTTCTGCTCTTTCGCAGTGCCATCTCGCATAAGGGTGATGAAGCCAAACTTCAACAATGAAGAGATTAAGGGGAAACGGGGCTCACATAATAATTATCTCGCAATAAGTAAAGGCCAATTATAGCGAAATTTGAATGCTGTCTTATGTTATGAATCGAAATAAATCTGAAGTATTCTCGAACGTACAGTTCAATGGAAAAGAACTAAAGTTCTTTGAATACTAAAGTTCTTTCAATGTTAGTAATGACACTACAATATTGTGCAAATGATATGATATTGAAATAAAATCATAAATTTGACAAATATAGAAGGGATGTGGTAAAGGAACGTCCATCGCTAGACCCCCTCCCCCTCGTCCACAATAATATTGGCTTGGATGTTTTGCCCCTCTCTAACACCAAGGCCCAGATATGCCAATAAAAATAGCCTCTCGCCAACTTGAAGAGAGGAGAAGAGGAAAGCATAATTTTTAGGCTTCAGAAGAGAAATACAGAACTGCAATTGTTTATTTTTGGTCCTGGGTATAATAAAGTTTGCAGGCACAAACCCTGGTCAGTAGTAAAAGAGAGTCTGCTCTGTAAGACTACCATAGGCCAGCTGCTCCCGACAAGACCAGAAGGTGGCTGAATTAGGCTTCTCTCAAGACACAATGATTTTCAGATAAATTGTCAAATTAGGGTCTGTGCTTGCAGACTTGGTATAATAGGCAGCTCAGTACTAACTCACAAAGTACTGCATGCACGTGAAAATGATATGAAATACCATTTGCGAAGAAGATCATTATAAGCCAATTTATTATTTATACATGTAGTTACAAAAGTAGGCCTAACCTATATACCTCTTCTTCATTGATATATGGTGAAATATTGAGAGAACTCTTAGCATGATTTGATTATACAGGCGATTTGTACTGGCCTTCAGACCATGGTCACTGATCAATCCCGATTAAAATTGAATCAAAATCAAATCAGTTGATTGATAAAGAGTCCATAATATCCAGAATCAAGTATAAAGACAAAACAACAACATCATAAACACAACCTTATTTATGCGGTTACTCTGTCCATGGTATGATAATAGTGTTGATGTTAGTCATTACCATGTTTCCAAATTCAATAAAATAAATCACGTCACGATGTTTGCTTAACTGTATCTAAAAATGGCATCTTAAGCCGAACTCTTTATATATTTGAACAATGATTGATATATGGCACGAAAAAGAGACATGATAACGAAGCTTTTCGACCTGCACTCATCAGGTTATCACGCAGGCATATAACAAAGCTTCGTTATCATGTCTCTTTTTCGTGCCATATTGAAAAAGTTTGTAGTACCAAGAAATTATTAATGATTGATATTTGATAATTTTTGAATGCACAATGAGGTAATGCTTTGAGAGGGTTGACGACCGAAGGGTACGGGTGGGGCGGTGCGTCGGGCTGTGAAGGGGCATGGGGCGCGTGCCCCCACCCCCATCGAGTGGCAAAACAGGGGAACAAAGAAACGGACAGAGGGAGAGAGAGAGAGAGAGAGAGAGAGAGATAGTGAGAGAGAGAGAGAGAGAGAGAAGAGAGAAAGAAAGGAAGAGTGGGAAGGCAACGTACATCTTACTTCCTCACCCTACTCGACGGCCTTATTCATAAATAACATTTATTTCACCTATAGTAAGACCGGTGCCGCCCCCTTGACATCAGTGCCCCCCCCGGACAACCCCATTAATAAAATTTAAAAATCGGCAGGTAACAACCCCATTTGATTAATACATCAGTCACACCGCCAAACCGACTCCAAACCGACATATTCTTGACCATTTGTGGCAATGTAATTTTTTGTTCGGTCTGTTGTCGGTCTGACTGCGGTCTGGTTGGTGTGGCTGTGGTATAAGAAGAATAATTATATCGGCAAGGTATTTGTCATTTTGACCACAAAGTCGTCTCTTGGCCTGAAAAAGCTTCAAGTTATGGATATGTTTTGAGACACCATAAGCGTATGAGGCGGGGGAACAGAGAATTTTGAAATATTCGGTAATTGTTATCTCATATTCGGGCAGCTGATTCGGGCCGCGAGATGACCTATTAATATTTATTATATCCTATTTTGCATATTTCGTTAAGAAGCTATCCAGAAAGCTGATATTCGGGCAAGAGAAGTCAGTCCCCTGATGAAATTTGGCCCGTATGCCTATGGGCGACACCCTAGTACATGTATAAGTAAACGAAAGATGAAATGGCGAAAATGTAGGCCTATATGTTTATCATCATCTGATAATTATCTCACTGAAAATTTACACTAACTTTCTGTATACGATTTTATCTGTTGCCCCAATAATATGACATATTCAGAATCGAATTGCGTCATTAAATAATACTGAAAAAAGAATGAGTAATTGTCCATTTACCCCTTCCAGGCATTTCATTATAATCTCTCTTAATACAGCCCCTGGACCTCCCCTTTTCTCATTTGCCTTAGATTGTGTGAGGAAAGGGGGGAGGAGGGGGAGGTCGCCCATTTTTTTTTTAACGTATTCCTTCGATTTCTTCTGGAAAGGCATATAGACCTCACACGAACCATAAGGCTGCGAATATGTTAGTGAGTTTATAACGAACAAGGCAGCGAGTCCAAATGCTGTGTAAACGAAGAACAAAAGATGGTCCGGTCAACACAGATCAAATATTTGCGAATGCGTTGTTATGTCAGGCCCGTTTACACTGCGCATTAGAAACAGAAAAACGAGCATTTTCACATAACCAGACCACCTTGTTACGATCTGTATATTTCTCCTTATCACAGTTATCAACCTGTATATGAAAATGTAATAAAATTGACGACCTCTCTATCGACCGGTGGATGATGACGCGCACCTGTTTACACCTAGAAGCGTATTAAAATGAACAAGATGAATGAAGCATATATCTTTGGTGATGATGTTTTGTCCGCTCAGCGTTCGCGTCGTCAATAGCAACTGCTGCGGGAAGTAATAAGACTGTGTGAAAATAGGCTGCTTATATATTTATCAATGTACATATTTATTGATCATGTTATTGCCAGTGAGCTTTACCTTGCTTCTCAAAAGTATCATGATACTGTATGTGGATGATATAGATCTACATTATAAATGGTAGGTTATGCAGTTAAGCAAGTTACGTTTTCTTTGTCATGTTTGTGGAACTATTCCAGTCATTTAACGAGCCATTTTGAGGCACCGGTCAGTAGTTCGAGCAGTCAAGCGAATTGGCAATCGAGACATCTCTATTCAAAAACGAAATAAAAAGAAGAAGAATGTGCTGAATTAAATAGGGAATAGTAAAGTCCCCAGTTACGTATTCCCCAGAATGGAGAAAGCCGAAGGTTCTCTGGACTGCTTACCTAACATTGTTGTGACAATTTCAGGACTATCTGACTATAGGAACAACATTCATTTTCCAATCCGTCATGAAAAATGCAAGGTATAATCTACGTTACAATTTTCGGGGATGTCTACATTAAAAAAAAGATTGTAAAAATGAAAGTTTAATGACTGTAAATTTTTTCAGAGAATTTGGGAGACAAAAAGTAACCTTTTGTCAGGAAATCATATAAAACGTGAGAGGGTAATAAATTGACCTCTTGTATATAGGCCAATTGTAGCACATATAAACGCTTTGCACAGGGCAAATCCAATTTTACATGACAAAACATTACTTCACACTGTACTACATGTACAAGCACATGAAATGATGCTTTTGTACAGTGTGAAATGGGTATCGAGTGTAGTACACAAAAAGTTTGTCTACCTGTGCTGTTTAATGTTTGAACAATAAAGCCATAAAAGATAGTCATTGTGTTGACTAGGCTCGTGATTGAAATTCTCGTGTAGGCCTGCGGTACGTAGCTTATACCACTTATGGTAAAAAAAACACGAAAGAATTGCAGCATGGAGCTACATGTATTTTTATTTCGGCTCTATATAATTTCCATTTAATTTCAAAAGCATATATATATGCTTTTGAAAGTTTCAGTGGCATAACGTCCGTCCAGCCATGAGGGGAACTTGCATCATGAACTGGGGGGGGGGGGGGGGGGGGGGCGCCGGGGTCTGACTAAATGCGAATTAACACGGTATCGATTAGGGGTAGGGTACTGGAGGGGGTCCTATCATCTTCTTTTCTCCTGCTCCCCTCTCCCTTCCTCTCCCTTTTCTGTCTTCTTCACCCACCTTTTTTAAAATTATTTTTAAAAATATTTTGCCATAAGGAGGGGGCACATACCCCGTGTCCCCCTGTATCTACGCCTCTTTCTCCAGGTATGCACATACGCATTTTGATTATGAGGAAACCCACTGAGCCGGGCGGTGAGCCCTGGCCATCCCTGTCTACTGAACTGTGTTGTTTCTCACTAAAAGATGAATATTTTATCGTTTTAATTTCAAGTCGATTTTTTTTACAGTTCTCCACGTCGTTTTAGTGTGATCAGATCAACGCAGTAACATTATTCATTCAGTGAACCGAAATGGATATCATCATTAGTATAATGACTCACAGTTCCCATCTGATTTCACCCACTTGAAAATGTTAATTTACCTGCACCGTATGTTTTCAGGAATTGTATTAGACCTACGGCCGTCTTGACAGGAATCATTTTAGCTCGCTTGATCATCGCTTTTTGTTTATATTTTTGTTTTTCTTTCACTTGCGAATGTAGATTTTCGGTTAAACGTAATGCATATTTAACACAAATTTGAGTTTATCTTTTTTCAATTTCAAAGAACTTATAACCCTCTAACAATATTGCAAACATCATCACCATACCACAAGTAACAGGGGCGTCGAGCCTTCGAATTATCATCATTATAATCATCCTCATCATTACCACCACCAATGTCTTCGTTTTTCGTCATAATCATCATCATCATCATCATTATCATAACTAACCCCACCACCACCCCCACCATCATGATCATCATCGACATCATCATCTTTCATAGCAATCGTCACTCCATCATTATCACAATCATTACATCACCAGCATCATCATCATCATCATCAGAGAGGGATCAGTCATCTTCCACGGATATCGCTCTTGTCATCGTCAATCCATCAACCATCAAAATTATGTTGAGAGCCAGAAGGGCGTTAACCCGGTTTTAACACCCTTCAAGCTCTCAGAAGATGAAATGTGAATATGCACGGCACTCGTCATTCTCTGTTTCTGCGGCCACAGGCCTAGCTTTGTCACATTCCTCCCATTACATATATTATAGCCTTGCATGACATGGAAACAAGCCGATCATGATAACAAATACTCTCAATGATCATAAATCTCAGCATTTGTCTCCAGTTTTGACAATATGTGCTCTGAAATCAGATTGTCGAGGATGAAATGATGCAAAACAGTTTCATTTCGCACAACTGAATCATTGCCATGTTATTTTCAGCCTCAACATTTTGAAGTAAATGTACTCCTTACATAATATCTGTCCACGCACAACTGTTGACAATCGCGTGCACATCTTAATTTGTATCTACATGTACACACTGTTATATAAAGATATAATAGGCTCAGAGCAGGAAAGGCGTTAACTCTGTGTTAAAGTATATGGGTTAACGTCCTTTTAGCTCCAAATAGACGAATTATCTACAACAGTAGAAGCTGAAGGGCAAAGAGACGATTACGAGTTCGTCATTGCTGGCATGCCACGCAAGTATCCCTCTCCCAAACACCACCACCATCACCATCGGTATTTTATCAACATCAGGCACCATTACTCATTAGTGGCGTAGCACGAGTCTGGCCTATGAGGGGGCACTCACATGTGGGGCACTAGTTTCACTAGGGGATGAAATACAAAAATACCAATGGGGGGGGGGGGGGGGGGTGGGTTGAGAGAGGGTCCTATCATCGTTTCCTTTTTTTTCTCTCCCTCCTTTTAAAAAAGATGGATGAAATTTTTTAAAAAGGGCCACAAATCTGGGGGGGGGATGAGAGGAAGGGTTCTTCTTTTCATGTTTCCTCCCCCTTTTAACAAATATTTGATAGGGGGCCATGTGTCCCTGGTGCCTCACCTACGCTACGCCACTGTCACTCATCACTCATCTTCTTTCCACGTTTCCTCCCCCTTTTCTTACTTCCCCCCCTTTTAACAAATATTTGATAGGGGGCCATGTGCCCCTGGTGCCTCGCCTATGCTACGCCACTGTCACTCATCAAATCAGGAACGTGCACGGAGCTAGACTTGAGCAGACCTTATCAGCCAAAGAGCATCACATTTGTTTCTACCTAAAACTACATACATATCAGAGACAGAACTAGAACCAAACGAAACACAGATAGGCCTACACAACTATTCTCCCTTCACCAATCTTTTTTATTGAATTTATGAATAAAAAAGACAAGCATACATTCTATATAGCTAATTGCTAGACATTTTACTGTACACGTATGGATGTTCACATAAATACCCCTTTTATATTCAATACATTACATTATAAATTATTTTAACCAAAATAATACTTCCTTGCCTATCTGAAGGGGTGATGACATATACAAGGAAAGATAACATGGTAGGAATGAATGTTTACCACCACCAAATAAGGAAAAGGAAATAAGAGGGTCATCCGGGGTGTTACAGTCAAACTCCCTGATACTTAGGGTTGGGTATGATTTCCAATATGCACCTCAACATATAAATACATGTATAACAATTATCTCTTGGCAAAAAACAACCTTACTCCAAATCAAATTCAAATAAGAAATCAAAATGAAAAAAAAAATGTGTTTTTACCAGATATATTTCTTGCTACTCTCCCCATATTCCCTTATACTGTTGATTTTGTTTGTTAACTGTATAATATTTAAAAAAATGCATTTGAAATGTAATCCAGCTAGCTTAAATTCTCTCCATGAATGTTGACAATTTCCCTCAAAATATGGGATAGCAATAAAACAACAAATAAATCAACATAAACATAAATACATGTATGCCCAAAGTTGTAGTAATTCTTGACATGCATATACATACATGTACCTACTGTAAGCAGGTTTTTCTTAATCCATATAAAATTTTAAACAATAGAATGAGATCACACATCTTTACTTGGGTGGGACTATGAATTTTATCCATTCATAAAAAAAGAAGAAAAAACACACACAGATGAATCAACTCTTGAGAGCTTCATTCCCAAACGTGAAAAATAAAATCAAATTCTCATCAGGAATATGTGTATTAAATGTACATTATGTCCTCAACCTGTGCACGTAATACAAAGCTAGAATAAATACATGTATAGTTTCTCCTCTAGACTACATATTGACAAGGCATTGAGCGATATTTGGCTGATATCGACAACAATAAAAAGAATGACTTTAATAATCACACATTTCCATTGTCCAATTGCTCTAAATATATATCGGTGTATGTAGTTTGTACATTGATATAATTTATCTTTTTAAACCTATGTTGAATCCTGAGCAGTAAGAATTGGGAATCACTATTTTTATTCCTACATATACATCTGCATCTATCATGTACTCATGAGTACATTCATGTCAAGGACTCCATTAAAAAAAGACATTGTAATATTAAGAGATAAGACATGAGATCCAATACAAATTCATAACGAACCAACCTTTGTATATTTTACAGAGTTTTTCATTTCACACCTTGTACCCAACACACCAAATTAGTCCTTACTATAATTACAGCCAAGAAACAATTAGTGATTAGATTGTAGTAAAAAAACATGGACCCTGATTGGTTGATGCTGATGGGTCAAAGGTCAGAGCTAAGAAATAATATGTTGAAAAAATAATGTTTTATGGGTTCATGAATGCCAGTATGCAGTTCAAAAGAAACTACATTACCCGTACACAGAAAAGCTCAACCTTGCTTTTGTCATTACCTGCAATTATTCATGTTTTTTGTTTTTGTTTTGGGAATGTATGCTCCATATCCCGTCATCACAATTCACAGACTTCAAAGAGCAAGTTGACTTTTACAAATATACCGTTCACAATAAGAACATTAGGTTTAAAAAAATAAATACCGTGTTAGTCTTGCATAATCACTTCTGCTATGAATATAGACAATTTTAGACATCCACATGTACACATGTACATGCTGATTTAAAAAAAAGGAAAATTGCATTTGTAATGGAAAAGAACCAAAATGACACTGCACAAATCAAATAATCAGTATATAAATCAAACTATAAGTCATAGTCTTATAAAAATTAATATCTGCATGTACACGTATATATATATGCCTGTATACCACATACCATAATAACTTAACTAATGCTCCACTTTAGTAAACTAACTGGCTCGAGCGAAAAGTAAAAATACTTCATTCATAAAATATGCGTCAATAGAATGAATGCATACCAGGTACAGTTTACCAAGTATAAAGTGCACATTTTCTTACAATAGTCTGTTTGCTTATTGTAAGATATACAAAAGCATGCATTTTTCATAAAATGTTGTTGGGTACGAGCTACAAACCTTTGTTTGTTTTCGCCTCTGAAGTGTAACATGAATAATCATGATTTTATACCACATATCGTAATTTACATGAACATGTATAATGGAACGGTAGTTTCTATTCTGAGGTGAATTTTTACATGCTACACTATTCAATGACGGTTGTTTGGCTGAAAAGACACAAAATTGATTGGAAGCAGAGAGTTCATGCATTATTATATTCATTAAAATTATAATTTCTAACACAATCTAACACAAATTAGCAAAAATACTTTTCTAATCATTTCCATGATCAACTGCCATTCATTTATGGAATGATGCAATAAAACCTAGTATTGGTATTACAAGAATATATATCTTATATCTTATAAATTTGGTGGAAAAATGATTGCTGGTAGGGATATTTCTAGTCCCCTTTGAGTCTGAATACTGACATAAAATAACACCAATTGAGAATACATCTGACTGTAAATAAAGGTCACGACTTGCATGGACACAGATTTCTGCAAGTCATTGGATAGAAGAGCAGTATGGAAGAATTGACTAATGCACATTTACATGAAAGCACTGGCAAACAGAACATACATGTGTAAAGGCCCTATTCAACACAATGTGTGAAGTGTATGATAGAAAAAATAAATACTGGTTGGAATCATGCAGAGCTATATGGCGAAAGCATGGAGAAGGAACAATGACAGTACCTGTACAATTCTAATATTTCTAACTACATGTATTAAATGGCATTAAACTGGCAAAATTTGAACAGTGCCACCCTTCCAGTAACTGCTAAATTGAGATTATAATTTGAAAATTACTTCCATTTTATTTTTGAACTTTGACTAGGCACATTTTATCTTTCAAACAATTATTTTTGAAGTTGCACATGTGGAAAATTGCCTACAGATACATTCTAAGCTTCTACAAACTAGAATGGGCATGATGGGAAAAATAGAGGCACAGACACTTTTCAAATCTTGTTGAAAGATGGCGCCATTAGGAGCTTCAATTTACTGTCACTTTAACATGAGGAAGCTACTTGATATGATAGATAGTAATTCCATGAGATAAGAAAGCTTAAAAAGTATACATGTAAGAAAAAGGATCAAGGGGATATTTCTTCACATATTGACATTTGGTATTCTTGGTAATTAATCTGAATGATTATTTCGAGAGTCCTTCCTACACTTCGGCTTGGAAGAAATTGAAAGATAGTATCTTAAAGGGATACTCAACCGCAGATTGCGGATGTTTTTATGCCGCGAGAGGGCACCGAGATCGTTACCGGATTCATGCTGTTGCCCCGAGGCGCGCAAACCTCGGACAGACTGATCGCCGCGCAACATACACGCTCCGCCTGAGCTCGAGCTCTCGTGTGAGATTCGGTCGGCTTCGTGCAGTCCGAAATATAGTCCCAGCAGTCCGACGGACACGTTCGACGCACAAACTTTGTGTACGAGTGAATGGGGCTTACACAATCATGACTTTCCCCACGGCCGCCTGGTGGCGTATCCCTTTAAACCTTGATCTTTATGGAACTCTTCTGAAACATGTAACATACCCATATTCATACCCAAATTCCACTAATGTACATTTACAACAAAAATATGAATTTCAAGCATTGAGGGCACTTCATGCACAGGTGCCATGCAGTGTTGATAAAACCCAAAGGGGTAAAATAGATTTCCTTCATTTTCTCTCTTAGTTTTGGACACACCTACAGGTACAAGGGTAGAATACAATTTCAGAAATGACATCTTATATTGTGTATATTCTGTAATATTAATTCAACACCAACAAAATCTTTGCTCAGTGTAATGGCTGATTTACTGTAAATTATTTCACAAATGAAATTGTTTCTGAATTCAATTCACTGTTAGGGTTCCATGCATACTGTATATCACATAATAACGAACAATCTGGAATTCCAAAAGCAGAGCAATGTATAGTAAAGGGCAAGACAGGCCCAAATCAATTATTATCTTCAATGGTACTTGTAAAGATGATTGTAAAGTACTATTTGCAACTCGCACGTGAAGGGGTGACAAAAATGATAAGCTGATTATACACCAGGAGTGTCAGTTTACTATTGAGTTATTGATTTGTTTCTGGATATATGGCCTTCATTCATAATTTCGGCTGAAGCAATGCTCAAAATATTCGCTATGCAAACACAGTTGGCATATTTTGGGGATCTACAATGAAATGTACTCACAGAGCCAAAGCAACATACAATACATGTATCAACAAACGAAAAAAAACCCACTTCCTGGTAAATTTATGTAAATCCTGTTTCTCTTTCACTTTCTAAGATGAAAGATTAAACTATTAAAACCTCTCGATTTGGGGAATCAAGGACACTTGTAGCTTCCTGTCTTGGTAAACATGAACATGATGTACAGTGTATAAACTTTCATGATGTGAAGTTCTTTTTATATTTTAAAATGTGGAATCAAAAGCGTTATTTGCACATTTTGTTCCCTTACAGTTTGTAACATACATGTACAGTATCAACATATCAGTCATATGACTGTATACATGTATGTATACCATCAAATGGCATGAAGCTTATGTTTAGCAACAGGTGAAACTGCCCACTAGTAGATGCTGAATGATATTAATCATGTGCATGGCAAAAACATGTGGAACAGAACTCACTGCAATGCAGAGCATTCATACTAAAGATACCATATAGTTTTCAACGTCTTATACTGTGGATGATTTGTAAGTTGTGAATAAATAAATACTTAAACTAATTACCATTTTACATGTTAATCTCAAAAGGCAGAATTTGTGTAATTATTTCTACTTTCCTTTAGGCTTTTTTCGGTGTAATATTCACCTTGTACAGTTTTGCTTTTGCCCTTCTTTGGTTATCTACATGTATCTAGCATTAACTATGGGAGATTTCACAAGTAATTTTATTGTTTTACATAATGCCTAGCATCCTTAAATAACATTGAGGCTTAGAAAACATCAATGAGCAAAAGTATAACCTTTCAGTCTGCTAAGCTTTTGGTGCCACTGTGTGGGTTGAATTCCAACATGGTTTGCAGATGACACTGATATCATTCGACAGAACCCCCTGATCTAATGTCTTTCAAGAGTGGTTCACCCTTTACATTTAATTTAAATTGAAAATTCATCCACAGAAACCAAAAGTGATTTTCCAGAAGCGAGGAAACGCCTATCCAGGGCATTCCCTTTGCACATGTACAGTACAGTGAGATCAGAAATGAAAGTGTACCAAACACCAACAAATATTTTGCTCTGCATATAGGGTTCAATGTCACTACACTACTTGAAATATGAGCTTCAAAATTCAAATGTTGATTCTATAAAGAGATATTGCAAGTTGAAATACACTCCGAATAAACAAAACAGTGACTTGTGAGGAGACTAGTTGACCCATCCTTACGAGCTGGCATAAAGTAATGGCCCAGGCAGAACCGAATTCGGGGGTTGGGTTCCGCGCAAGGGGGTTTTATGTTTTTCCTTCATACTCCTTATTAACCATTAACCCATAGAAGGCCAGGTAAAGTGTTTTTGAGGTTGATTTTCTACATTGTAGCTGTACATAAATTATTTATTGACTGGTAACATGTCAATAGACAAGGAATGAGCAATACTGGCCTACAAAGAAAGTGAAGCCCAGTCAGATCCTACTACATTGTAGCTCCCCTGGATAAAAAAACACTGAACCCAAAATACCAATTGCAAGTTATACATTATTCAAATTCTAGAAACTACACCCTGTGGACAAATAATGTTATACACAATATCCTCCGCTCAATAAATAATATTGCATTGTAGGTCAAATTCACAGATTAGAGACATATTCAAGATGATAGCGAATTGCAATTGCTGTTGTAAAGTAACCATGGAAGCCAAGCCAAAGACCAGGGAAAGAGGGGGGGGGGGGGGGGGGGGGTGGTACCCAGAAAGCTAGAAAGGCAAAACTTGTTTCATTTACTGTTATGCCTGTAGTTAAAAATATGACTTATTATATCATCCATTTGAAAGGTGCATGGTTTTTTTTCGGGGGGAGGGGGGGGGGGGGGGGGGGGGGGGCAGGATGCCCTCATGGCAGATACGAGTGTTACAGAGTTAATGACAGTATTTCTAGTGAACCAGTGCTATTTAGAGTTCAGACTCTGTAATTACTGCTTATCATAAGAAATAAAAGTATGCCTATGGTGTAGCTATTTGGCTCAAGTGCATAATGTTCCATTTTTTTTTGAAAAAAAATTGTGAACGCACTAAAAAGATCAATATGTTGTTCTTAAAATTATGTAATCCAGACATTCCATCTGGAAATGTTGCTTGGCAATATTGTAATCGGTCCAAATCCAACATTATATAAAGAACATGGGCAAACTTCCGATGGGGAGAGAGAAGCACCCTAAAAAAGGAACAATTTACAGGTTTTTAAGATTCACCAAAAATGGAAAACCTCATCTTTCCAACATGCACTTGTACAGGTATTAACCCCTACCTTGCCGTGGGCGGCAAATCCCGCCCAAAAATTTTAGTGTTGATCATTTTGTTTAGGCTCAGAATGGCTAGAAAGTTCTTCTTCATACAGAAACTTGTGCCGCCAATATAATGTTTCTTCCTATGCAATATATCTTTGCCCAGTTTGCTCAAGAAAAAATGCATTGAAAGTTAATATCGAACTCTTGAAAGCTCGTTTTTGACAATTGCTCAAAAATCTGGTGGCATGGAAGGGGTTAATATGTCATTACCTTGTGGAAAAGGAACTTTGTAAGACAGCAGACAGCAGAGATAAAGCAGTTAATACATGTAGTTTGCAGTAGCTACATGTATAATGGACTCGTGCCATGCTACATACTTGGGTAGATAAGCATAAAAGGCAGCTTCGATAAGATAATGATATCGAAAAAAACCAAACACTTGAGTAATCAATGATTAATTTAATTACACAAGGCACAAGCTGAAAATTTCAAGGCCTTTTCTTCTTTATGGTACATGTAACTTGAGCAAAGAGCTGGCTGGTTGGGAACCAAAAAATCTGTAAGGTCACTATGGGTGTTTGAAAAGGTTTGTGCAAATATTTGCTCAAGGTATTTCTCATCTTACTTTTGAAAACGCAAGACTAGTAATTCAAATAGCCAGGCACATGGTGGAAGGCCATACTCCAAGCAATGTGAAGAATACTCCACATTTTGTACTTGGATTTGTAGATACATGTACTTATAAATTTCTGGATAACATGATTGTACTAAAATAATCAATTTAGCATAATTTAGCATAAAAAAATACCCTCATAATTATTGATAAGCTATGCAATGTAATTGAGCACTCCATTTCAATATACTGTACTTCAAAATATATGTATGCATATTTTACTTAAATAAGAAATACCGGTAAGTAATATAATATAATGTAACAGCTACTGACGGGTTTAAGCAGTGAAATATAAAGTATACATACATGTACTAACGTGAGAAAGACCTAACACCAACCAAGGAGTTACACAAGTCAATAATGCCAGAACAAATTCATTTCTCACTGACAATAACAATGGTAACTGCTTAACCTCTGCTAAGCATTGATAATTCACTGCAACATAAAACTGATTTAACCTTTTGTTCTCAAGGATATATGTACTTGTGGGCATAAGCTTCATGCGGTAGATTTCATTAAAATGCATATTTCAATTTCCTGACAGTGAAAACAAGCCCTATCCGAGCTGTAGAAGCAAGTCATACTCATCTGAGTGGCAACCTCTCCATTAAGGACACCTGTGTGTAGCACTATCTTCATTGGTCTCCCTCTATGAAGAAATGTGTGTTGGAGAATCTGCCTCAAGATACCTGTCTACAATGGCCCTTTGTTTCCATTTGGGTGCCCTTTATAGACAGGTTTATAGACATTGTATAGTCTGATGACCAAGTCTCACATCAGGGCCCTGTTTCATAAATCTTCTTATTGCTAACAATGGCAAAAGATCTATGACAAATGTACTCTCAGCCAATCAAATACTTTGATTTCAGTAGCTTAATAACAGTTAGTGTGACTTGTTATGGATCACAAGTTTTATGAAACAGGAACCCGGTATTAGGGTGTATCACGGGATACATTTCCCTTGTTGTATAGTGCTCTGTTGAGCCAAACTTTTAAACAATCTCAAAGGTGAAATGATCATTTGGAAGCTTTCTCATTATTTTTATTCCCAAGTGGAAGAATACAGCAAAAAAGTTATATGAAAATGGCTGCTCTAAACTTTAAAAGTGCACTCATCCACATTTTACAAACTACAAATTGTTTGAAAATGTTCAAGGACAAATTTTGCCACTATATGTATGTGATTTTCATCAAGAATGGGTCAATTTGTTATCATTTTGAGGTTTCTAATAAAACCACACAATGCACCATTATTCCTCTGTACTACCTAATCAACCTTCCCAAATTTTTCTTTTGCAACCACAAGACTGTCCAGAACTAAAATTCATCTTTAACAGGTTTTTACTGTCACATTTCTACAGTATGTGGAAACATGATACAAGTAGTTGAAATGAATTGCTTTGGTTACTCCCACTGTCAGCAAAGTGAACATTTTTCCATCTACCTAAACAACCACCAATGAGCTTATACTAGTTTTCTTGTGCCTCTTTTCGCCCAACAAAAATGCAATTATGTGGCCTCAATTGAGCTTAAAACTAAATGTGATATACTTCACAAAATAGTTCTTCATAGCTCGAGAACTGCTGTAGTTGTATTTCGTATTAGGTCTTGTCAACTCCATACATCCTAATTCTACTTTCTACAAATAAATCAGAAAGTTGACAACCATATAAAAATACAATTACCGAGTTACAATACTCTCTGAAATGACATACCACATGTGATTTCAAGGCAAACTGGAATATGTGACTTTTCAATTCTACATGTATGGCAACACATGGTTTGAACAATTAAACCTGCTTATATGCAACCACCTGTATAGAAAGACTAGCAGTCTATTAATGATACATTTTCGTGTTTCCTTCAAAAAAGGAAAGCTTCATTACCAAAAGTCTACTTGGAAGGTCTCTAAAGGTTTGATTGCCATTAGCCACATGCTTGTAAACTTATCAGATATATATTGGCCTACAATGGCACAGCAATTACATGTACATGTACATGTATGGCACTGAAAAATGTTTAAACATTGAAAGAGCTCTGGATTCGTAACAAGATTCTGACAATGGCCAGGTACTCAGTCCTTCTTGAGTGATGCTTTCCCATTGCTATAGTGATTTTGATAAGCACCATTCTGATGAACGCCGTTTTTATGGACGCCATTTTGTGCCTCTTTCTGCTTTCGCGGGGACCTCTTAGCAAAGTAGGTTTTATAGAAGTAATGAGCAAAGAGGATAAAGTATGAAAAGTACATGAGCAAGGACACCTTTATGTTGTTGTCTGTCGTAGAGCAATGTTCCCCTTGTGCTCGAAACTTCCAGGCAAGGGAATTGACGACACATCCTACAACCATCTGTGATGTTTGAATCAAAGTGAGGCAGACATTGATTTGGCGAGGTATACGAACAAGGCGGGATGCTTTAAGAGTATAGTAGGTGTACATGAAGGCATGCACAAGGGCATTGAGATCGACGAAATAGCGTCCTGGAGCAACGATAAGAGGATAGCTATACCAAGCATACATGAAAACCGTGATATGGTGATACCAATGAAGGAAGATGAGCGGTTGCTTGCGAAGAACAATGAACAGGGTGTCGCCAAGTTCTGGAAGTTTGCTCCAAATGAACAACATAGCCCAGAAGCCGTTGACCCCATCCATACTGTATCGCTCATCACAGATGGATGCTCTCCACCCATAGTCCCGCACGAACCGGACGAATTCCTGACCAAGTCGAAAGGCACACAATATGCTGAAGACCGCCAGGCCTGTGGACCACAGCACCAGCGGGGCCCGGAGGTTGAAAGGAGCCCTGTCCCGCATGAACCGCTGCAGCCCGAAGATGATGACAACGTATGCAAGACTGATGTACATCGACCAATGCCAATGTTTTGCCATCCATGACGAGTAAGGACCGTGCACAAAGTCTTCTTCAAACCAGAAATAAGTTTCCTGGAACTTGGCTGGCAAACTCTCTAACATGATGATAAATTGTTCCAAAATAAATCAAGATAAACCAAATAGATCTACAAAAATCCGACTCAAGCTGTCCGTCCTGCTCCTGTCTGCGAGGCTGACTAATATAATGTACGATTCTGTTTACTCTTCAAGAATGGTCGTGTCCCTCCGGGAGTACTATAAATCAATGAATTCACGATTGTTACACTGCTGATTGACAAAAGTAAATGTCCCCGTATCTCAGATAAAAACCTTCCTTTCGTATAGATTTAAAATATTGAACTGCCACAAGCTTTGTACGAATATCAGCGTGGTTTTGGGACTAATTACAGGCCCAAATTTTCAATTCCGGTGGGCAGGAGAAGGTGGAAAGACCGCTAGAATCTGTACGCACGCCCCACCCAAAACAACATATAGTATAGTATAGTTATGCCGTGTATATGGTATCAATGAAGATTCGTCCATTCTTACAAAGGTAATTTAATATCTATAGTTTTGGAAAATAGAAAATCAAATTCATATCGCATTATCATAGATTATAATATATGCATATTTTTATATATATGCTTATTTAATATATCCTTTATCAGATTTATGAGGTATGAAATAAAAAAATAAAAACCCCGTATTATCCATATCACCTACAATAGAAGTGTAGGCGTCCGTTACTAATGACCTGGGTATATGGAATGGGAATGAATGATGACGATGTATGAGACAGAGGGTCAGGAGTTACTGGTCACTTGCCAGTCATTTTTCACGTAGAGATCAGTGGTCACTGGAAATAATGGGTCACTCTACAAACTTATAACAGGGCAGACATTCAAACGACACCTATACAAGGAGGTACTATAGGTAAGCTTGCCTATAGCATGAAGCTACAATGTAGCTTCATGCCTATACATATAGTACCTCCTTGACCTATATCGATCACGTGTATACTTTAACGTACACAAAATAATAACCACCTCTTACATCAACAGTTTTCATCATTCAAATTTAGTTTTGACACAAATTTCGAACAGAATCTTTTATATTTTTAATTATCCAAACACAAATCACGTTATTATATAATGATTTCGAAAAGTAAATCACAAATCGTGCTTCTTGTTAGGATTCAAAAACATAATTACTCGTACTCTGTCTTTCTGATGATACGAATATTGAAATCGTGATACTTTTTTTACAGGAATTCAGGATTGGTCGAAGCATGCAATGAGTCTGCACTAAAGATTATCTGTTCATGGCATGCAGAACAATTAAAATGAATAAATCGTGCTGATTATGTAATCGTGTTTCCAACCTTGAAATGCATCAACGATTTCCCTTTCAATCAGATACCCGAAGCTTCACTAAGCCAAATGCAGACAGATCAATCAATAATACCCTGCAATAATATACCCTGCAGTCACTTTTTTTTCCTCAGTGACTTTGTCACACCAACAACAACAGCAGAAAGACATATATAATAGACTGAACCAACAAGTTACATTGCAGCTCCAAATGGCCAATAATTGGTCGATTTGGCAGACAGTAATCAAGGTAAAAGGTTTGAAACTTTTGTGGTTTATTTCACCCGACTGCTTAAAGGCCAAGTCCACCCTAACAAAAAGTTGATTTGAATAAATAGAGAAAAAATCCAATAAGCATAACACTGAAAATTTCATCAGAATAGGATGTAAAATGAGAAAGTTATGGTATTTTAAAGTTTCGCTTAATTTCGCAAAACAGTTATATGCACACCCTGCTCAGTATGCAAATGAGGGAACCAGTGACGTCACCCACTCACTATTTCTTTTGTATTTTATTACATGAAATACGAAATATTTTAATTTTTCCTTGTCATAATGTGAAACAAGGTTTGATTCCTCGCTGAACATGTGTAATTGTCATTGTTGCAACCTATACACAATTCAATGAGAGCTTCCTAATTGTGAAATCTGCAGAAATTAAAATATTCTATATTTCACATAATAAAATACAAAAGAAATAGTGAGTGGGTGACGTCACTGGTTCCCTCATTTCCATACTGAGCAGGATGTGCATATAACTGTTTTGCGAAATTAAGCGAAACTTTAAAATACCATAACTTTCTTATTTTACATCCTATTTTGATGAAATTTTCAGTGTTATACTTGTTGGATTTTTCACTATTTATTCCTGAGGGAAAGAATTTTGTAGTTTGTCTTGTGTATAGACCACCTAGCACGGATGTGGCTAATTTTCTTGATGATCTGGAATCTCTTATGTTAACTGTCAATTCCTCTGGTAAATCTGTCTGTGTGATGGGTGATTTTAATATTGATTTGCTGAGCAAAAGTCCTCACTCTCTTCGCTTCCAAAATATTTTAGATTCAAATGCATTCAGTATAATGATTGATAAGCCGACCAGGATTAGTGATCACTCGTCTTCATTGCTAGATAACATTTTTATAAAAACATCTCAAGGCCGTTTTCAGTCTGGCTTGTTTTATTCTGAAATATCTGACCATCTCCCTGTGTTTTGCATATTTCATGGTTTTAAAACCAATGTTTTTCCTAAGAAAAGAGGTGTAAGGAAGCGAAGAATTACTGATGAAGGGGTCTTTCGCCTGAACACAGATCTACATTCAGAAGATTGGGATGATGTTCTTGTCTGTGATAATGTGGATAGAGCTTATGACGTTTTTTGGACCAAATTTCATTACTTTTTCAATAAACATTTTCCATATGAGAAATCTAAAAACAAGAGAAGAGGAAATCATCCATGGATAACCAGGGGTATTCTCCAATCAATAAAAAGGAGAAATATTCTTTATAAACGAAGTATTAAGCATTCAACGCATGAAAATATTGACAAATACAAGACATATCGGAACAGACTGACGTCAATTATACGCTACTCCCGTAAGTCATATTACTCCACACAATTTGAACAGGCAAGGGGCAATATGTCCTCTACTTGGAAAACTGTCAAAGATATATTACGTAAGCATGGAAATATTGCTACCCCAGAAAAGTTCACTCATGAAGGAAAAGAATTTACTTCACCAAGAGATATTGCAAATGCATTTAACAGCTATTTTACTAATGTTGGTACAAATCAAGCAAAGCTAATAGATACAAATGGTACCAATTTTAGGAATTATTTACACAATTCATCCCAATTTTCTATCTTCTTCAGGCCAGCTAACTATCTAGAAATCTTCAATGTAGTATGTTTGCTCAAGAATAGTCACTCATGTGGCCATGATGAATTAAGCACATCCCTGTTAAAGCAGATTATTGGCTCAATTATAACCCCAGTTGTACACATTTGTAATCTCTCATTGTCGACAGGAGTGTTTCCTTCTAGTTTCAAACTAGCCAAAGTGATCCCGATTCATAAGAAAGATGATACAAAGTTCATCTCTAATTATAGACCTATTTCAGTATTACCTAGCTTGTCTAAAATTTTAGAGAGAATTGTTTATAATAGGCTTTATGAATTTTTGGATAATCACAAGTACCTAAATTCTGAACAATATGGATTTAGGCGATGTCATTCTACCGACCTTGCATTGTTAAAATTTTACGACCGTGTGTCAACTGCCCTAGCAGCTCGGGAGCATGTTGTTGGCGTATTTATGGATCTCAGTAAAGCCTTTGATACACTTGATCACTCTATTCTTCTTTCTAAATTGGAGCACTATGGAATAAGAGGTATTGCGTTACAGTGGTTTTCAAATTATTTATCTATGAGAAGCCAATATACCCACTGCAATTGTACAAATTCAGATGTTACTTTTCTAAAATGTGGCGTCCCCCAAGGATCTATTCTAGGTCCGCTATTATTTCTCATCTACATTAATGATATTTGTGATGTTTCCGCAGATTTGCATTATACTTTATTTGCGGATGATACAAGTGTCTTCTTGTCACATTGTAATATCCAAACGCTTGAACAAAAACTGAACTCAGAACTGCCAAAGTTGACATTATGGTTCAGGAGTAACTTGCTCTCTCTAAATATAGGAAAAACCAATTTTATTCATTTTCAGGGAAGGAAATCTACAGGCAACAAACAATTAAATATTGAGGTGGATGGTATAGAGTTAGAGCGAAAGACATGTACAAAGTTCCTTGGTGTGTATATCAATCAGAAGCTTGATTGGAGTGACCATGTGGCTCACATTGTTACCCCGATTTCTCGAAACATAGGTGTATTGTACAGGGTTAAATGTTTTGTTGTTGATAGAATTTTATTGATATTATACAATACTCTTATACTACCATACATTTCATATTGCAATGTACTTTGGGCTACATCCAAGGTTTTAACTAACAATATCCTTCTCCTGCAAAAGAAAGCCATTCGCATATGTACTGGTTCTGGTCCCCGAGACCACACAAAGCCTTTATTTGTTAAGTTGAAGTGCCTGAAGGTCGATGATATAAACTACCTGCAAACCGCCTTATTCATGTTTCGTTTTAATGCCAAACTTTTGCCCGACTCATTTTCTTCTATGTTTCAGCATAACAGCACCATTCACTCCTATCCCACCAGGCAGGCATCAAACATACATTTAGTCAATCCCCGCACAGCATTAGCACATAAATCAATCAGACATAGCGGTCCAGATATTTGGAATTCTCTTCCGCAAAATATCCGTAATTTGCAAACCCCACATTCGTTTAAAATGGCCGTAAAGCAAATTCTCCTTTTAAAGATGCATGAATTCCAAGGTACATAATTCAAAGGATGCTTTTATTTACGTTTACATTGTAATCGATGTTCTATGTATTGTACTTTACTATTACTTACTCATCGAAGACTTGATATATTATTTGTCAACATTAGGGCGCCCCTTCATCTCTCTGATTCCTATTTTCTGCTTCTCTTTCCCTTGTAAATAAACTCTCTCTTCTTTTTTTTTCTATTCATATTTTTGTTGGTTTTTTATTCTATGTTATTCTGTAAATAAAGTTTGTTGTTAGTGTCATCATTAGTTATTTTAATTTTATATGTATTATTTACAAAATGGAAAGGTATTGCAATGCTTCAAGCTTTAGCTTATATTGCCATACCTCTGCATGTTACTACGTTATCCATATATTGTACCTGTATTATGATCATATTTGCCTTTTAATTCTGTTATTGAGTTACTCATACTTATTCTCATTTTTTTTTTTTTTTTTGTCATAATGATCATTCTATGCAATACCATGTACCATGCAGAAATAATAATAAATAAATAAATAAATAAATAAATTATAATGAAATCCCGTCTCCGAAGGACTTGGTAATGAGGAATAATAATGCCTAACTAGTCACTCGAACCAGAGTCCTCCCAGTTGGCATGCAGTTACAAGACCATTGCTCCCATCTACCACTAAGCCATCGCACCTCCTTTTGGACAGTCATAGCGATATGGCTGATTACGTAATGAAGCGAGCGTATCCGGAACAAGGAGGGTCAAACCAAACGTTTTCAAAGGGGGCCGGGTGGGAATGGGATGGGCAATTTTGTTGGGAAAGGGGCAACTAATAAACTTCGTGGAATAGATTCGAATTCCATCACATATAAACATCTTTATAATCCCCTTTTCCCATCCATTTCTACTGAATTAGTCACTTCCCGTTTTAAGTACCATCTTCCTGAATGGCTGACCACAGAGTTTTTAAAAATACGAAGAGTGCTCAGTCCGAAATAAAGCACGCGTATATATTGTGGTACATGTCGCTGGCGGAGAGGGAAAGGTTATAGTCTTGACCAAGATGTTTGTATTTTGTATTTTCTTTATTTTGTTCTTCTTTTTCTGTACATTGCTTTTGGCAGTGGCGGATCTAGCCTGGTAAGACACAATACATTCTAGGGGGTCCTCCATTGTGTCTTACCAGGCTAGATCCGCCACTGTTTGGTACAGCCGTAAAGGGCATAATCTTGATATTGTCCCTTCAAATACAAACTTATGTCTCCAAACAGATACATGTTGTATAGGATCTAGAATCAACTCTAACTGCACCAGGGAGGAGGGAGAGAGTTGGGGGGGGGGGGGGCTAGGAGAGATGTTTGTATTTTTCAGAAAGTTATTTGCTGTGAAATTTCTATGAACATTAATGTGATGGGGAGGGGGCGGGGGTGGTCCAAATATGTTCCCTGATAATTAAGCTTTATATCTCTATAATTATATGAGCAAACTCTGCAATATCTGACGGGAATGTCGAGAACTAAAATAATAATAATAATAAAATGCTGCCTTTAATTTTCTAAATAGAATATTTCATTTGATTGATTTGTGCAAATCATAGGGATTATAGACCCATAATGTACATTTATTGGCCATATTCTGCTAAAAGTCAAGTCAGTAAAGGCTTTAATAAAATGAGATTGCGTGCGAGCAATATTTATTGGTAGCGTAGGCCTATATACAGGAATGCAAGTGCCCCTACGTGCCAGCCCAAACCAAATCTGACATTATCTTAGTTATACATCGAATGAAAGGAAATGTGTGGCCCCACCCCGGCCCCGGCACAGAAGGAACATGAAAAATGTGATAACTTTTTTTTTCATTGTCCGAAAATTCAGAATAGAAATTCCCCCTGCATTCCTGGATACGCCACCAATATAAATAACTTACGGTAAGATATTTGTAATATTCTGCTGTAGCAGTTTGAGACTACAGGCGAAGAAAACATTATAGGGGCTTGCTCCAAAGCCCTCACCTGCGCAATAGGGCCTAATGGCTAATATACGAAAAGGGGAAAAATGGCCCCGGTTTGAATTGAATTGACTAGTAAGTACCAAGGCCGTACGCAGCGGGGGGGGGGGGGGGGGGGGGGGCAGGGGAGGCAGTTTCCCCCCCAGAAATTTCAAAATCATACTTTTTTAAATAGGGTTTTAGACTTTTAAATGATCCAATAATAAAAATCGATCATCTTGCCCCCCAGGAAAAAATTTCTGCGTACGGCCTTGCTAGTAACTAACAATAGCAGCTCATGATATAATGCATTTATTACCAGTCCCATTCCTTTTGCCCCCAGTACTCTCTCTCTCTCTCTTTCTCTCTCCCTTCTATCCCCCTCTCATAGGCTTTCATTTTCTCATACTCTCTTAATATTCTCCCTTACAACCCATCTGTAGAAATAACTCCAATAATTAGAAATGAGGACAAAATAATGATCCTTTATTGTTTTTGTTTTCTTCAATCTTTCAATTTAATGAGATCGACCACCAACACTATGCAATCCCATTCTTCATATTCATGACAGAATAGCAGGGGTGGATCCAGGGGGGGTGGGCGAATCGGCCAAGGCCCCTTTTTGAAACCCAACTGGCATACCTTAAGTACACAATAAATAAAAATTGCCTCAATTGTGTACTTTTCTGGCTGTGTGGCTCCTCTACAAAATCCTGGATCCGCCCCCTAGAATAGGCATTACATTCTTTTGAACTAGAAACTACAGGTATACGCGGGCTTTTTGCCTAAAATGTGAATAAAACCGGATCGAGCAACATTAGTTTGGGAGTCCACGATCACGAGGCTAACAATATAAAATGTTGGTCTATTAACCCTCCGAGAAATATTGTAAAAAGGCTCATCCCGCAAGACTGACGTGACAGTTCGGGCATGGACCAGTGGCGGATTTAGGGACCCTTTTTTTTGTTATTGTGCCCCCTTTTAGAACTGATAACTTTTCTTTTGCTTCTCAGAGAATTATGGAGGAAAACTGGACCCCATAAAATCTGATACCCCACCCCTCCACTGAGCGACTTTGGGAGGGCTGGTCAAAAGCATGCATATTCCCGGGGTTTATTGGACTCAGCGAGCCTTAATTATACTCTTTCAGAGCTTTAAATTTTATTTAAGGCACATTTTTCAAAATTTTAATTTATTTCTGGGGGAATTATAATCATTCAAAAATCCCTGTTTTTGCATGTTAACCTATGGGAGATGGAAGGCCAAAAGCATGCATATTCCCGGGGATTTATGCGGGGTCCCTTCCACTTTTTGAGCCTTCATTAAGCTTTTTCAGAGTCTCAAATTACATATAAGCCACATTTACACTAAATTCAAGGTAATACTAGAGGAACTATAATCATTCTTAAAATCCATGTTTTTACGTGTTAACCCTACGGCAGATGACTCTGTCAAAAAGCAGGCACGATCCCGGGGATTCATAGCGGCATTAATTGACAATAAAGGTTCAAGAAATGTTTTTTTTTAACTATCCATCCTTTCTCTCGTGCAAAAATAAGACTTGAAAAGGATATGAAATGTCAAAGAAAAATGAGACATGTTTTCACGTGTTATACCTATGGCCAACGTATACCCCCCCCCCCCCCTCGAGTCTTCTTTTAACACAGCAATTTAGGCCTGCAAAATGTACTACGTAAGTAGTTGAAAGTAACCTGTCTTGATACTATTAAAAGTCTTTGGTAATACTGTTTAGCTGAGCAGGGGGGCAGTTCTCTGCTTTTGATAAGGGTGGTTACATTTAGATTTTAGGTTGGTTGGTTCTTGATTATGATGGCGCTCTTCAATCTCTTCAGATTATTTGCGCCAGTCAAAGTAGTTAGTTTGGTGTAGGCTCCGGAAAGCCCACGAGCGACTTTTTTTGTGGTGAAAATGGTGTAAGATCTTAATATCATATCTCCTAAGTTAGAAAGCTGTCGATCGTGATTATTCGTAATTATTCGCTATAATATCAAGATACCCAAGCAATCAATCGGAATTAACAGAAAGGGGGGGGGGGGGGGGGGGGGGTTAATTCCAATTGTTCATGAAAAACATACATACATATATATATATATATATACACACAATTATTTGACTAACGGGTACATTAAGTCGACACTGCAGTTTATTCCGTCATAATAGCGACCCCTACATTAGGTAGACAGTTGGTACATTAGGTCGACAGTTGAACAAAGAAAAAGAACAAAAACTGTCCTCCTAATGTACCCATTAGTCGTTTATATATACATATATATACATATATACAAATACATACACACCCATACACAAACTCCGCCCTCCGTGCGCCCACCCATGTTACATGTAGGCTACAAGAGCAGTATTGCATCCATATAATTGAAATTTAGTCAGGGCGTCGAACTAACTGTTCGCTTTAAAAAAGTGTTATACAAGCCGTTATCTTTCACTCAAATTTGCTAAAACGTCAAAGCTTTCGAGCTTCGCCCGGGAAGGGGGAACAGTTTGCCCACCTCTGTTACATACAGTGCAGAATTGCGTCAAAATAATTGAAAATCAGTCAGGGCGTCGAACTTTCCGCCTAAAAAAGGTGCTACGAGCCATTATCTTTCTCTCAAATTTGCTCAAACGTCAGAGCTTTCGCTCCCTACACACACCCCTGGGTGCTCATCAGCAATTTAACCCCCTAAAATTAAATTCTAGCTACGCGGCTGCAACTTTGGTAGCCTCATGTAATAATTTCACTTCCTCTGAGACCTTGATATTTATAACTATATTAAAGAAAATGAAATAAATCTCAAGGTCACAGACAATGATAATTTTTATACGAAGTTGGGTATACTTTTTTATACGTACTGTATACAGAGCGTCCCCCAAATGTTAACAGTTGAAAAACGTCCCCAAAATAAATATTTCAAAATGTTTGTATGAAATTTGTATACCTGTGGATGGCTTAGGGTCTCTTCTATCGAATGACATCAGCGAATCTGGCAATATATTAAGCTCGAATAATTAAAAGCGACTTTGATGAAAGGGTGCAAAATCCAGACTTGACAAGAATTGGAATTTTGTTCTGACTGGTATTAACAAATTTGAGAACCGTTAAAAGTTGACAGTTGGAAAAAGCCTCCCCAAATGAACATTTCAAAATTATGTTCATGAAATCTCCATACCTGCGGATAGCTTAGGTTATTACCTATCAAATGACACAAAAAAATATAACGATATTTCACGCTTGAGTGAGCAAAAGCTATGTTGTGAAATGATGCAAAATCTATGGTTGACAAAAATTGCATTTGTTCTGGCTGTACTGGTATCAGCAAAGTTGGGAGTCTTGAAAAGGCTTATAAACTTTTATATTCTGATTATTAAAAGGCAATTTATGAAAGAATAGGCCTTGTTTTCTGTATTTCCTGACATATCCCATCAAAACTATATGGTTGACCTTGCCAAAACTAATATTTCCACACACTCAATAAGAAACTGAAACATAAAATTAATGATGAGATACGTGAGGACATACAGTGAACAGAACCTGTTCTTTCATGAATTGTCTATATTTGATCATTTTAATCCAAATATTAAAATTTCTAAGCCTTTTCAGGACTCTGATCTTTGCCGATACCTGCCAAAACAAATTATTGTCATGTCTGGATTTTGCACCTTTTCACGAAAGTATCCTTTTCTCACTGGAGCGTAAAATGTAGCTAGATCTTTATACATCATGTAATAGAAGAGACCTTAAGCTACCCACAAGTATAAAATTTTCGTTCAAATATTTTTAAATATGTATTTGGGGAGACTTTTTCTGACTGTTAAGTTTTTTATGGGACGTACTGTATATCTATAACTCTTAGGGACCCAACGTACGAGGTTTGACTTAGGGTGAAGTGAGTTTTTTTTTATTATATCAATAGTTACGGGATTTACTAAAAATGCATTACCGCACACAAAAGGTAGTTATTGTATGATTCTTTTTGCCATAAATGAAAATTTAATCAAATTAATTCCAAACAAATATTAACATGTTTTAACATTTTCTCTAATGTCAGTTCGCACTGATATACAAATATATAAGTAAAAAGAAAATTTGTCTCTTCATTGAATCTAGGTATATATACATACATACATACACATATTATGTTTATATATGTGTGTGTATGATAGTGTGTTTGTAAAGTATGAACGTCTTCACCCATCGGATAGTAACACTTATGATTTCCAATTTTATTTCTTTGAGCTTCAAAAATCAAAATGTTCTCTCAATATTTTACTCCTGTAAATGTCAAAGTGAACGACTTGTAAACTACAGATCCAAAATAAACTTACGAACAGCTGTTGCTTCATTTCAGCAAATTTATTAATGAACGTTGATTGAAGTATATCACGCAGCACTCTACATATCTCATCTTGCTAATGTACAAATCAGAGTACATACTATATATTACATGAAAAAAAAAATACTTTCAATAAGTTTACATTATCTTACAATATATTTTCAAGACTTAGATTGGCATGTTTCCTTAAATACTAGTCGATATTTCATTCATTTCATGAAAGTTATTATGCAACTTCATTGATGTTTTGTAGGGAAAAATCAATGTTCATTTTTCATAAGAATGATAAGAATTCTATTTCAACATCTTCTATTGTCACATTTTGTTTTTAAGGCTATGCGATAGCTCGCAATTTCCAGATCAAAACAAACAAAAGACTATTTAATCAACTATAAACTTATCTAGTCCTTAGTAAACAAAGAAGCTTAAGGATGCCAAAGAGTACATACCATAATTCAAGTTCCTACATGATAAAAAAGCAAATGCTTAAAAAATTCTGACTTACTTTGAGCAAAGGAAGCAATTGCCATTTGAAATTTGTTTAAAAAATGATAGAAAAACACCTAAAAACAGATAACTTTGGACAATAAGGATACATCAAGCATTTACTCAAGAAGGCCGGTTGAAGTCTTACATTGTAAGAAGATATACCGGTAAGAGTTTGGAAAAAATTTCTGTGTATTTTAAAGAGGAAAAATATGAGATTTTGGTCATTTGGCAGTTGCTATCTTATACATAGGTGGGTCAGTATTCTTAGAGATATGAACATTTCCATTGCAGCATTTTGATCTAGCTACGATGACTACACAACTTTTGCCTCCCCAAGGAATAATGAACTTGTACTGTAATGTTGATGAAAAATTAGTTTTAGAAGTGTCTTCATCGACATTCCCAACCCAATCCCAGGCAAAAAGTTACACATCCTCTTTCACTTACAGTTCTATCTTCACACAGCAAAATATAAGAAGAGCCTTTTACAGTCATGCACATGTACACAAATGTTCCTGAATATGATTTTGCATAATCTTGAGTAAACTAGTCTTACAATTGTTTCCACATATTTTACATCCATTCATTAAACACTTTCTGGTTACAGCACCTGCCTTTGGCAAAATATTTTGAAAATATCACCATGCAATCTAACTTCTGACATTCCCGTAACACACAGCAACAATCATGGTAATTTCAGATTGTAGCCTTCATAATAGTATTTGCTAATACCTACACCAAAATGTGAGATAAATTTGTGAAATTTCATTTTAGTTGTTACAATTCCTAGCTTGAGTTTGGTTTCTAAAATAAGCAAAGAAGAAGAGTTTAAAGCATATATAATCATGATTATATGGTCAGAATCACTCTTTCCTTTCGGTTTCTTATGTCTCCAAATCGTGTGAGATCTCTACACATTGGACTTTTTCGTAAATTGTACATCTAAAATATGAACAGGAATCCACCATATTTCCTCATTACTAAGACATTTCCCATTACTTCACCTGACATTTAAAGATAAAGTCGAGTTCTGGTCATGCAATTACATTGTGAAAGAGCAAATGGGAAAGGATGACCATGTGTACATAAGAGTTGCTTTATACTGTGTTGTTTTGGAATTATCAAAATAGATAAGAAAGTGACCCAATCTCGCTGAAAAGCATATGTACTGCACATAGAAATGGGTATATGGGACTGCACACACAAGTGGCATGACTGTTCGGCCCAAATATTTCAGCTATTTTTAGTCATATTTTGAATATGAGGGCATTTGAAGAGCAATCCTTTTCAGGGCATTTTTCAACTATGATGATCTTCCAAAGTGTTATAAAAGGAATGAGAAAGCTCACAAATTATTTGTCACCTTTCCCAGAACTCAAGCTTCCCTTTAACATAGGTTATCTTTACTTAGTTTCAAAATGTTTTATGCCTTTCTTGTGAAAATGACATTGTTCTTTTTCTATTTTTATGAGATTTTCGGCACACTTACTCTTAGAAAGATAAGAATTAATATACGATTAAGCATTAGAGGATTATAAAAGGAAGTTTTCATTCAATGTCAGGTCACATCTAACACATAGGGCTCCTTATCACACCCTTTGGCAACTTCTCTTTGCTCATAGTATTCATAAAAAGTTGTGTATCTACAGTTTACACGTACGGCTAGATGAATCTACAAAGGAATCCTGCACGGCTGACTCCAACTTTATTGCATTAAGGTAGAAACAAATCATTAAGCCACAGAGCAGGTAAAACTACCTCTGCTATCTTGATTAGGCTTAATATTATCAAAACTCTCCTTACATACTGTAAAAGCTGTTATTTTCGCGCTGAGCGACCCCAAAACATATTCGCAGGTTCTTAAATTTGTGCTGCACAATTACAGGCTCGTATGTACACCCACTCCATTTATTAATTTACACACACGCAGTCTATTCAAATGCATAGGGCATGCGCAACTACACACACACGCTCAAAAATGAATTGGACACACACATATCGATGTGCTGTCAAAGCGCGCAATTCAAGCCGCATAGGAAATCAAGCTAATATTTTAGCGAGTTCTAGAATTCGCGCCCGCCGAAAATAATGCGAAATCCGTGAAAATTAATGTACCGTGAATATTTCTGCATTTACAGTATGTCAAATAACAACTTTTAAGACACCGCTATCATCATTGATTGTGCTGTTTGCATCCTAGACGCGTCTTTTCGTGCTACTCTGTTACGCTAAGCTGCATTAAAAGCCATACAATTTAATCCACATGATTACAGAAAAGGAACAGGGAGTGTTGCCAATAACTGTATCATGACAGTGTCTGGATAGAAATGTTTGCGCAACCACTTGACAAATTTACTTAAATGCTCTGTAATTAAAACAATTTTTTAAAATGTACTTCAACACACTTGTTGATAAAAATTATTTATTAGAAATGAAAGACAAGCATCAATCAACTGTGTAGTGTTGAGGGAGCAATGCATAATGCTTTAGTAAAAGGAAAACAAAGAAATCGAAAAAGACTTATGCCTCGCTCACACGTACCCCAGTAAAACACTTGAAAAATTGCTGTGGCACAAAAGATGTAATTTTACGCGTAAATGAGAGGCCAGTGGGGTTAAAAAGAGACTGCTGCCCACAACAAAGGTCCCTACCCCTCCTCTGTGATCTATGTACTAAGAATAGCAGATTTGTGGTGCCCAAAACGCTTACAAGACATTTTCATTTTCCCGCAGCAGTTTACGTTAGGCTGTTTACCCTCAGCATGTGTGAACAAGGCGTTGTATATCAGTTAAAAGAGATCACAGGAATACTAGTTTTACATCGTACACATGACATTACATACCACTTAACGTTTCTAACCCTCATAGGGTTTCGCAGGAAAACCATCAGGTCGTATGCTTTCCAAATCGGACACAATGTGAGAATGCCGAATGCCTTAAGAAGTGAACAATATCATGAAAAAGGTAATCTGGGTTAGTTAGAACTAAAATCATACATTCCCTTTTTAGAACTCAGAGCTGACATTATCCCCGAAAATAGCCAATGATGCCCTTCATGATTTCCGGTTCCTCAGTAATATAAAGAGGTCTTTAATATGAGTTGATTTGGGTAACATCTCCTATGCTAAAAATCAGTGAAAGCGACGGTATAAGCCATGACGTTGGGAATCACGGTGCTCTCATGATGGACTGCTAGGCTTTCTTGTCTTTGTTCTTGTCTAAATGATGAGAAAAAGAAAAATAGAGAGAGAGAGAGAGAGATCTTAATGATTGACATGGCATGAAGTATAAGTACTGTAAAACAAAAAACTTTTCGCGAATTGTCAATGAAAGCCAATTTTGCAGCAAGAAACTTTCGCAAATTACAATAATTTCATGTTGTTTCAATTATGATTTGATTATTTTGCGCATGAAACTTCCGTGAATCTTGACCACTCAACAGATACTAAAAGCCATATTTGGCGGAATTCACAGAGGAGGGTTAAATTTAACCCATGGTGTAAATCCCCATCGTGGACTAAAGTTAGCGTATATTAGCTTTCATTGCCCTTTCATTGGAGAGGACGCCATGCGCGCAGCAGGTACGACTACGCTCATCAAGGTTTAAACCAAGGGTTGGGATAAACCTCCTTTGTGAATGTGGGTCATTGCCTCTGGTCATTGCCTCTGGTCATGTCAGGTCAAGGAAGTGTCTCACCTTGGCTGAATTTCTGTTGGTAGTACCTCTGGGCCTCGATGACATACCTGATGAGATCGCTGGTTCAAGTCCTGCCCCATTCCCCATCGCTGTTCTGGTTACTGAGTTAATAGGCACAGTCAAATTGGTAGCAAGTCTGTTTAATTGGGGGTAGGAAAACACCTCATTGTAAGTGGCAGCAAAAAAAAGAGATTTTCAATATGTACAGCTGAAGACCATTGCCGAATTGACAATTTAATCAACTTACTTTCCATTTTGTATTTACCAGGACATGCTGATCTAAAATAAAGTTTCTTGAAAGACCCTTTCCGGGCCTTCAAGATATCAAAATGATACATTATCATACATCACAGTAGAAACAATGAAGCCAATCCCAAGCAAGCATGGTGCCTCACATCACAATTGTATCAAATTTTGGGGCATTTTGTCATTCATGTAGAAGTGAACAATGATTGGTGTGCCTTCAAGTTTTCAATGTGCGCAGGGCTCTGATCAAGGCAGCCTAATGGGGTGTTGCAAGAAAGTTGCGATTGATTGCAAGTTGCAACTGATCGGTATTGACCAATCAAAATCATTGTTGCAAGCGCATCTTCTTGAATGGGCAGACCCTGAACCATTCAGAATGGATGTTTTAATTTGCTTTACAATTTGCAATCGATTGCAACTTTCTTGCAACACCCCATAAGTGTTGCAGAAGTGCTCAAAATTCACGTTTTTCCCATAAGAAGTTTCCTCATTGTCATATCGTACCTGCCACATCCAAGGATACATTTACCAATTTGCAGACCCAAACCATCACCAGTTGTTTTTTCAAAAATCAAACAGTATTTTTCCTCTTGCAATAACTATATTGTTGTGTTTGCGTTCATAATGGGATGGACACGAAAAGTAATATGTGAAAATTATTTTGAGAGAAAAAGAGCAAGAAAAAAATACTCTCATGGATCATTTTATCGATTATATAAGTGACTCAAATTGGTTACTCACGGGGCAGTATGATTGTTGTATTGGATCTAAGATTACAATCATTTAAGTTACTGTATCATAGGACACTAGGGAGATGCATATATAATAAAATACGGACTGAAAAACAAGATATCTAATTATCATAATAAATTAAAGACACTGACCTGACAGAATTGGAATTTGTTGTTTTCTTCATTCTATTTGAATTAGTACCGTTCGTACCAAAGCTTGGAACGTAGCCTGCTGCGCCTGCCCCCCTCTCAGAATTAAACATCCCCTTATTTGGTGTCTTTCCAGAATTTGCCTTCTTCATGCTTTCTGCAGTGCCCCTTCTGTCTCCTTGGAAAACCTCATCGTCATACTGTGAAAGTAACTCATGGAAACTGTCCTGCCTTTCGTTGCGCTTCTTGTAGCTGTTATTGAGAGTTCTAGTAGTTGCAGTATTGGATTGGGAAAGGGGCCGGTGGGGACGGAATGAAGTTGGGTTGGAGCTCAGGTTATCATTGGTGTAATCACTGTTGGTAAATTTCTTTGGTACTGGTTTGGTTCCTGACGCAGTCACGGTAAAAATAAAATTAAAGAATGACTTATTAAACTGAGAAACAGGGTGAAGCCACCTCATTTATTGGTTCATTATGAATTCATATTGCTTATATTTTAAGCCACTAAGCCACTGAAAGGCCCCAAATTTACAAGTGCTACTCCCTTACATGGAGAAATGTAATGCAACAGGGGAGCGTTTCATCAAGCGTTTTGTCAGTGAGTTTTACTGACAACTGTTATAAGCTACTGAAATCCTTGCATCTGATTGGCTGAGAGCAAATTTGTCAGTAAATATCACTGACAAAATGCTTGATGAAACGCACCCCAGGTCTATACTGTGATTTGAGAGGAAGACAGGTCTATACTTCAAAAAGAGGGTAACTTTTTCCTCTTCGAAGTTCCCCTAAATATCTCTGTCATCTTTCTGATATTTCATCTTTTAATCAATGTATTTGAACATATTTCTTGATTTTCCTTCTTGAAACCCTGAAACGTACACAATACCACTAGTAAGTTGGAATGATATATTACCAAACTAAAACTGTTTTTAAAAGATTGTTAAAAAACTCATGCTCATCTTAACTCTTTCAGTGCCGATGTCACATATATTTGACAGATAGACTTGTCATTTTCATTTACCAATTGCTCAACCACATGAAAGGTACATGTATATGGTGGTCAATGAATATCAAAATTTTGAGCATAAATCAAGCATTCTAAATATATATATATGATTATAATCATATGCTACCATAGAAATTTTCAGAGAAAATTGCAGATATTTAAAAAGATATTACCTTATTTCAACATTAAACAATAGTAAACAAACGAGGAAACAAAAAATAATGGACAAAAAAGAAACTCATTTTCAGTAATTCTTATGCATAAACTTGGGTATCATAAAGATATGATAATAAATTTCCTACAAGTTTTGTACACAATAATTTGTGAAATAACAGATGGTTAATGAAGTGCAGACATGTGAAAAGTACCGGTAAGCATTGATGACATTTTGGTAAAATTTTAAAGAGAGCTAAACCCCTTGGCACAGTAAGGGTTAAGTGGTTGATCTTTTGAAACAAAACACATATGCTATCTAATTATCACATATATTATGAATGAACACTTACTTGGATCTTTATTACTAGCTTTGTGTGATACGGTTGTCCCTCTGTTATGAGAACCTACGTAGCTTACATCATTAATAGCAAGGAAATCATCAACATCATTCTCCTTAACTCCACTATTCTGACCTGCTTAAACAGAAACAAATCAACACAATATAGTGATATCAAGTTACTTACACGATACCATCAGTGGAGAGCTATAAGGACATTAACTCTATGTACGTTGCTATTACTTAGCACCCTTCTAGCTCTAGTCATGGAAATTTATAAGCATTCATGAGAAAAACCGGTTGCTAAAAAATGTTGGATAACTGGGAGCACCTCATTACCCACGCCGATAAAATCGGCAGGGTTATGTAAAGGGCTCCGTATGTTTGTTTGTTTGTTTGCTTGGTTTTTTTGTGTTTTTGTGTTTTTTGTTTTTGTTTGTTTGTTTGTGTACAAGATAACTAGAGAACGGGTGAACGGATTTGCACCAAATTTTCAGTGAATGTTCGGATAGTGACAGGAAAGAATCGATTAGATTTTGGTGATGATCGGTTGACCCCTGCAAATTCTGTGTGACCTTGAAGTTTTGACCCCAACTTCAGTTCGGATAGTGACAGGAAAGAATCGATTAGGAAAAGAATCAATTAGATTTTGGTGATGATCGGTTATAGGAACTTCAGTTCGGATAGTTTTTTTTGTTTTTAAGAATATTTTATTACTTCCTTTTTCAAAATAACATTTTTCACAATAATCAAGGTAAAATACACAAACAAATATATTCACATGCAGTTTCATTGTGCCAAATTACATAATAATAACAATAAGTAACCATAATATTTTACATGCATGTATTAAATAGTAGATTATGCCAAATCTGGAACTGGGCGTTGTGGCGTGCGCCTGTAATCCAGCTACCAGTGGAAGTTATAAACTGATTCAGCGGACCCAGGTTCGAGACTGAGTCACGTCTTTCGGATGGTGACGTTAAAGGTCAGTCCCAGACGTAAATAATCATATCTGATTGATACACATCTGTAAAAACCCAATTACACACACACAATTACACACAGAAGGCTTAAATAGTCAAAATTAACTGATATGGGCCTTAAAAAAAAAAAAAGAAAAAAAAAGGAAGTCTTTATTGCGATAAAAAAAGGAAAAAAATATAAAATATAAAATATAGTGACAGGAAAGAATCGATTAGGGAAAGAATGCAACTACTCTGTAGCGCCGCTAAGGCGTGGGTCTGCCGCCTTTGACGGCCTTTCTAGTTACAAATGTAAAGGTGCCTTGGTCTTTTTCAAATAAATCCACATTCGATTTCCATCTTATAAGCACACAGACAATGAATAATTCCACCACAGCAACTTGTGTAGTTCACCCACCCCTTCTCCTTCTATATATCAATTCAATTCAATTTTATTTCACATCTCTTTAAAAACACATTAGTAACTATTCAACAATCAATATAAATTGAACAATATACAACATATTAAAAATAACAACATTTATGTACATGACAATATAAAAGAAAGATGAAGTGTGGAGGATGTGAGGGATTAACAAGGCCGATTGGCCTGTCAAGGTTAATCCCCTAATTTACCACACTTCAAAAGAAAATACATAAAAACAGATAAAACTAACATAACATAATCACATATACAAACACAACATATCTAATCACATTAATTACATAAAAGGCAGTTAGATTGAAATTAAATTAGGTACTCAAAATTAAGATAAGATTTATATTTTTTCCTCAATGCACGAACAGTTGAGCTTTCTTTGATTCATTAGGCAAGAGATTCCAAGACTGTGAGCCTTTAAAACTGTGTTTTCCTCTCTCATATTGTTTTCATCACTCTTTCTCATTCACGGAAAAGACTTGTTTTCAAGAGGAATTCATCATTTAGCTTCTACTCGCTTACCACAAAGCTGATGCATGAGAATAACTCATCAATGTTACATTACTTTCCTTGCAATTGCGATAATTTAATTTCTTTTAAAGATTTACTCCATTGGACTCACCAGCATGGTTACTATTTTTATTTTTTGACGGCCTACTGTACTGGGCACTTCCCGATACATCATCTGCTTGACCTAATGACCTCTTGACCTTGGATGAGTGTCTGTTCTTTCCTTCACTATCAGCTTCATCAAAGCCTGGGGAAACAGTAGTGGAGAAGTATAAGACTTTATTGGATGACTTGTTTAGCACACGGTCCATTGCACTAATATTATACTACAAAAAAACATTACATTATCAGATAAGCATGAAAGTAAATGTGAATAACAAAACAGAATATAAGCATGAAAGTGCATGTTAAAAAAAGAAATGAAAAATAACGGATAACTGTACATTATTCACCTTTGTTACAATTTTAAACAAGCAAAAGATACGACTGCGTCTTCAATATGCCTCCGCTTGTATTCAGATAATTCCTGATCACCTACAAGTATAATATAGTTGATGCGCATTCATCAAATGGTTATTGCGAAATTGACCTCTGTGACCTCTGAACTTTGACCTACCTACCCCAAAATCTAATCAGTTCCTCTTTCTATGGGGATACATACTGGTACCAAGTTTGAAGTTCTTACCTCAAACAGTTCTTCAGAAATCGTGGTAACGGTGCTAAAAACCAAGAATTTCATGTAATTTCATGTAAATTGACCTCTGTGACCTCTGACCTTTGACCTACTTCCTCCAAAATCTAATCAGTTCATCTTCGTATGGGGATACATACTAGTACCAAGTTTGAGGTTCCTACCTCAAATGATTCTTCAGATATCGCGTTAACGAGAAGTGGGACGGATGGACGGACGGACGCACGGACGGACGCACGGACGGACGGACGGACGGACGGACGGACGGACAACCCGAAAACATAATGCCTCCGGCACCCACCTTCGGTGGGCGGAGGCATAAAAAAGTGAACAAAATACTAAAGTAATTAAACTGAATTTTACTTCTTTCTTGTAATGATTATACTCTCTTTGCTTTACTTCTTTGTCTCTTAACTTACATTTCTATCAATATATATATATCCTCTTTTCAAATCATTTTTGGCTGACATGGGGTCTATGCAAATTGAAATAACTAAAATCAAAGATATTAATGTATTGAGGGAATTCCCTATACAGAAAAAGATATATCATTTGATACATGTAGAATTTTTTTAAAGCATGTCCACTATTTCATACATATGAAGCAAAGGTGATCCAACATTTGCTAAGGTGGCACTGATTTGCTCTGGCATTGTTTCAACAAAGATACCATGTCTATTAAAGGTTAGGGTTGAAAGTGGGTTGTAGGTTAAGTTAGGGTCAGGGTTAGGTTCAGGGTTAGAGTTGGGTATAGTGTTAGCTTCAAAGTTGAAGAACAACTTTAGTTAGGGTTGGAAATTGAACATGGAGTGATTGTCGCCGAAGCATGTGTCATAGAACCAATGAGCAGTAGATATGTATGATCCATTTTTTACCTGATGGTTGGTACATGTTTCTAAGCATCACATCTTCCTGTCTCCTCCTAGCACTCCTATTTTTAGGAGGGGTCGAAGATGAACTTGTCGTGCTCCTGGTTCTCCCTGTGGATCTGGTGACCGTGGTAGGGCTAGATGAATCTACAAAGGGATCCTGCAGGGCTGACTCCACTTCTTGGTTGGACCTCGTTGGTCGGCTCTCCCTGCAATGAAACTATGATGAGAGAGAGGGGAAAAAAAGTTTGAAAAGTCGACTACGTGGGCAGTACTGAAAATGACATCCCAATGGGAGTGCATGCTTTTTGTTAAGTTTTTCAAACATCATAAAGTTTGACATGGATCAGCATTATATCACAACATTGTCTAGGAAATCCTAGTCATAGGGACAGCAGCACTTTCATGAAAAATGAAACACCACTGATGTTAATTATTGTGTGTCGAGTGTAACACTAATGATTATATCTTAAAATCAGTGATTCTGTAACAAAACCAATCTGACCTGTTGCTTTTATTCGCAAAATCAGTCCCCAGAAGTTAAAACTGACCTGATGACGAGGGTTGGAACATGCAGAAAAGGAGAGGAGATCTCCACGGAACTCACAAGGTAACATGAGAAAACCCTCATCAGATGAACCCGCACGATATAATCTCTACCCCCTCCTAAACCCCTTCTTACCCCTCTTGAAACAAGAAGGTACTTACTAACCTGATGAGGTAGGACTTGCAGGGCAGGAGGTCTCCACAGAACTCACATGGTAACAAGACAGAACCCTCATCAGATTAACCACTGTGATATCCTCTCCTAATCCCCTTGTAACCCCTCCAAACCTGTGACTAACTCCCTCCTTACACCTCCAGAAACCAAGTAGGTAGTACAAACCTGATGATGAGGTAAGAACTCGGAGGGCAGGAGGTCTCCACAGAACTCACAAGGTAACAAGACAGAACCCTCATCAGATGAACCAGTGTGATATCCTCTCCTAATCCCCTTGTAACCCCTCCAAACCCGTAACTAACTCCCTCCTTACCCCTCCAGAAACCAAGAAGGTAGTACAAACCTGATGATGAGGTAAGATCTCTGAGGGCAGGAGGTCTCCACAGAGCTCACAAGGTAACAAAACGGAAGCCTCATGAAATGAACCAGTGTGATATCCAATCCTAATCCCCTTCTAAACCCCCAACTAATTCCCTCCTACCCCCCTCTCCCCCTCTAGAAACCAAGAAGGTAGTACTAACCTGATGATGAGGTAAGAACTCGCAGGGCAGGAGGTCTCCACAGAACTCACATGGTAACATGACAGAACTCTCATCAGACGAACCACTGTGAAAATGGAAATTTGGCTCAGGGCTAATCAACCTACAATTACAGTGACAGAGAGCGAGAGAGAAAGAGAGAGAGAGAGAGAGAGAGAGGAAGAAAAAAAAAGACACATATTCGACGTTCAGTCCTGTGACAATGTCTGATGTGACATTCAGAAATGTGATATTTAATCCTATTGTACTTTCTTTCAAAGCTGAGTCACAACGTGTGCAGTGGGCTCATCAATACATACAACATGTTGGTTGTACAATGAAACCTGTCTATAAAGACCACTCAAGGGAGACATGAAATGCGGACTTCATAATCAAGCAGGTGGTCTTTGTATACAAGTTAATTTAATATGTTCAATAATAAACACTATTTCAAGGGAGACAAGAAATATGGTCTTCATGAAATGTTCGTGTGCATGAAACTTTCCAGAATTTCCCAAGTGGTCAAGATTCTTGAAAGTTTTATGCCGCCACTTATTCAAATCACAATTTAAACAATATAAAATTATTGCACTTCGCGAAAGTTTCTTGCTGCAAAATTGGCTGTCATTAACGATTCAGAAAAATTTTATGTCGTGAAAGTTTCTGGTTTTAGAGTAAGTCACCTTTGAAGGTTGGGTCTCCTCAAGTTGTCTAGTACCGGTGTTTGGGCTGGAGCTGAGCCTGGAGGTATAGTCTGCTGCTGGTTGTTAGAAGGCACTGATGTAGGTGGACTGGGATCAAGTATTTGGTCCAAGGTTTCCATCTGACAGCCGGTCTGAAGGGCGAGAAGAAGCCATAAATAAGTGCATTATAGAGTGTACTCCTGAAGGGCTACCACACACCTTTTCACATTCCATTTCAGTTTTCAAGGGGGTTCGAATCCATTACAGCACTAACGTCCTTTGGCAAGACACTAATCTACATTTGCCACTCTCTACCCAGGTGTAAATGGGTACCTCATACATGTATGCTTGAGCGCTAGTTCCTTTGGCGGCTCGGCTATAACCAGGGTAATAATGTCTAAATGCCATAAGCGTCATTGCGTGACGGATCTGAGCACTATATAAGTGGCCATTATCATTATTTCACCAGAAGTGAATGGATTTGATACATCTAATATTCTAATAGTAATTTAATAATAATAATAATAATAATAACGGTCATTTATAACGCGCTATTCACAAAAGAGTATCATAGCGCTTACAATTCACAATAAAATATACATGTATACAAAAGAACAAAAAATAACTTTATGGATAAAGATAAGTTTTTAGTTTGGATTTAAAAGTTAGCTGGTTTTCTATTACTCGTATTGAGAGTGGGATATTATTCCAAACCCTAGAAGCAGTTACACTAAATCGTTTTTCAGCAAATGAAAGAGTTGATCTGGGAATTACAAGTCTAGTGATATCAGTTTTTGAACGGAGATTACGAGCGGGTAAGTACAACGAAATTGTGTCAGCAAGGTAACAAGGGGCAGTATTATTGAGTAATTTGTGCACAAACAAGCAGAGCTTAAACTGAACACGCTGAGAAAAAGGAAGCCAGTGTAGTTCTTTAAATAAAGGAGATACCTGGACTCTCCAGCCAACCTAAATTTCCTAACAATGTAAAAATCAAATCCTCACACAAATTTATTCTAAATGTACTTCTGATATAAATGAACTTTGTTGCTGTTCTGAAGTTCCACTTAAATTGGATACTCTATAAAACACATTCGGCACACAAATCTAGACAATGTCAAACTGAAAAATTCTGTGTTATATACCATGATATGATGAATATAAATTCTGATATAATAGTTTCACAACATTGTTACTTCAAGCATCATGAAAGAGACTTGTTATGAACTTGGAATATTTTCACACCATGTGCATATCAGTAACAACAATTTATTCCTGAATCATTATTTCATGATATGTAATACGTGGATGCCGGCTAACTCGGCACTAGGGCGAACTCAGCCTTGGGGAAAAATCACAGCAGAGTTAGCCCAGAGAGTTGAAAATGATCGCAAAACACTTGTGTTAAAGTTTGCATTAATTACACATTTCAAAAAACGCTTAAATTAAAGATTATTTGATATCAATGTGTAAAATATTAGTAAAGCAGTAATGTTGAAAATTTCAAAATGTAAAATTTTACAAAACATGAAATTTAAGGCTATAAAAGAGGTACGGTGTGTAGCGTGGACTTCATCTCTTGAAACAAAGTGCCGAGTTAGCCCGAGCACATATTACATGTAGGTGAATACCATCCAGTAAATAAAGCAACTAGAAAGGCCGTCAAAGGCGGCAGACCCACGCCTTAGCGGCGCTATAGAATAGTTGCAATACTATACTAACTATGGGGTTAAAACTACAAGGTTACACAGAATTTGCAGGCGTCAACCGATCATCACCAAAATCTAATCGATTCTTTCCCTAATCGATTCTTTCCTGTCACTATCCGAACTGAAGTTCCTATAGTTTACTATGGGGTAAAAACTTCAAGGTCACACAGAATTTGCAGGGGTCAACCAATCATCACCAAACACTAATCAATTCTTTCCTGTCACTATCCGAACATTCCCTGAAAATTTGGTGCAAATCTGTTCACCCGTTCTCTAGTTATCTTGTACACAAACAAAGAAACAAACAAACAAACATACGGAGCCCTTTACATAACCCTGCCGATTTTATCGGCGTGGGTAATGACCTACCTGATGCAGTATAAGATCATCCAATGGAAATGTTTTGTTACAGAACTCACAAGGCGCCATCACAACCTCTCCTTGGACACCTTACATAGAGAATCAAACAAAATTGCAAAAGTGATAATTTATTCAGGTAAAGTTTTCACTTTAGGGGCTGAAACCATGTATATTCTTTGTTGACATGTGTTGTGAAAATAGTAACACCTTCAGCTAATCTAGCGCAAGAATTCAAGGGACGAACACTGTTTTGACTACATTTTTCTTACATAAAACAGTTACCTCTATCATGATGTTTATATCCATGGAAGATATTTTATGCCCAATTCATCAATAAAATGAAGCATTCTAACTCAAAATTTCACTCTTAAACAACATTTGTCCAAAAATCTCAAGGCCCAGCCAGAAGAGGTCAATAACTACTGGATACATGTTCCTCCAATATTCTTGATAATAATAACGTTCAATTTATATAGCGCACGATAATCAATATTTAATTCCCGATGTGCATTACTGACTTTAAATATAGAATCAGGCAATCAGCTTACATAAACAATATCATATATATGAGAATTACAAAACCACTGCAAGAAAAGATAAGTCTAAAAGGCATTCTTAAAAGATTAAGAGAAGATATTGTTTGTCATTTATGTTTATTGCTTATTGCTTGTCATCATCCTCCAATCATATTAAGCTCTCACCAGTCTCCCAGAGTAATGAATGAGACACCTGGCTGTTCCCTCGTCTTCCGGACGGAGAGCCTACATCCCTGCCATTCTCCCAAAGATCCGGCTCACCATCATCAAAATCCCTTTTTCCATGGTTACTAGGTTGGATGTTGTTATCAAGGAGGGCATCAAGGTTGTTGGTGGTATCCTGGGCAAGGAAGCCTTCATCTTCGTTTGATATGCTGAGGGCGAGAAGCCGGTCAGCCTCCATCTGGTCAGCTGCAAGTGTGTTGGATAGCTTTGTAGAATCTAAAATAGAAAAGACGGTCCATGCGAATACTCGAACTGGATATGAAAACTTGTCCTACATCATAAGGCAAAGCAGCATATCATTATTTACTTCTTCCAATCTTTGACCTTTTAATAATCATCTCATATACTGTAAGAATAACCTTTTATAATAATAAACCCTTTATCCATTGGTATTTTGTCCTCACCAATTAACCAAAACGTATAATGACGACCGTTTCAATAGATGATTCTACATCCAAAATAAGAGTAAACATAATAATCAGTAACAAACACTCCATATTTCATTTATAGAACCCGATTGTCATTGAAGGAGCAAAAAGGGTAAAATTTGCATTTTTTTGAATGGAATTCTTCCATTTGGTACCCTCTCACCTGTTTTCTTGCTTGCCACAGGCTTTCTCTGGTTGGTATTCTTATAAATGTTTTGAACTCTATCCTGGTTCTTTCTCTGTCTCCTGTTGCGCCCTCCAGCACTTGCATCCTGTGAGCCATTTCCATTATCCTTGCTTCCTCTGTAGAACAGAGAACTGCTTAGGTTAACATTCCTTACAGATGGCCTCACTGTACTGTCATCTGTCCGTAGATCGCTTGTGTTGACATACTCTGGGAACGCAAACCGATTTGTCAGGGCATGATAAGTAGTCTCATCATAACCTTCAAGATCCTCAAATAAAGCTCCCATCGTAGTAGGCTGGCTAGGGACGGAAGGTTTTTGTACGGGGAACGCACATTCTGTGATGTCATGCTGGTCTCTGTCACGATTCTGGATGTAGCGCTGGCACTTCGGGCAACATTCTGTGCGGCTACCGCAGTAGTTCAAATGCTCTGCCATCTGAATGAAGGGAAGTTCCAGCTCACAGTATTCACAATGCTTGATTCTCTGGGCACAGTCCTTTTTCTGTCATAAAATAATCATTGAAAAGAAATCTAAGTAAAAATCATTCACAGAAATCTTAGCGACAAAACACATACAGTATTTTAACTTAATAACAATAATACTCCATCTGCCGAGCTTTGAAAATGAATTGAAAAATAATTTTTTTGAATGGTATCTTTATTTCTTCTTTTTTTTCAAATTTCATAAACATTTCAATTCATATATATCTGGATGTTGTAATTTGAAATGAACACTTGTTTCTGATATGAATCCTCTCTATCCTATAATTTTCATTTGACTTGGCCTTACCTCATGTTCTTCAACTTCGCTTATCTCCACAGTTTCTCCACACTTGCAGGTCACCTGGAAGACATTAAAGAAACAAAGGAATCTTAGATGCCCCCTCTGAATAATGATGGAATAGACTTCTGCATTTGTATACCTGGCAAACAAATTAGCTCCATTTCCAAAGCAAGATAGCTCTTAAACTGTAAATATTCACTCTGTAATTACTAATACAATATTTCAAAGATGTAGTATAGCATTTAGAATGTATCACCAAAATATCACATGAGCATATTACACCTGTCAATTAGACTGTGTGTACATGTACTGTAAATTCAACCTATACAGGTTACCCTCTCTTTGCCAAAGCAATCGATTGACTCTACCCAAACAGAAATTGGATGCACATAAAACCTTATGTGCGTATATTAAGTACTGTATTTTATACAACAATCTATCAATCCTGAAATTTACATTAGACTATGTATCGATTCCAAGCTCTTTTCAGTACAGTACTACCAATCTATTATGACACACAAAGCACATTTTTTACTGCTGATGCTGCAGAAATGGTCTCAAATTTTACAGTGATTTTCATTTTCCCATATTAACCTACATTCTGTGTAGCAATTACGGTAGTATTTTTATACACAAAAAGCAAAAGACAGCCCATCAGTATTAAAAGCAATAACATCCCATTTTAGGTCTGGGTAATTGGGGTCTGCTCGCTATTATTAAGGACCGCTATTTATGAAGGACTGCTATTCATTTAGTATCGCGTTATGGATAGCAGTCCTTATGACTTGCGAAGTTACCCCGGGTAATTTATCTTCTGACCATAATACTCACTGGTTTGTGATATTCTTCAAAGTGTTCTTCCATCTCAGACCTAGGAACCGGTTCATTGCAGTCTTTACAAAGGGTGATGTTCCTTCGACAGTGTACCTCATGCATGATGAAGTTACCCTCTGCAATATCCCGCTTGCTGCAAGATGGCAATTTTAAATATAGTTTTAATACTTGCATGTATATACTGTATATATATTAATATCTATTTCATGATGTACTACCTGCCGTACTCTACAAAGGCAGTTAGGGACCATGGACATGGTATAAATGAAAACGTGATCAGATCATTTGATGAAATAAATCCTTGCTTAACCCCTACCATACCGTGGGCGACAAATTCCTCCCAAAAAATGTGAGTGTTGAACATTTTGTTTAGGCTCAGAATGGCTTGAAAATTACGGTATTTCTCATACAGAAACCTATGCCTTCAATATAATGTTTATTCCTATGCAATAAATCTTTGCCAAGTTTGCTAAGGAAAACAACCCATTGAAAGTTGATATTCAACTCTTGAAAGTTAATTTTTAACAACTGCTAACAAATATGGTGGCATGGAAGGGGTTAAACAATAAAATAATATTAGAAATCATGATATGAGAACAACAAGTAATAAGGAGCATGATTTCAGTGGAACATTTTGCGGTGTGGAAATTTTCATGCATTTCGCACGGCATGAAATTCGTGCGAAAATGAAACCATACAAATATCTTTGACCGCGTTTACACAGAGTGAACTCGAGTTCAAATTCGACAGCGAATTCAATTGCGACCTTGGATTAGCATATTTTTCGGTGGGCTGTTTACACCAAGCGTTGGACGAACTCGAATTCAGAAGGAAAGTGAATTCGACTTGATTACGCCCTCGCTTGGTGGGAATATCGTGAGATAATCAACTTCCGGGTCAAATTTGTGAAAACCCCGCGCCCGCGAGTGAGTTCAAAATGGCGGTAGCGAGTATTGTAAGCGCAGTCATTTTGATCTGGTATCGTATGATTTTACGTCGGAATAGGAATATCCTGATCAATAATATGCGACAGCAACGTGTCAGATCTGCTCGTCGAGCAGACCGTCTAAGAAGATGGCGGGAAGATATTTATCGTCGCATAAGATCAAGGAAGATGCAGCGAGCTGCTTTGTTGTTGATGGCATCTACCGGTTTCGCTGAAGTGCAACATCCTGACCGGCATATCTGGGTGAAACATCGGGCGTGTAACTGGTGGGAAGAGACGGTATTGCATCCTTCTTATCACCAATGGGTTGAAGATTTTCGCATGAATAAGGCATGTGGTGAACCCCCATATGTGGTACGTGGTTCACTTGTTGGATGACGCTTGTTTACTGACGCGTTGCTTAGCAATACCGGAAGTGACGTATGACGAGGTCACTGGCTGGATATTTGCTAGTCGACTTTCAATTACGTGTCCGTTCACACATCAAATAGCGAATTTAAATTCGATAAAAGTCGCGTTTGAATTCGATAAATGTTGCTCTGGGTCGTCATTCGAATTCGACTTTTGAACTCGAGTTCTAATTGCGACTACCCTGTTTACACACAAATGAACTCGAGTTCAAATTCGACTAAAGTCGACTTCAGTCTCTGTGTAAACGGGGTCTAAGTCTATGTATTCTTTTGCCCATGAGCCTTGCACGTCAGCGAAATAAAAACATGTGAAATTCACCTTACTCAGCCGAGCGCAAAAAATTGCGTGAAAATTTCCACTTTTACAGTACAGGCTAATCACTCTCCCTCTCTCTCTCTCTCTCGCTATATTGAGGGAATCTTGAAAGAGGATACATGTGCAGCAGAAATTAGCAAACAGTTAATCCCTAGTACAAAATAAGACGCCAAATAAAACAAACAAACTAAAAATGATAATTAAGACCAACACAAACACTAATACATTCTTATCTTACACCATTGGCAAATTTTAGACCAAGAAGGAAGCAGAAAATATTAACCAAATGAAAAAGGAAGAGTATTATTAAAAGCAACATGTATGTCGTAATTCCTGGATCATTCTCTGGATTTTTATTTTCCTTTTTAACAAATATATATAGTATGTATGTATTGTCTGGAAATGGGATAGAAAATTTTGAAAAGTGACAAAATTCAAATGTTCTGGCATTGTAGAGAGACATGAATTGAACAACAACAAAAAAGTGCTGAAAAGGGTATTGTGAAATTTCCCAACATTGTCTGGAAATGGGATAGAAAATTATGAAAAGTGACAAAATTCAAATGTTCTGGCATTGTAGAGAGACATGAATTGAACAACAACAAAAAAGTGCTGAAAAGGGTATTGTGAAATTCCCCAACAAAGAGTACAATGATTGGCAAATTCCATATGCAATGAAACACCTAAAACACTGTATTGCACATGTATGACTGGGAATTCCCAAATTATCTATTAGTCTACACAAACAGACTCTACATGAACTTGCATGACGTTTTGTTTACAAAACTATTGAGATACAATAGACTGGGAGTGATCACTCTGCTAGAAATAAAGTATGTATAACAAAGATGCGATTTAAGATCCACAGTTTTCTTTTTTAAAAAGAGAGCGTGGTACATAAATGATTTAACCCTTTCAGGACAGAAATTATTTACGGGCTAAATTGATCATATTTTGTTCTTCAAATTGGCAACAATAATATTTTTCTTTTAATGCTACATGGTTCAAATAAAATGTTTGGCTTTCAAAACAACCCACATGGTTAGGAACAGTGTCGAAAAGTGGACTAAATTGCCAATTTTTATAATAAACAATGATTTTGAACCTCTCAATGTGTTGCCAATTTAAGGATTTTAAAGGTTATTCTCCTTATTAAATTTCCTGGCATCAAACGCAATATGGTCATTCTACAAAACTGGATATAGTGTGTGCAAAAATTTGTGCTCTTTCTACTCATGCTTCTGGTATATTTTTTGAGCTCAAAATCAAAAGTTATTGAGCTAAACCACAAAATGTGGTCAGTTGTCTCCAAAGGGTTAATCCATCGGAGCTACTAGTATTGAGTTTCCAATGTTCATGAAAAATGTTGTTTCACTTTGAAATGGGGTCAATTTAAAGGTTGACAAAATTAGAGAGAAAATGGGTTCTCTTTCCATGTAGTTTTTCCTTCCAATCACGAATCTGCCAATCGATTGTCCAAATTATGTCTCGTTTTGGCGAAAAAGGGGGAAAAGTAGAGGTTTTGGGACCGTTCCTTAAAACTCGTGAGCTGATTGGCTAACCCCAAAGTGACGTATGAAAAGTACGAGGCACAAGATCTGCAGGCTGCAGCATATAATATTGTACACAGAAAGCGGTATTTGACCCCTCTGTTCAACGGACAATTTATGAAAAAACAGAAATTAATCAATATAATCTTAGAAGTGAATAATCATTAGCAATATATTTTCTACAAGATCAGAAAACGCTTTTGCCCAAATGTACAGCTCTTGTTTTGTTTTTAGCTTTTCTTTTGAACAATGTTCTCATCCATCTGAGCTTGCCGAACGAAAGTTTTGCATTGGTCATAAACGCGTGCACAGCCGTTTTATGCGTCTGTATGTATAATGTCCTACACATCTTTAGTACGCCAGTAACTATGTTCCCTGGTACATAGCGACTGGTGAACGCTTTTGTTTTGTTTATTTCACTTACAGCTTTTTTTTTTTACTTTGCTTTACATAATACGTTAGTAATGACTTAGATTTTGGCTGAATTCGAGTAACTTATATAGAGAGAGGAAAAGTGCCCGCGATTCCGAGTTGGAGGACTTTTTCTGAGCCATGCAGATACGAACACTGATTTATCAGACCCCGAAGGCAAAGAAGCTCGAGTGGCAAGGGGAAATTCGACCATCCTCAAAATCATCTTCGGCAAAGTGATCGCTGCAGATTGTACTCCACTCACTTGGCCGGCCCTTGCCACTCTGCCCGCGTGAGCTTTACCTTTGCGACCCACAATTTCCGTAGATTTTCATCTTTAGGAAAATGATGTAGGCTTACACCATCTTTAGGGGTCTTGCTACAGCCCGCAACTATACACCGATTAGGCATTATTGATGAAACTGTGTCCCAAAATCAAAGTTATTGTGAGGAATTAAACACACGAAAATACGCAATGCAAATGGTCGATGCGGTGAATATCATGCTCCGGGCACCGGGCTGGGCCTGCCGGGGCCCCCAGGCGCGCACGGTATAGGTTAGTGGAATATTTCCCCTTACTTTTCATGCGTCACAGATCACGTGATCACGATGTCGCTTCGATGGGGTTTTTTTAGGGGCGGGGCTTATGACTGTGTAAATCAGCAAAAATGTACTTTTCAAATGATTATAAATTATGACTGAATGCATAAAAAATTGTGTGATGGATATTTTTTGGCTCCTGATGACACCTTCCTACGAAAAATGGGCAATTATTTTTTTATTTTAGTGACCCTTTAAGAAAAAAACAAAACATGTTCAATTGGATACTTTTACATGTACATAAAAACTTTACACTGGTTTATGCTAAACGGAATCACAGAGCTACATGTATCCTGAGATGTTTCATTTACATTTAACCTGGGGAGCGTTTCATCAAGCGTTTTGTCAGTGATTTTCACCGACAACTGTTATAAGCTACTGAAAGCCTTGCATCTGATTGGCTGAGAGCAAATTTGTCAGCAAAAATCACTGACAAAACGCTAGATGAAATGCTCCCCTGTAAAATACAAAGCCTTTGATAACTGTATATACATGTACATGAGTGACATGAGTTTGGTTATACCAAAGTGCAATCTTATCCAATCAGAGGTGTCGATTCGTTCTAAACAGACAAAACATTGGAGGGGCAGAGCATTGTTCACAAACAATGCTTCATCTATACCAAACGAATCAACACATCTGTATGCAATGGGTTTATACAAATTTTCCAAGGGTGAATGCTAAGGTTCACATGGGTTTAGTATTCAATGTTTGGGTTTAGGGGCTTCAATGACGGGATCAAATTAGCTTGGGAATCCCCACTGCACTACTAGTCTGTGTGTTCAGACTAGCTCTTAACTCACTCAATATTAGTTATTACCTTATAGGTTGAGAATATAGAAATGAATAAATGATCCTCTGTATGACACTTTGAGTCTATGCTGGTTATTTAGATTTACATCACATCCTCTAAAATATTACAGTACAGTACATGTATTTTGTTTTACCTATATGATGCAAGTGCAACTGAATTATACAGTCTACTAGAACCAAGGTCCAATTATAATGTGATAAAGGCATCATTCAAAAAATACAACAAACAATTTCATATGATGTGTAAACCCTCATTTCCTTATTCTCCTCATTAACATATATTTCATTCCCAAATATACCCGAAATGTTACTATCAAACTATTTGAATTTATAAATCAATAATTCTGAAACAGCAAAGTATAGCTCTATTGATTCTACAAAGAATTTATGTATGAATTCTCAGCTGAAACAATTTACTATAAATATGTAGAATTGAATGTTTTTCAAAGAAAGATAAAGCATTTCCAGTCCTTTATTTTTGCTGCTACTTAAAAAGAGCTGTTCATAAAATTTCGAATGAATAACACTGAATGTCAGTTTTATTCTTTTTAAAGTTTTTTTTTTTTTTAAGTACTGCATGTGAACATTCCAGACCCAGATTCTTCAATGGTTCGCAAACGCCATTTTGTTCACTACTACATTTTCCATTTGATCACTGAGCATTAATCAACCCAAAATTCAGCCATACCCTAAAAATTGAAGTTCAAGAAAAGGAACAAGTGAACTCACCAGTTGCTGCAGTACTTGGTGCCCCCTGCCTCCATGGCTACGAGAAAAGCGGGCCAACTTCACTAGTTCAATTGCTTGTAGATTTTAAGTGCGCTTCTGTAAAAGATTAAGGTAATACAGTATTATTAATGAGAACAGTAAAAAAAAACACCTAGCCAACTATCCTCCCAGGACTCAAACTGACGGTTAGATAAATTTATTTTTGAGGCAAGTATTATAACCTTGGTTGGTTCTTACTTTACTTCTGGGATTTTTACCTTGCCGAGCAAAGCCGAAGGTGATTGAAATTCAAACAAAGAACTAAAAGACACCAAACAATGCTGATGTCTGAATTCTGATGATCTTTTTCTTTTGAAATTTTTTTTTTCGCTTTTGACTTTTTTTTTGCTTGTCAGAAAATTTTGGTGTAAAAATACACCCCGAAATGCTGATGACCTTTTTTTTTGCCTAACAGAAAATTTTCAGAAAAATGTGCCCCCTCCCTCACAAAAATCCTGGATCCGCCACTGGCTGTGCATGCTGTGGATGTGCAGTGTACCCATGATGTCTGTCACCAAGATGTCCATCCACATATGGGAGGTAATAAAACTTCAGATAACCTACCTGGTAAGGAAAAGTGAATGAACATGCCACCCCATTAACACGGTGAATTGAACAATGAATAGATCTATGTTATATTAGACTGGCAGGTATTAGACTCTTCTACTCTAGATCTAATTTGATTTTTTAATTGCACATTTATCATGAAGACAAAAAAAATCTTTCAAACAATAATATAGAAATCTACTGACAACTCCTTATTCACTGAAGTAAAAATGCCAGTGGTAAAAATGCCAGAGGAATAAATGCCAGAGGCAATAATGCCAAAGGAAAAATGCCAGAGGTAAAAATGCCAGAGGTAAAAATGCCAGAGGTAAAAATGCCAGAGGTAAAAATGCCAGAGGTAAAAATGCCAGAGGTAAAAATGCCAGAGGTAAATATGCCAGAGGTAAATATGCCAGAGGTAAATATGCCAGAGGTAAATATGCCAGAGGTAAAAATGCCAGAGGTAAAAATGCCAGAGGAAAAAATGCTAGTACCCCCCCCCCCCCCCCCAGCCCGGATATACATGTAGCATGCATGTATTGTTTGCCACTAGTTTCAGTTGACGGCCCTTTTTTGTTTAACACTTCAATATTATATTTTTTTTTTCACTTTTAATTCAGTTTGAATATATCTGCATCTTGTTTATAACTTAATGTGCATGAGCCCCCCCCCCCCCCCGTATTAATGTTGACGAGGCTGTAATGCTCGACGTTTGTGTGACGACCTGTACATTTATTGAAGAAGGGAGAACTGAAAAGAAAAAAAGTGCAGGTTCCAGTACAGTTAGCGAAAAGCAAACTAGTCAAGATCATTTGGTAAAAGTTATTTTACTACAGGTACAGGTATTGTGTCCTTAAGTTATACAATTAGTATCATGATGCGGGGGGCATCTCGTTTTTCCGAAGGTTCGTATTTCCGAAACACTAATTTCCCATGCCTGGGGGTTCAAAATTCCGAAAATTTGTTGCATTATTCCGAAGGTTCGTTTATCCAAAGGTTCATAATTTCGAAAAGGTTCCTATTTACCCACAAAAGGACTGTCCCACATTACGGTGATGTAATTTTTTCATACCTCCTTTTCCCTTCTCTCAACCTAAAATTCAGTTCCACACTTCCTTCTCGTTCCAAATTCCATTCGGGATAATGAAATCGTACGTCGATTTAAAAAAAGCCGGTTCTACGATCTGGAGTCCAGAGTCCAACAGTTCGACAAGAAAAATGCGGTCAAACCAAATAGTCTAAAAAATCCAAGCAGATGTCAGGTCTGCTTCTTGACCTTCTTTATATTTAACCTCTTGATTTTTCATCCATATTCTCCTAGTAGTATGCAGCTGGCATATTTTGCCTCTTTACTTTTTGTTCCTGACATCACCCATCGCGTGTTTATCTCTGTCATTTTACCTCTGGCATTTTTATCTCTGGCATTTTTTCCTCTGACATTTTAACCTCTGACATTTTTACCTCTGGCAATTTTACCTCTGACATTTTTTCCTCTGGCATTTTTTCCTCTGGCATTTTTTCCTCTCACTGCCTCTGGCAATTTTACCTCTGGCATTTTTTCTTCTGGCATTTTTACCTGTGGCATTTATTCCTCTGGCATTTTTACCTGCCACCTTTGCCCTGACCCCTGTACAAAAAAAATCATTAAAGAGATACATGTACTCAACTGCAGATTGTGGACGTTTTGCCGTGAGAGGGCACCGGGATCGTTACCTGATCGTGCCGTTTCCCCTCGGGGCGCATTTCGGACAGACTGACCGCCGCACAACATGCACGTTCCGTCTGAGCTCGAGCTCTCGTGCAGTCCGATATGTAATCCCAGTAGTCCAACTGACGTGTTCGACGCACAAACTTTGTGTACTAATGAATGGGGCTTCCGCACTCCCCATGGCTGCCTGGTGGGCGTATCCCTTTAATTTCCATTTTTTCTCTCTAAAAAATAGTCAATTAGGGCCTACATGCACCTTAACTTAGTACCGGTATAGAGATAATCATTGCTGATAATTTGTCTTTACCATGTTTACATAAAACCTGTAACATGTGTAATGACACAAATCTATTCCTTCATCAAAAACTAGTATGAAAATGAAAATTTTTGAGATTTTCTGTACTGAGCAAATGGGAGAGGAGCTTGCAAGATATACGTCAGAGAGTTACCAATTCTAGCAGGATTTGATTTGTGAATTGTGTTACTGTTTGTGTTACTCACTTACTGTAGTGTAGACTGTAGTCACTCATAGCTACATTCCTATACATGTACTTCGTGTGTATAATGTAGGCAGTCATACACCTCATCTTTTTAAAACACCACTGCACAAAAGTCACCAATATTCACTCAAAATCGGCATTTAATTTTCAAAAACCGACCCCAAAATATCCAAGAAATACAATAAATTCAACTCACCAATGTTGGAAAGATATTTACAAAAATGAAATCCGTAATTTACTGTTGATTCTCGCGAAACGAGCTATCGGAGTCATTGTGTACATTTCCTGGTCGCCGCGGGCGCTGACATCTCCCCAAAAGAGTTTTGTCCTCAAAAATTCGGTCCCTATGGCGTACACGGAAAAGTTCCGATTTTCTGTGTGCGCGATCGTAAAGATCGATGTGCCCTTGCGATCCCGAGTTTCTTCGTGGACAAAAATTATATTGGCCGATTTTAGTCTAAGACATCGGCAGTTTGTAAACAACACGCGATCGCGAAACAAATCGGCGGGGATTTCTCCGGTTTTGGACAAGATTTTGACTTTGGATTTTGCTGTAAATATCAAAAGTTCTTCCTAACGGCCATTTGAGGCACATCAGCAAGCAATGGTCATATTGACCATTAGGATCATATACATGTGTGTATACTGGGTATTGGGGATACAGATGTAATTTTGTTTGAAATGGAGGTTTTTGTGTGCAAACTGATACTTAAGTATCATTCTTTAGATTTTAAGTTATCAGTTCGTTAAGATACAAAATGTAGAAAGTTATAAAAACTTACATTTACAGCCCTCTTTTTGGTACTTGTTACCCACACCTCCATACGGATGACGACTGCTCTCAATATGTTGCGCACTAGTGAGGCCGCTCTACATGGTTACGCACCGTAGATACGTACGCAGAATGTTACGCAACACAAGCTATTCTACGAAGACCTGGAAGGGCCAAACTGACGACGTAAAAAAATAAAAAATATTACGTACGTACGTAGTAATTATTACGTACGTACGTAATATTTTTAATTTTTTTACGTCGTCAGTTTGGCCCTTCCAGGTCTTCGTAGGAGATCGACGAACCGATTGCGCCGGTACTACTACGAGCGCTGAGGGCTCCCTTCATCATAATCGTGAAAAATACAAACTGGATGCTGACGGGACAGTCTCGATAGCAGTTATCGACAAAAAGGACCCAAAATTTCAGGAAACCCTCTTCAAAGGTCACAAAACAACCTGGTAAGTTTTAATCATCTATTATTCAACATAAGTATTTGGATGTAAGTAAACTGCAATATATGAGATTCAATTAAATATAGCCAAAAATGCACAGTGATGCAGTTTGGTATGGGATGTGTGTTGGCTGCGTTACTACAGAGTCGGCAATGGCGTGTACCTATGATGAGTACGAGTGATTTGAGGTAGGGGTGAGATTTTTAAGGGCGGAATTTGAAAGGAAGTATTTAAAATATTTATCTTATTTTCCCCCCATACCTAGTACATGCGACAGAAAATACCAACTATTTTACAGTAATGTACCCGTGAGTGACTGTAGTGTAGTGTTTGATTGATTTTTTGATTGATTACAATACATCTTCAAAAATTCATATTTATCATAACTTTCTAATCTTATTTCTTAATCTTATCGGATTTTGCTCAAATTATCATTAATCTGTTTCTTTTAAGTCTCTTCTTATATTAAAATCAACTTAATTCCAGGGTGGACTTTCCCTTTAAATGTGCACGTAGTCATAGTCCGACCGACCCAGTACCGCAACGGAACGTATTATTATTTTGCCACTGCCAGGGTCGGTGATCAGCCCAAGCATCGGCTGTGTCCAAGACAAGAGGCAAGAGTAGCCTAGACCAAACTCCACTGACACTGTTCGGGGATCATCACAACAGAACAAAAATTGCGAAGTAATTCTTGATTCCTTTTAATCTTCAACACACAAAAGAGAGATAAACATGAAAAGTATACTACTTTTACCGAAAGAAACCATAATTATGTCTAAATTATGTGATATGTCTGAAAAAAAATCAAATTTCCTTACCAGGATGGTGACATAAGCTGGTTGATTCTCGTCAACAATACAAGTAATAGCTTTGGTAATATGTTTAAATGAGGCTGCCCTCTATAGCTGGAAGCTTGGGCATGTTTATGAGTAGTATGATGACATACATTTAGCTATAGGCGCAAGGCAGAATGTCATGACACATCAGTTTGGTTATTGAAACAAAATCTCATTAAAAAACTAAAAACTAAAATGAATGATATTAATAATGAATTCAACAAATAAAAAAAATAAAACAACGCAGGAAGTTATGAAACTTAAAAATTGAAATCAATCAGTACAGGGGTGTAAAAAAAGATGGAACGTATAGGGTAGGGCAAGGAGGTGTAAAGGAGAAGACTATATCATTATGTCCTCTTTCAAAGTGTGTGTGGGGGGCCACAGAATTTTGGAGTTCTGTGGTGGGGGCTGCGGCACGGGCAGAATTTCTTTTCAACTGGGGGAGGGGATGACCATTCATGGAGAACAAAGCCACACCCCCCTAATGAAAAGAAGGAATGCACGGATAGATCTACGCCGATGGTGGGGCGGAGAGATAGCATTTTTTAAGAATAGGCCTACACTCATTTTACTTTTTTTTAAAGATGGATTACCTTCACCCTAAGCAAACTTTCCATTGTCTGTTTATCAGAGCTATAATGCGAATTTACATGACAACTATAGGAACATTGCTCTTGAATAAATTTACATCATATCAGTGAGTCAAAGCTTAATTAATAAGCAAGAGAAAAGAAGGAGAAATATTGAGAAAGAGAAGGTATAAAGGGAGTCTTCTTGGAGAGAGATAGAAACACTGGCGTACTGACGGGGGGGGGGGGGGGCTTGGGGGCTGCAGCCCCCCCCCCCCCAAAAAAAAAAAAGAGGAAAGAAAGAAAAAAAATGAAATTACCTACTGGTTATAGGTCTAGATGTATGACAAAATTACATTTTCGTTAAAAAAAATTGTGCTCGCTTGCTTCACTCGCTCGCATGTATTCAGAAATGTTTGGCTCATTACGCCACTGGATAGAAAGAAACAAGAGAACAGGAAGAGGAGAGAGAATTACTCAATCCTCTAACAATTAATGAAATGAAATTGCATAAGATAAGACCTAACTAATATCAACAAAATAGCATGCTTAACTTCAAAGGAAAGAAGTAAAAAAAAATAAATAAGGAGCCAGGGAGACAAATTCATAGAAGAAATCGTGTGTTGAGAGCCAGAAGGGCGTTAACTCATATGCTTTAACACAGAGTTAACGCCCTTCTGGCTCTCAACACACGAAATACACTTTAAAGTGTTAAGCATTTACAAATACGTTATCAAGATCCATGGGTAGTTCAAACTTTCATTGTGATTGTTTGTTTCTATGATTAGAAGACTTAGGGCTAAGCTGTATTACACTTTTAATAGCACTACCTAAAGTATATTGTAACTGACAGTGGTAATCAGGATTTTGTAAAAGGGGGCAAACAAATGCAGGGCTGTCAACTTTGGAGAATTTTTTTCGCCAGCCCTCCAAAAGTCGTTCAGTGTGTGTGTGTGTGTGTGTGTGTGTGTGTGTGACAGGTTACAGTTTATTTTTGACAAATTTGAAAAAATTGAGTGGTCTTAAAGTTAATAAAGGCAAAACGAATTTTCTATGGATGGGTAATGATACTGAGAAACCCAAAGTACCTTTATTTGGGAAATTGGTACAGGGAGTTAAAATTTTGGGAGTTCAATTTGTACGTGAAGTTAAAAAAAAGAAGAGCTAAATTATAAAGAGATATTAAGTAAAATAAAAAAGCTATTGGGATGGTGGAAAGAGAGGGATCTAACTATTATGGGGAAAATACATTTATTAAAAACATATGCACTTTCAAAATTAAATTATGTTTCATCTCTTATTGTAGTTCCGCGGTGGTTGTTTTTTTGGAAGTGGAAACATTCTCTTTTGAGTTTATATAGGGCGGAAAAGATAGAATAAAACGAAAAATTATGTTTCAGGACTATGAATCTGGGGGGTTAAGAATATGGAATTTTGAGATATTTGTTAAAACTCAAAGAGTAATGTGGTTGAAAAGGCTTTTATATGGGGATAATAATTAAGGGTGGAAAGTTTATTTTGATTATTGCTATAGTGCAGTAGGAGGAAGATTTATTTTGCTCTGTGATTATAATATTGGTCAATTACATTTGAAAGTTCCACAATTTTATTTTGAAATTTTGAAAGCTTGGCACGAGATGGAATCGTGTAGAAGTTTTAATAACACACAAATTAATCCTTTTATATTATAATAATAGACATATATGTATTGCAAATAAAATGATCTTTGATAGGGAATTGTATGAACATGGTATAACTCAAGTGAATCACATTGTAGAGAACGGTAGTTTGAAGCCTGCTGCACACTTTGTGCATCTCGGTATTACAGGTGATGGTTTGTTTAAAATTAACGAATTTTTTTCAGGCTATTCCAAGAGAGTGGAAAGAGGTTGTGGATTTTGATAATTTTTTACAAGGGGATGTTCATGGGTTTGAAATAAGGTTAAAGATCACACTGCAAGAAAATTCCATCAAAATAAATATTGGCTTAATACTTATTATTGCATAGATGGCATAAATTATACAAGGTTATCCAAATTCAACGCTTGGAAACATTTGAATTAATGATTATTATCAATTATAAAACGGTAAAATACAGCCCCCGATATAGCAGCTGAAGAGCTCCTTGAACGCTGCTGAGATGTGTGACGACACACGAAGGACCAGTCCTGTCTAAGCAGACGATGTCCCAAAACATCTTACACATTTTTCAGTGCCTGTTTTGTCATCTCCTCTTCACTTATTTCTCTTACTTGACTAGCGTCAGTCTTAATGTTAGTCTGTGGCCTCACTCTTAACTTCGTGTATGGTATTATTTTGATGACAAATGCAGCGTTAAAAAAATAAAGGAATCAGTCACTTGTAAACAAAATAAGACGCCATTGTATTTTGAGTTGCTTGCACCGGGGCATGTTCGGCGTTTCAAGAGGGAACGAATACAATCTGTGATATTATTCGGAGGGCTTTTCAATTTGAAAATGGGGTTTATTTCATTGATCATTGACCCTTCTCCTGTGTATTTACAATCAAACGGTTTTAGTTATCAGAATCAGTTTCACTTTCCCTTTTAGAATGGTGTGAAATAAGGTCATGTTTAAATACACCAAACTCTTTATAATTTGATAAATAATTGCATTGCAATTACGTTCATTCATTATAGGACGTCGTCTGCTTAAGCAGGATCGATCCCTAGTGTGACGACATCAAAACATCGCTATATTTCTGGCGAATCCTCGGATATTCCAGATGCTTAGAAGAGCTTTTATTTATGTTGTTTTTATAATCATCAGATACGCAGTTGACATAAAACTTATTCGATTGCCATCTGTAAGCTTCCCAGTTTCTAGTGATACATTAATTGCCATATTTGTGATTTTCTTGCAATGTGATCTTTGAACATCTGTGACCATAATCTTAAATTTGTGGATATAAAATCAAGAAAAATTTATGATTTTTTTATTAAAAAACTTCAAAATGCTGATACTTTACAGATAAGAGATGGACATACTCAGTTTGATTATTTGGATTGTGAATTGAAAGAAATTTTTCTTAGACTCCGGAAAGTAACCCTCATCAGAAAACAGAGGGAGTTTCAATTTAAATTGTTGCATGGTGCTATTTATACTAAAGAACATTTGTTTAAGTTCGGATTCGTTCCAGATAACTTATGTTCTTTTTGTCAAATGCATGTAGAAACATACTCACATGTCTTTTGGGCTTACATTTGCAAAAATGGGATCAGGTTAAGTTTTAATTTTTTTTAATTTTTTTTATTTATTTTTTTATTTTTTATTTTTTTTATTATCAAATGTCAGTTCTTGGGCCAAATTTATAGCTGTATTTGGTAGGTTATTTTATGATGTTGATGGCCTTTATTATTCTTTAAGATCATGCCTGTATGCCTGTATTATCAAAAATTCCCCCCCCCCCTTTTTCTAATCCTTTTCACAGGCAGCCATTTATTATTAGTAGTACTTTTTTTTTGTTCTCTTGTGAGCAGATTACCATTTGTGAGAGGAGTGTGTCTGAGTGTGTGTTGTGTGTATATGGGTGGGGTGGGGTGGGGAAGGGGGGGGGGAGTAAGTTTAAGCGGAGAAAGTTTGAATTCTTTTTAATTCATTTTCCCCCTTTTAGTTTTAGGATTTCAAGTTCCTCCAGCTTCTTTCTTAGTTTCGCTTTGTTTTGTTATTAAAATATTTTGAATATAATTATTGTTAGGGATATTGCTTATATTTGTTACATGTACATTATGTTATGTTTACTTGGAGTTATGACGTGCTTTTATATCTTGTGCATGTATTTGGTTTTATATTTGCTATTATGTTATGCTGTACATGTATATATGAGTACTTCAATTTGGAGGAATAAACAAAAACACTTATAAAAAAAAGTGACGGTGTGTGTGTTTGAGGAGGCGGGGTTATCAGATGTTTTCCTCCATTGAATTCTCTGACAAAAAAAATAAATAAATAAAGAAGGGTATCAGTTCTAAAGGGGGGGGGGGGTGCACAATGTATACTTTCCTTTCAAAAGGGGGGGGGGGGGCACGGCCGGGATTGCCGCCCCCTAAATCCGCCACTGCTTGATAGCCTTTTTTAGGGGGCCAAATTTGAGTTGTAGCAGTCTGCCCCCCTTCATGCCCCCTGGTTACTTCAGTGGTAACTAATCTCTATCAACGACATTGATCTCTTACAACGACAAAACTAAAATTCATTGGACTGCATGGGAACCAGGGTTACGCAATTCTATTCATTAGGGGGCGACCTATTGTTACGCCCCCCCCCCCGATGAAAACAATTCCCTGCATATTTCCGCCTATAATGGGAACTCTTATTTTGATTTCAAACAGTTTTTTAATTCTTTACCAGAGTTAAGTAAAACTTGAACATTTTGAAATGAATAGCTTTCTAAATATTTTTATATGAAGAATCTGCCATATGTTCTATGTTAAATAAGTTACTCATATTATCCCTTGTTTGCTATAGTTTTTAAACAATTTTGTTCCAGTAATTATCAGCTTTTGTGGGTTATCCTGTCTAGCTTCTCATCTTTATACACTTCTTATGTATAGAATGTACTCATACTTACAAATGGAAATTTCAGCTTCATTTGGTTTTGATTATTATGCATTTCTCACGCGTCATTGACTAATGAAATCAGATCAAATTAGATCAAATCATTTCAATACAGAATAGAAAAAACAAATTATAGAATAAAATAAACTTTAGTTACTTTATATTCAAATAATTCATTTTTAGGATGTAACTAGCATGGGCCGCGGAACGGCGGGGGGGGGGGCGTGGGGGGGCTGTAGCCCCCACCATTTTTTTTGAGACACGTTTCATAAAATCTCGGGTAAAAAGGTTCGAAATTTAGTCAAATCAGCGCCCTCCCCCTCCCCTCCACCTCTCAAAAACGTCCCGCGGCCCCTGATTCTTAACACAAAAATATCAAAATATTTAATTCAGATACATGTATTATGCTAAGTGCGAAAACAAGTAATATGCGCCGGGAAGCCAGGGGATGCATTGATCTGGACCTCCTATCAATTTACAGATAGCAATTTTGAAATGTTTATACCAGGGAAGTATACATTTCCCTGTTTATACCCCGAGGAAATAACAAACTCGTTCCTGCGATACTAGTTTGATGTAAAAGAAGAATCCCAAAATGGTTCGTCATGATTTTTGTTAAGATCTTGAAAACTCATTCATCCAACCCTTTTTTTTGTAATGCCTAGACACTGGCTCACATGATTCAGAAATACACTGCTCCCCGTGCACCCCCAGTAAATAAAAAAAAAGAAGAATAGTTTACTTTCTTGTTTTTCCCTTCACAGTACCATAAGTTAAAGAAGTAGGGGTGCGGTGCGGTGCATATACACTGACGGATCCAAATCACCTGATAAAGGAGTAAGTTCATCTGCCTTTTATGTACCATACTTTTCAATACATCGAGGGAAGAGATTGACTAATTTCACTTCGTCTTACAGGGCTGAATTGATTGCTATTCTTCTAGCCCTCGAGTGGGTGGAAAGTATGGACATTTACACGGGTGTTGTTATATTTAGTGATTCACTTAGTGCTCTTTTATCCATACAAAACCAAAATAATGAACCAACTATTAATGAAATTCTAACAATTAGTACGAGGCTTAAGTACAAAGGAATAGATATATATTTGGAATGGATCCCAGGACACTGTGGAATCACGGGCAATGAAATAGTAGACTCGTGCGCAAAAGCTGCTCTATCCAAAAATATTGAAATATGTAACAAAATAACACTTTCAGAAATAAAACAACTTATAGTTCAGAGTTCCAAAGTACTCTGGCAAGAAAGATGGAATCAATCAAATTCCAGTTTAAAAGAGCTGCAGTCATCAGTTACATCCACTTACACTTGTAACCTAGGTAGACAACAAGAAATTATACTCCATCGTCTTCGAGTTGGAGTGATAGGTCTCAACCATGATCTATTAAGACTAGGTATTCATCCAACTGGTTTCTGTGACAGATGTCAACAGGTTGAAACTGTCGGCCATTACCTTATAGATTGCCCAAAATATATTATCGAGAGAGCGATGCTCCTGTCTGAACTGAATGAAACCAATGAAAGAAAAATAATTGAGTATTTGAAAAGTAGTGATCCCCAAATACAAAGGGCTATTACACGTTTCGTTCTGCGAACGAAGCGTTTTTCGGGGAAGGTAGGCTTTAACCCTCCTTTCTCAGTAAAGAAGAACTAGGCACTACATGAACCAGGCAAGGAAGCGGACGGGGTATACGGCTCCTCGCTGTGCTTCCCGCATTTTCTCTGGTGGACGGGGGAGCGTCCCTTCGTTGCTGTAATGTGAATATAATTTTTTTATGTGGAACAGGAGCCACATGCATTTTCACCTGTTCCGCTTGTTTTGCATAATGGCGATGAGGGGATGTTCTTTTGTCTGCCGGAGCGGTTGTGGGGGTGCGGTGGGGGGTTGTCTATTTTGCCCGCTCTCTTTTGTTGTCGTGTATATAATGAGGAATACTAGTATTTTGTATTTTATGTAGGTCTGAGTTTCAATGCTAAATGTATTTTCTTCCTTTGTGTATATTATAAAAGTTATGTCTTAATGTATAAATGATGCACGCACACAATTATGTGCATTTAGAAGCCCCATTTTCTACTAACTTAGCCCACAAGTGTTTTCATCTCATTACTTGATAATTATCCAAAATACATGTTCAACCCATCAGTAAGCACAGGTACAACAGCGCCCCTATGTCTATGCATGAGTTACCTAGGCATGTCCGAAAAAACGGCGCAAAGTACCGCTCCGTATCGGTAAGATTGCATCTATGAAAGGGCTAGGCAAGCGCTAGTTGGAACTGAGCTGAAGCATGTGGTGTTTTGTTATTTTCTTATTAAGATGCATATACAGTATTAAATGTTTACTTGATTCTAAATGTAAATTAAAAGAGAGAAGGAGTCAGAAATACTGAATTTGAATTACATGCATAACGTCATTGGCAACAATAGTCAAATTTGACTGATTGCCGATACCATACAACGAAAGAAGAAGAAGAAGGTGGGGGGCTGTGTATTTTGTCCGCCCTCTTTTGTCATCGTGTTCATAGTGAGGGATACTAGTATTTTGTATTTTATGTAGGTCTGAGTTTCAATGCTAAATGTATTCCTTTGTGTATATTATAAAAGTTATGTCTCTGAGTAATGTCACATTACTCAGAGACATAACTTTTATGATGCACACCATTATGTGCATTTGGAAGCCCCCATTTCTACTAACTTAGCCCACAAGTGTTTTCATCTCATTAATTGATAATTATCCAAAATACATGTTCAACCCATCATCAGTAAGCAAAGGTACAACAGCGCCCCTATGTCTATGCATGAGTTACCTAGGCATGTCCGAAAAAACGGCGCAAAGTATACCGCTCCGTATCGGTAAGATTGCATCTACGAAAGGGCTGGGCAAGCGCTAGTTGGAACTGAGCTGAAGCTAGTCTAGATTCTAGACCTTTTTTTCATTACCCCCCCCCCCCCCCGACCGCCGCCCCGCCCCACTAGCGTAGCGGCCCCAGTGATCACGACCGCCCGGTGAATCGCGCAACCCCGAGGAAAAAAGGGTCTAGACGTTTTGCGTGGAAAAGTGGGCGTGAACTTTTCCACGTAAACATCGTACTTTGAACTTTCGTTGAACCTTCAAGCTAATTAATATTCAAGACGAAAGTTCGGCAATCTGATCAGCTGTTCTATTCGCACACATGGGTGAAATGGTTTATCAACATGAGATAAACGGTGTACTGTATTGTAGAATGTCTTCGTCAACGTTGTGTGTTATTGATAGGATTTGATAATCTTGTCAGCGAGAGTTTTGGAACTTTTTTGCCGTCCGAAAATTGTTTTCAAATTGTACCGTACAGTATTGCACAACATTTGAACAGTTCAACAAACTGTAATTGGATGTTTTTTGTACCTAATCTGTGAATTAGTTAAATCAGTTTGGAATAGTGAAGTTTCCTTTTTATTTTATTATGGAAACGTTGGGATAGATCATTTCAAAAAGTGTATTGGATTATGTGCATAAAGGATGGCAAGCAAATTTCAGTTGAGATGGTGTATGATTTGCAATGTTGAGTTAGTTACTACCTGTCATTATATAAGACTGAATTCTGCTAAGATAGTGAGAACTGAACTGAAGAAAAAGATTGTGGACATTTGTGGACCCTTTCATGATGCCATTACCCGTCAAGAAATGTACATAAAAATTATGTCAGAAATGTGTGACCATCAATCTTATATTAACATTAATGTTAATATAACATGTATGCATGCATATTCAGTGAGGGTATTTTGCGATCAGTGTTTATCTTTTTTTTTTGGTCATGTTTACACCATATTATCTTATGTTTTTACTCAAACTTTTTGTGACATTATGGGATATTGTATAATGTCTCGTTCAGTAGTTCAGTGCACATCCGATGATGCAAAACAGAAAAAAAAAACGATAAAAATTGAAATGAAAATCTGACCTCTAAAATCTTTCATAGAAAAGAAGATGCATTTTATTAATGAGATGTAATTCATGTAGTGATTGAAGAATTTATAGAAACATTGCAGATTCAAGGGTTACATACAGTAGTAATGTCGGTTGATCGAACAGGGTAAAAAAATAGCACTACAAATGACCAAACTTATTAAACTGGCTCCATTTCATAAACATTTCAGACGTAAAAAGTTGTCAGATCTGACAACTTGGCAGATCTGACAATAATACCGTTTCACAAAGCCGTCTGACCTCTGAATCCTAATGGACAAGCCTACTGACAAATTAGGACACGTCTACCAAAAAATGACCAAATGGCGGCTTTGTGAAACGGTATTTATGTCAGATATGACAAGTTGTTTAGATGATGACGTATTTGTCAGATCTGTAAGCTTTTTTTCGTCTGACATGTTCATGAAATGCTACCCCGGTACCTGACTTTCATGTTGCACAAAATATCACCCATAGAATAATGCATGTGTCATGTGTGTAAAAGATTCATGAAAAAACTTGGAAATATTGTCAAAAGTAGGACAAATTTCAGTCTTTAAAACATGACTTGTATCCATGTGTACCAGTATTTATTACATGTTTCTTGTCCAGTATTCTGTCCCGAATTCAACTCACATTTTTTTTACTTGCATTTGTCGAAATCAGAGTCAGAAAGAAATGAGACTTCCTAATTTTTATTTTAATTTGTTGAGAAGATAGAGAAGATAGCGAAAATGCCGATCAATACATGTATAATATTAGTTCGATTCCAGCTAACTTTTTCTGGGCTCCACGAGACATTAACATTTGACAAAAGAATCCAGTGAAGAACGTTGTTGTGAATGCAGTTCAAAACCAATTTTACTCTGTGCATAGTCCAATGCACCTCTCACTTGCTCATCCCGTGGTGGCTGCATGTTGATGGATCCCTTTTGTGTGTACTGTGAAATGAACGAACGCGTACATCTGTTTAAGATAGTCTTTGTGTTGCGTAACATTTTAAAATGTTGTGAATAATTTTATTTTCTCAAAGGAACCACAAATATTTCAACAAATTTTAAGCAAATATTAAATTAATATGAGTATTTTTCTTTGCTTAAATTCACATATATTTTTTGTAATATCATCTTAATACAAAATAATTGCTAAAAAAAAATAAGAGATGGACTCGAAGTAGGCTAGTAATTATTTATTAGGTAATTAAATCAAAATTGCGTCATGAATTCAAACCACCAATCAGGATCATTTATGACATGTTTGTTTACTTATGGTAATTACGGAGGTCTCAAAATACGGAGGAGATCTATCAAATCGACTGGACGGTCTGACAACTCCAATTATCGTGTACAATATCGGCCCTCTATCGGCTGATGTCATATAATGTAGCTTCATCGGCTATTATCGTCAGACCGATCAGGCAGTGGACTATGCTGAAGCATGTGGTTTTTTGTTATTTTCTTATTAAGTTTTGAATACAGATGTATATACTGTATTAAAAGTTTGCTTGATTCTAAATGTAAATTAAGAGAGAAGGAGTCAAAAAACTCAGAAATACTGAATTTGAATTACATGTATAATGTCATTGGCAACAATAGTCAAATTTGACTGATTGCCGATACCATACAACGAAAGAAGAAGAAGAAGTATTTCTGTTCTCACGTGCTGCACAGAAATTACGACTTGTTTTTAATCAGAAAGCTGGATATATTGATCTATGATCTGAATGTAAGCTTTTTTTCGTCATTGCAGATATTAATCAGTGCTTCAGTTTACTTTTTAAAGCTTGGAACGTGCGAAAACACGACGATCATCGGTGGTCCATTTGCATGCTGCTGTTTTGCCATCACTTACGAAACACTCGTCGAGTTACTCGCCTCAACTTCGGGGTGGAAAGTGGCAGAGCAGGGGTCTAGCAGCTAGCAGAATACTTACTAGTACTAGTACCTCTCCATATTCGAACGTCACAACTGAGCAAATTTCATCATGAATCAACAGCAGCAGCTGCAACTTTTAGCTGAATTAGAAGTAGAGATGATGGCAGATATGTATAACAGGTGAGTTTGCAGGGACGTCGCTGCGCGCTATTTGAATATGCATGATATGTGATGCCGGCTGGCATAGCTGGAGGGGGGGGGGGGGGGGGGGGGGGGGGTGTGTGGTGGACGTTGCCTAACACAACTCTATACAATTACAAGTTGGCCAATTGGCAATTTAAACAAAAATCTATGTTTAGATACAATGTCAATAGATACAAACAAACAAATTAAAAAGTTCTTCGGGTGAGATTCATTTAATATTGCCGATATTACTAGACTTAGTTTTTCAAAAACTCTGCTCTGAGTCCTAGCCTGCTACTAGCTGCCTGGCCTAGTCGATATTGATTATTGTACATTTATTTTATGACACCCCCCTCCCCCAACACTAGACACATAGTCAATGTTGAATAGTATTCAATGTTTTTTAATACACTAGGCCAAATGGTACACATAGTTCATTCTATTTTCTTTTAAATGCATTTTATCTTCCAGAATGACTGTTGCATGTCAGAAGAAGTGTATACCGCCAACATACAAGGAAGGAGACCTTTCCAAAGGTGAAGCAGTGTGCATTGACCGATGTGTCGCAAAGTACCTGGAGGTCCACGAGAGCATAGGCAAAAAGTTGACTGAGAAGTCTGCCCAAGACGAGGCTATGATGAAACAAATGCAAGGACAGAGTTAGTGATGGCTTCTAATTAGCCATTTTGTAAGATGATTGAATATGTGCGGACCTGTTCAGGCCTGTTATCATCTTTGTTGTGACAGGATGAGTGCAGGGGACATTGCCATCAATGATCCACAAAATTTATCCCTACATGGAGGATGCTGATCAACGTGACAGTTTTAAGAAGAGAGGAAGAAGAATAAGGTGCGAAACTCCAATCCAGATTGATTGTCATATACATGTATGCTTGCAGAGCTGTCTCTGTAGAGCAGCTATTATTCATTACTTTGTTATATTTCATTTACCGAATAATCTTTTGATGTATGTTTAATTGGCTTATGGATGGTCCAAAATGGAGCTCATTTACAAGTGAATGAAAATGCACATCAACAGTGAGTAATTTAGTTCTGGGAAGCTCTGAAATGATTCTGGAAAACTAAAAAAAAAGAGCTCTGGAAAATTAACACATGAAATAAAATTTGCTCGTTAAGAAAATCTCTCTGTTACTTTTGGAAATCTATAAAGAGCTTCTGTGAATGATTTTTATGTTACACTGCTCAATGCTTGACGAGATATTTTCAATTCCATTGAGTTTTCACAATTTACACTTATGCCACAAATGCTTTATTGCAAATTGACACAAATATCAGTGAACACACTTACTGACTTTGGAGCTGTAAGCTTTAGGTTTAACTTTAAAACCAAAATCATCATGGAAAGCAGCACTAATTGATGTCAAAATTTATAAATGATTACATGTTATTGTCCATGCTCTTTATACAGTCAGTAAATGGCAATTTGCTCTCTGACCATTACCCCAATAAATTTATCGTAAATTCCTTAAGCTTTTGAGTATTGACCATTGACCACTTTATATTGTTGAAAGAACCCTCTGAGAAAATAATTATCAATAATAGATAAGAGATATTGATAGATTGAAATGATTAATGACCAATATCTCTCTTCACGCACCATGTCAAAATGATTTACAGAGTATGCTGCAATGTTTCCTTTTTGTTCATTGTATTTTCATTGTTACATCAGCAAGATAACAAAGTGGTCCATGGCATAATTAAGCACATCTACTAGTAATTTAACCCCTACCATGCCGTGGGCGGCAAATCCCGCCCAAAAATTTGAGTGTTGAACATTTTGAAAATTCTTTCTCATACAGAAACCTGTGCCCTAAATATAATGTTTATTCCCATGCAATATGTCTTTGCCCAGTTTGCTCAAGAAAAAAAGGCACTGAAAGTTAATATTTAACTCTTGAAACTTTATTTTTGACAATTGCTCAAAAATCAGGTGGCATGGAAGGGGTTAAGGGGAAGTCCATCTTGATACCCCCTTGGGTTTAAAAGAAGGAGAAAAATTGAATAAACAGATGAATGAAAGTTTTAGCAAATCCGATTAAAAATAAGAAAGTTATGAATTTTTGAACTTGTAATCAATCAAACACAAATTGGCAACTCCATCACGCATCTTGCGAGCTCCTCTCTCATTTTCCCCGTACTAAAAAAAATCATAAATGTCCACTTTTTCTAAAGAAAATATTTTATCGTACATGCAACCTAGATACAGTGTATAATCATTGCACATATGTTTTTACCCCAAACCTGTGTGAAATAAATGTATTCCTTATAAGAAAATGAAAATTTATGAAATTTTCTGTACAGGTACTACAGGCCAAATGAGAGAGGAGCTCGCAAGATACGTCATGTTGCCAATATGTGCTCGTTTGATGACAAATTCAAAAATTCATAACTTTCCTATTTCTTGTCTGATTTTGCTCAAACTTCACATGTTTGTCTGTTTTTCTCTTTTTTCTGCTTTATTCAAATGAACTAAATCGCGGGGTGGACTTCCCCTTTAAGATATAGTTGATGGAACTGAGAATGTTACACAATTGATGAAATCGTGTAACATTCATATGATAAATTAAGTAGGTTGTGTATCTTTCACTTCTGCCTATTTGTTTGGATTTTAATATATGTTCATACAAAGTGAGGTACGTGGCTTTTTAAAATCATATTTTGAATTTCAAATTATCCTAGGACAATTTCATCTGTGGGATGTTAACTAAATAATCATCCTGACTAAGACTTTGGTATTGGGGAAATAGAAATGACAAAAACATGACATATTTATGATATTGTTGACCCCTGTGTTTGAAAAAAAATATACATATATAAAACTGTAAATCAACCTCTGAAAGGACAGTTTGTCATGTTCAATAGTCGAGTGTTAAGCCTCTTTGTGCACAAAGGAAATTGAAATGTATATTGTAAGTATATTTCTACATTTAGAGCATTGATGAATATTGCATATGTCACTGTTTATGTGAAACTTTCGCAAAAACACATTTGTATTAAATTACACATGATGTGATAAATGAATGTGTTATGAAAAGAAATTATATCAAACGGTAACATTAATCCTAATTGTGTTTTTAGTCATGATATGGTGTCTTTAGTTGTTCTAGTGAAACTGCTTTTCATTGGAAGATGGTTGTCAGTGGAGACTGTCTAGGGGTCCTTCTAAATCGAATGCTGATCATGCGAAAGAGAAGAAAAGAGAAAAACAGAGAGGGTGCCAGGGCAGGGTTGGGAGGTAGAGACGACAGAAAGGAGAGAAAGAGAGAGAGAGAGAGGAGGAAGTGGAAGCCAGAATTTGGAAATTGAATTGAATTGAATTGAAGGAAAATGAAAAAGAGAGGAGAGAGAGAGAGAGGGAGAGGCGGCAAACAGGAAGGGAAGAGGGAGAAAGAGAAGGAAAAAAAGAAATGTATAAAGAGAGACCAAGTGTGAGAGTGAGAGGAAGAGAGAGAGAGATTGAAAGAAAGAAGGTTAATAGAGATAGAAAGAGGGATAGAGAAGAATTTTTCTTCTCAATTTTATCATACTCTGTCATTTATAATATTCATTAGGGTGGGGGGGGGGGGGGGGAATCTCATTTAGACCTGTAGGGCATCCGCGTCAATGACTTTCTGAAACTGAGCACCCTAAACAAGGATTTATTCGAGAGGTTTTTGAGACCCTATTCAGGGAAACCCGTGAAAATTTGTCACCAGACCTCCAGAGTTCGCTCAGTAGGGTGGGGGGGGGGGGGGGATATGGGGACGGTCCAGTTTCCCTCCATAATTCTCTGACAAGCAAAAAAAAAGAGAAAAAAAAGGTTTTCATTCTAAAGGTGGTGGGGGCACGATTGACAGAAGGGCGGACCATTTGTGGTCAAAATACATACTTTTCTTCCAAAAGGGGGGGGGGGGCACGGGCAGGAAGTGCCCCCCTGGATCCGCCACTGTTTGATACCATGAAAGAGATTCCTGGGTTACCCGTCTGGTGGTGAAATAAAAGCCCTTTTTACTCGTTGGCACGTAGCCGTCATGGACGCGGATGAGACTTAAATACCCCGGGGTTCATAAGCCTATTTTTCTATGATTAAAGAACCAAATCAAATCAAAATCAAATCAAATCAATTTACTGAATTAAAATCCACAATTTTGGATTATCATCAACATCATGAATTCAATTTGTTTGTTTGTGAGGGTGGGCGGTACCATTTTTTTCTTCATTTTCTTTCTTTCTCTTTTTTTTTCGTTTCCGGAAACCAAAATACAAAAATTGTGGCTCAGTTCAGGCTATATGCGTCATCAATCAAAGTTGGTGGCTATGTTCAGCACGACTCTCTTCCTTTCTACTCTCCGACTCCGAATGTGCCAATGTCTTACTTGTTTTCTTGAATTGTCTGACAGAATTTTCCTCTAAAACACATCAACAAGTAAGGCGATCCATGTTTATAGTTAATATGATTATGATGATTTAGATAAGCGTTTTAAAGTAAGTTTTATAGTAGACCATATATGTCATGCATGCCCCATCTACTCATTTTTGTGTTTCTTCTAAAACTTCATTCTGCCAGGCGCAGGTATTGGGGGGGGGGGGGGGGGGGTAGACAGAAATAACCGTCTGTTATGGGGAAATCTTTAATATTTCTGACATTTCTCAACCTTCCCCATAGACAGACGGTACGACCGTGTATCACCAACAAGGTGGACGATCAGCCGACCTGAGCCTTAGGTCGCGTTGCCGTTACGTATACTGCACGAGTACGCCACTGCACTGAATACATGCTACACACACAAACACACAGAGAACCACTTCCGGTTCCGGATATGATCGTCCACACACTACGCGATATGTGATCATTCAGTCTCTATGTACGGAGGTCTAGTGGAGCCAGACGAAGTCTCAGCGGAACAACCGACGATACAGAGAGACTGAAGCTTTTGGTCTAGGGGGGGGGTAGCCAGGATTAGCTTCGTGACTCGTGAGTGTAAAAAAAAAAGGCATACTCGTGATACAGGCCCCGCTAGTTTGCAATTGTAATCGATCATACCCTTGTATTATGGTTCTAACTTCTGCCAGCTCACTATTATTTAGACCGAAATTTTCTGTCTCCAGTACGTTAGCCTCTTATCTGGGTAGGGTCGGCTACTACTTGGAGACAGAAGCCGTCATATCACTTTGATGTGCACAATTTGTCTATGCCTTTTATATGGCGTTGTGCCTGCTGGAACAGTAGGAAAAAATCATTTTTCCTCTGTATTTTTTTAAAAATAATCATAAGGCCTAGGCTCTAATTCATATACTTAATCTGTTCAACATACCAATTTGACCAAATGATCCATTTAATGCTCCTTTTTCATGTAATTCAGGGTCCAAGGTCTCCGTTCGAAAATCCTGCAGCCGTATTCAAGTCTCGTACAAGGCAAAATGATTATGAAGGAAAAAATACGATAAATTCATTACGAACTCGTACACATTGATTTCAAAACGGTTATTTCTTTAACACTAAACAAACATATTTAATGTTAAAGAAATAACCGTTTTGAAATCAATGTGCACGAGTTCGTAATGAATTTATCGTATTTTTTCCTTCATAATCATTTTGCCTTGTACGAGACTAGAACGGCACAACGCCATAGACAAATTTTGCACAGCAAAGTGATAGGACGGCTTCTGTCTCCAAGTAGTAGCCGACCCTACCCAAATAAGAGGCTAACGTACTGGAGACAGAAAATTTCGGTCTAACTATTATTATACTCGTGATCCAGGCCCCACTGCATAGTACAGCCAGGCTACACTACACACTAACGGTACACTACAGTGCCAAATGGAACCTGATCACGACCATACTACTTAAAATCGTTATCGATACCCCTTGCTACGAAATTTCAAGCCAAATAACACAGCAGCGGGGCCTCGATATTGAGGACTGTTGTTCCATATCTACCCGTGAAAATGCCTTTGTGGGGGGGGGGGGGGGAGGGGGGGAACTCAACTACATTGTAAATTGCTGTATGATCACTTCACCTAATACTGGCCATGTCATAATACCGACCATTAAGCGTATCATGGCATCTAGCGCGCGTCTTGCAAATCAACCCATGGGACTATGCGTAGAATGCCTAGCAACGTTGAGAACAGCCAAAAAAAAAACAAGATTAGGAATAAAAACGTAAGTATTATCAATTTATTGTTAATTTTTAATATTTTCATTAAAATAGTTTCTTTTCATAAATTGCCATTGACTTATGTGCAGGGGTCGGAAATAAGACGCACTTCTCGACTATGCGTAAAATGAGATGACTCTATTGCGACGTCATTTCTACAAGAACGCGCAAGTATTATCGCTCGTCAGTAGCTGGATCTTGTTCCCCAGTATTTGGGTAATAGTCTGATGAATTTTCATTACGTTTCATTAAGAATCTTTGCCGTAGTCGTTGGAAACATCGTTAAGAGGCCGGTATTAGGTAAAGGCATCATACAATAAAAGTAGGGAACGCAGTGAGTGAGCATTTTTAATTTAACCAAGGGTGTAACATAGGACACTATGTACTGGTGCTGCCATGGGGGGGGGGGGGGTTGAAATGTACATGTATTCATATATTCTTGATTTATTTATTCGTGGGCGTACCGGACGGGTGCTGTGAACCACTCTCCCAACACACCCCCCCCCCCCTAAAAAAAAAAAAATCCCAATTTTTCTATCTTAAATCATTGTATATTTTCAGCATTGTCATCACAATGAATTTCCTTGAGTGTATTCTACCTTTTATTTTTATTCTGTTATTTTGCTCAACCCCTCTTTTGTTCATGAGGACACCCCCCCCCCCCGCCTTTTTTGGCTTTGCTTTTCAGTTGGACCCCCTTTTAATTTAATTTTTATCTACCACTTCAGCGCAGTACCCACCCCCCCCCCCCCAAAAAAAAAAGTTTAATACTGGGGGAAAGTATATCTCTTTATCTCCGCTTTATACTTTATAAAATATTGAAGGAAAGTATCCCCTTATATCGTTTTAGCCCCTCCTTTGCAATTCCCCCTCCGCCTGTCCTCCAAATAAAAATAAAGTGGAATGCGTGCTATAGGCTTAAGTGCAGAAGGATCGTTCAGCCGATGGATGGGTCTAAAAACTTAAAATGTCAACTTTGGAAGAGTACCGGTATACCAAAATTGGCGATATCATGAAATAAGTCCCTACCCCCCCCCCCCTATTCACTCCGCACACTATCGGTTTATTGCGTGCAATGCTATGGGGACTTCATTCCCCCGCAATAGACGCAACATGCAAGTGTGTGCGTACGCACTGAATGAGAGGGGGGACTTATTCCACGATAAAGGCCCCAAAATTTGGGCCAATTTAAAGGGGGTATAGGATTTAAACTTTAAAGAGATTTGGGTGATTTGACATGGAATAACCCCTTTTTATTGTACAGGTATCTCCCTCAGATGGACGGTCTTCACTTTCCTAGACCATGTGGGTGTAAAGGGATACGCACTTGCCTTATCTGCGAAGGCAAAAATGTCCATGTGGATAATGCATCAGCATACAGTGACTATGTACAGGTAACTAGCTTTGTAGTTTGTGTTTTCTGCAGCAATGTTACAGATACATGTACTGTACATAATGATTGAGAAATGTCGTAGGCGCTAGAGAAGAGAAATAATGAATTTATTGATATTTGGCTACTACCTGGATAATGGAGCTTGGACCCCCATTTCGAGTTGAAAAAAAAGAACATTCATTTCTATTGGTTTTAATTACAATAGAATTGCTCACTTTTGAGCTGCCGAATTTACGTTTTAGAATCGAAGTATTTTAGTAGTGTATTTATATCGTTCCAATATATAATTTATTATTGATTCACTACTGGGGCCCTGTTTCATAAAATTGCATTCAGTTGCAACTTTCTATTGATAAACATGTTTTATGAAACAGGACCCAGAATGGTTCCTGACAGATCATTTTTAATGGACGTTTTTGCTCTTTTAAAGTCGCTGTGGAGATACTGTCATCTGTGTGGAAGAATCCAGCCTCCTCCACTTGTAGAGACGGATCAGAGCAGCACCAAACAGCAAACACCAGACACAGTGTGCCCTGACCACCACGCAACCCAGGGCTTTGTTCTACCTGGCATAAAGGTGATACCGGATTTTATCACAGAGGAAGAGGAAAGGGAGATGGTGCACATGATTGAAGAGAGTCCATGGAAAGCCTCTCAATCAGGGAGATTCAAACAGGTACAGTCAAACCTGCTTTAGCGACCACCTGTATAGAAAGATCACCTGTCTATGAAGACCACAATTTCCTTTTCCCTTGAAAAGTGTGTCTCATTGAAACATGTATTAAAGAAACCTGTACATAAAGACCACCTGCTCATAAAGACTGCTTTTCTTGTCTCCCTTGAACATTCTTTATAGACAGGTTTCACTGTATATAAGCTCCCGTCAGGTGATCATGATTCTCTGTTATGTATCTTATTTCTTGTTTTTCGTCAAGTCATGTTTGGAGAAGTTAGATTAGTAGTGAAGTTAAGTGAGTTGATTAATGTGCATTTTGACAACAAAGGACACGAAAGACAAGACTCTAAGCTAAAAGCTTGAAGATACTGAGGATGTACATTCTTGTTTTTAGGAAATATTGTCAGAACAAAAGTCCATTTGTAACTGTTTGTTTTTTTCAGTGTGTTTATAGGTCATGTGTATTATTAACTTGTTTAAGTCATGTAGGATAGTAATTAAAACTGGTAATAGAATAAAAAGAATTTTAACTCTCTTAAATTAAATCTATAGTATCTCCCGTACTTATTTTCCACAGGACTATGGCCCTAAACCCAACTTCAAGCGTAAGAAAGTCAAGCAAGGCGGATTCACCGGTCTGCCTGCCTTTAGCAAACTATTTGTGTCCCGTATGACTCGACTTCCAATGCTTCAAGACTTTCTCCCTGTGGAACAGTGCCATCTAGAGTACACACCCGACAGGGGGTCAGCCATTGATCTTCACTTTGACGATTTCTGGCTTTGGGGAAACCGACTGGTAACCATCAACCTACTTTCAGACACATTTTTGTTGCTTAAATTTGGTAGCGATGCTAAGAGTAGTGGAGCACCCAATGATTCTGCAACAAACTTGTACCATTGTAACAATCGTGATGTTGGAGATCAGCAAGAGGAGTGGTTAGTCCATGAACTGTTAATACCAATGCCCAGGAAGAGTTTGATCGTAGTGAGTGATGAGGCAAGGTATAAGTGGAGGCATGCAATCCCACGAGAGGCCATTACATCTCGGCGTATCGCAGTGACCCTCCGGGAGCTTGCAACAGACTTCTTGCCTGGAGGGAGTCAAGAGGCAATTGGCCAAGAACTCTTGGATATTGCATTGACCTATGAAGGGACAGTTGTACCCTGACATGTTCTACAGTTTGTACAGTGCAATAATTTTATTACTAATGTATGAAAGCAGCTGGTCTTTAACTTTAAGTCAGGAGGTTTTCAGGAGGAACTCCAGGGTGATAATCTGTGTGATAGTGTCTTTTGAAATGACTGCTTACCATTACTCATCTACACCTCAAGTTCCCTTAGGCTTTTCTCAACTGTCAAATGTAGGCCTATAGTTGCCTTACAAGACTTACTCAAATTCACATGTATGTATCTTTGGTCATCGCTCCCATGATTCTCAAGCATTTAATCACCTTCTCTTGCATGCTAATCATTGGGATATAAATTTAGGACTGCATGGTTCGTCTTGCCGAGACTCCATTTAAAATCATGATGATAGAAAATGAGACATTCAGGGCTCAAGATGAGTTAATAACTTGTTACAAGGGAACCAGTTATGTTGGGTATTTATAACTACAATTATCTGTTATGTCAGTTAATTACAAAATTGTACAAGCACACAAAGTACAAAACTTGATTATGAAATGAAATAGTTCAAACATTTTATTTGTGATAAAAAATACCATGAAGATTTATTCATCACTGCTAATAAATAGATAGAATAATCAATACCAAATCAGGAGTACACCCTGTATATATTGCATAGTGCTTATTTTCAACAAAAAATAGATTGGTGGTTGATTCATAGTACCTTCTGAAGGACCAACAAAAGTGAAAAAATTGTGTAAAAACATACACCAGCACATTGAATACTAAACATTTGCATAGAATAATTAAAGCCTTGTTCACACGTGACGTGGTAAACCGGCCTCATAAAAAGAAGAAAAAAACGCGAAAACAATATGACTTGATCTTAGTGCGCTTGACATTTCTGTATCTTATACCACATAGATACCACTGACCTCTACCACCTGGACGGATCATCGCCCATTCCCGCGCCGTGCGAGCACTTGAAGTGGGCGCGGCCATGTTACTCTTCCGAGAGCGATGTGGTTTATTACACGTTACGCACTGAACATCTGTATTTGTCTGCGCGTTTTGACCAAGGGCGTCCGCATGATTGTACACAAATTTGTATTCCAGCTTTCTCGCGCGTTGATTTTTCAGAAGTGCAACATGGCGGACCACGACTTCACTTCTCTGAGCCAATGAAACGTCCAGGTGGTAGAGGTCAGTGATAGATACGTAAGTAAGTTTTAGGTGTCCTTGTTGAACGCAGACAAGGATTTTTCACATTGTCCTGCCATTCATTGACATGTAAAATGGATTTGCTGTGCCATAGCATTTCTTTTTCCCAGCGGTATACTGTGTTACGTGTGAATGAGGCTTAGGACTGAAGTAATAAATCCTGTACATCGAGATTGAGCCTTGTTCTTACTAGGAAAATAAATCTAATCACTTACTGTAAAACCAAAATATTTCACGTGCATGAAACTTTTGCAGATTTCGCCGGTGGTTGAGGTTCACGAAAGTTTCATGCCGGGAAAAAAATTATCTAATCACAATTGAAACAACATAAAATTCTTGCAATTTGCGAAAGTTACTTGCTGGAAAATTGGCTGTCATTAACAATTCGCAAAAGTTTTATGTTGCAAAGGTTTCTGGTTTGTCAGTAAGTCATCTATACTTTGTTACATTCAATGTACATGGATCCGTAGATAGGAATTACCACTCTATCAGGGATGCCACTTTTCAGACAAAAATAGGAATTGCTACATTTTCAACATATTTTTAGCCATAGAAAACTACTTTTTATGTACACAAGGGCCCATTCTAGATGATTTTCCTACTTTTTATCAATTCTAAGTGGCATCCCTGCTCTATGATGAAATAAAAATATCAAAGCACACACTTTCAAAGAAGTTCGTTATACTGATTATACAAGAGTGCGGAACTGCAATTTTAGAAAGTGAAATATAGAGAGAAGACTATGGCACTATAATTAGGTTCATGTAGTTTAGCAAAATGTAGTGTCACTTGTGCTTTTTGGCAGAAATCGTTTCCCTCCGTCCAAATTGAGGAAATACGGTCTCGCACCATCCAAGGGGGTCGTTTGGGAAGACCAAAGCAATTTTGCAGGTTGAAAGCATGCACTGACATTTTAATTGTGCTTGTCAGTATCCTTGTCAGGAAGGATTGTCCCTTGGTATTTTTGTCTGAAATCCCCTTTGCATATTAACACCAAGGGTGCTATGCACTGGCGTAAACACTGGGGAGCGTTTCATCAAGCGTTTTGTCAGTGATTTTTACCGACAAATTTGCGCTCAGCCAATCAGATGCAAGGATTTCAGTAGCTTATAACAGTTGTCAGTAAAAATCACTGACAAAACGCTTGTGATGAAACGCTCCCCTGGTGTCACTACATGTCACTAAGCTACCTGAGATATAGGCAAGTTTGGACTAAATTATTTTACAGTGTTTACTACCTATTTACATCTAATACATTACCTCTATGAATCTTATTCAGTAACGTTATCTCTTCTAATAGACAATATGCACTCTATTACTGACACAAATACATACTCTTAATAAGTCCAATATGGGAAACTAATTCTTTGATCATTTCATTTTACATAATGTTGGTTTTTGTGTCTGCATACAATAACTATTATTATCATAAATGATTAACATGTTGATTTCATTATCCAAATCACTTTCTCTTTATCAGTGTGCTCTCTCTATCTTAAGCATTTTCATTATCCCCATCAATTTTTGTAATGGGGTTTTTACAGACGTGTATCAATCAGATATGATTATTTACGTCTGGGGACCGACCTTGAACGTCACCATCCGAAAGACGTGACTCAGTCTCGAACCTGGGTCCGCTGAATCAGTTTATAACTTCCACTGTTAGCTGGATTACAGGCGCACGCCACAACGCCCAGTTAAACAAAATTAATGGATTATATTAATCATACAAAAATACCCTTTTTTCGCAGTTATGATCATTAAGCATGAGTCGAATCGATTGGTTAGCCGGTGTTCGATCGAAGACATCGAATCCCGATTTCGTTTTGGCAAAACCGGTGCATCGATTTGTAGTCCGCCAGATTTTTGATTACCGTAGCCACCATGAAAAAAGCAAATAAAAAAAAGAAACTCCGTAACATACATGTACAGCATAATACTAGTGGAGAACGTGAAGGCGACTTCAAACTGTTGGCTAACTTTCGCTAATTCGCTCGCGGAGGACATCGCGCTTTACCTGTGCTTTCTCTATGGAAAAATCGTTTTGTCGTTACGAACTGAAGTTTAAGATAATATTCTTGCACTCTTTCTGCATTGTCAATTTGACAATTGTATAATTGAACATGATAAATACGGGCATGAGTACGAGTGTCAATAACTAATATCACACTCTCATCAAATTGGCAATTACTTCTTGGAAATGATCTGAAGCTGAATGAAGTCGAGTCATGAGCGACAAAAAGTTTATTTCGTATTGTTTTTTTTTTTTTTTGCATCGAACAAATGTGTTCCATTCAGCTCTCCAAAAACAAAGTAAGGTTATTGATTCTTTGAATTTGAATAATTGTCGGATGTGTTGACAATGAGCATCGCTTCGTACGACACTAGAGTGCTATTTTGGCTAGCCATACGGACTAGAAACTTAAGATTTTGGCTCATCCGCTGTGATTTTTACTAGCCATTGGCTAGCGGGCTATCATTAATGTCGAGCAGCGAGAACCCATACATATGCCCGCGATGCCAGCGGACCGGTCACCGGTGCATGGTGCATGCACTGCGTGCAATTGTGTGCAACTCTGTTTTCACCGCCCATCATTTATCGATGCACCGGTATTCGATCGAATCAAAGCCGTCGAATCCCGGATTATGAAATATTCGATATGACTCAGGCTTAATGATCATCATCGCACACTAGAGAATAATTCATAAAGACAATGATTTGCATATTTTGATTGGTTTCAGTCAAGTAGTACTATACATAGGTACAGAATGTATACCCCTGGTATGCTTGTTGATTTTCACAATAAATATCACTATTTGACTTGTAAATGTTGTAACTGAAGAAGATCTTTCGGAATACTGTACAAAAATAATGCAAAAGTACAATTTTGAAAGGAAAGACAAAATTGGCACAAATGGTGAAACAAACTTGGCACAAATGGTGAAACAAACTTCAGTCATGAAAGAAAAACCAGCTGGAATGATGTTTTAAGTATTATCCAACAAAACTCCAGTCTTGCTTTGCTTGTTAATTGTTTGATAAAATATGAACATCCCACAAAAACGTAATTTGAAAGAGAAACAAGCAATAAATTTATGATACTGCAAAGAGCGGAATCTAAAAAGTTGATTGTATATTGTAGAGATGAAGCTGCTATTTTGGTGTGAAATATAATGAACAACAAATTTTGATCTATTTAAAGGCTGTTATAAATACGCTTGTTCAAGTCAGCACTTATTTTGCACAAAATGTTGTTCGACAGCAGTACTGAAGTAATACATTTGTTCAAGTTTCTTCAAACATAAACAAGCACAAGAGACATTAACTTGACAAATACATGATCAAGCTTTGTTCTTTATTCTTGGTATATTGCATAGTTTCAAATTGTACCCAATTAGCTGCCTGAGTACGAAGGTATACAAAGTAATGTCATCATCATCTTCAGTAATACGGGTCTGATATATCCGTCTGCACTCCGTCTTCAAATGTCTCGTCTTCCCACTTGGACAGCTGGGAAACAAAGACTCGATGTGGTCTGATATTGCTCTTGCAGCTCTGCAGGTGTTTGTATGCCTTCTGTTCGATCAAACAAAAATAAAACCAGATTGCTATTGGGTTTGATTGCTTCCATTTGCAATACTGATCTCAAGTAAGCGGAAAACAATTGTATATATGCATACAGGGCAGTGAACTTTGAGGAAACTGCTTGGAGGGAGATTTGTTTTTTCTCTGAAATCCTCTGACAAGCAAAAAAAAAAAAGAAAAAGGTCATCAGCGTTTTCAGCTGTCTTTTTACTAATTTTACATGGTTGCCGGGAGGTTTTTTTTCATAAAGCGGGAGAGAGGGAAGAAGGGCGTGGTGGCATGAGACTCGCGCCAAATGCAGGAGGGTTCACAGCCCTGATGAATTGGGTCGCCTAGGTTGACTGACTGAACTCATGAAAAATTCTAAGAGCATAATGGGTATGGTCTAGGTGTAATGGACACTTATATTCAATAACCGGTATCGTGGTCAGCACTTTTTAAAGATAATACATAGTCTTGGCAAGGGATATGACTTTGACGAAAATAGTTTCTCCTAGAGCATGTAATTAGTCCTAACACAAAAACAGTTTTCTTCATTTTAGCAGTGAAAGCTATAGGACAAAAATGAAGGTCAATGTTCTCTTGCCTAGCTGGACATGTGTTTCCCCTTTGAATATACCATTTCATGTGGAAAGTCCCCACTATTTTTATTATGAGATTAATTAACATTAATTGGCTCTCATCATTAAATCTTGCTCCTTCTAATATGAAATGATACAATATGCAATTTTTTCATGTAAATGTCGTTCACATCTATTTCTCGATAGCTGATATTGCACATAAAGTCAGATAGCATTGTGTAGCCTCTTATTTACTTTCATTTCCATTGACATACCTCTAGGGTCCACTTGTAATGGTACATGAGGTAGGCAAGGATCGCTGCAGCACTCCGACTGATGCCATGCTCACTACTCACGAGAACAGCACTCTTCTGTGTCGCATGGTTTCCTACGTTGTCAAAAAAGAACAAAGCTGTTTAGTTACCACAGTTTCTTTCTTAATATAATGATAATTATAATATTCTGGATTTATATAGCACCCAATACATCTACCATGTTTCAAAGCGTTTGACAGATATATTATTACCCATTGGATTCATGCTTGCACGTATACAATGTATGCACCCTCTCCACTCAACGGGGAGCATTCCAGCCAGGTCCTTTTTTACAGATGCTCACAATGATTAATAAACCACAATGACTTTTGCATCCTACCGGGTACCCAGTTAACACCTGGGTAGAGAGAAGCAATGTGGAAAAAATGTCTTGCTCAAGGACATAAATGCTGTGTCGGGGATCAAACCCACAACCGTCGCATCTCCAAGTCAACTGTTTCAACCACTCAACTATAACACCTCTTCTAAAAATCCATGTACAGTTTTATTTATTAGATTTCAGTTTGAAATAGCAAGATACCAACAATTCTACACTGCTATAAAGTTTTTTTCCAAATGAGAAAGTCCTTGTTAATGGAACTTGCATTTTTCTTTCTGAGCTTGAGGAACTTGGGACACTGTAGTCTTGGTGTGTTTTTAAATAAATCTAACCAATAGACCAGTTCGTAGTTAGCGCATGGTACAAATGACCCCAAATATCCACAGATATTTTAGACATGGAGGGTCCCTTTATGTGCACTTCAGAAAAATAACTCTGGGAGTGATAGAGGTGCCTCATGAATAGCTTTTGTTTCCCCCTTTATAAAGAATACTTCCACCTGGATATCATGGAATACACCATTAGTGCATAATTGAATGATGATTACATGACATTCATGAGCACATATCAAATATTAGTGTCAGTGGGTTTTAGAATTTGGTACAGATGACCTTTATCTGCTCATGCTCAGATTGCATCTACGAACTGGTTTATTAAAGATCATTGCTAGTTACTTTAATTCTATACTTTTCTTACCTATAAATTGACAAGCTTGTGATAACTCTGAGAGCATATCTGCTTCATTTCCATCAGAGAGGGGACAGTGCATCAAGTCTACTCCAACCAAACCTTCTTGTCTGCAATCAACAAAAACATTGCCAGAGTTTTAGATACAGAAGTGGTAAAACAAAAATAAAACAGATTGCACTTGATATATGTTGATAAACGATGGGCAATATGATGCACCACGCGTTACCCCGGGGTAGCGTTGTACCCGAGGTACCATAGTGTCCCTGTTTCACTGGAAACAAAATGCTGTTCGAATTCTTTCCACTGAGAACACCCAGGTGCTCATCGGAATTGAATAGAAATGTGTAATAGTGGAAACAAAATGGCGTTCAAATCCCCAGTTGTCGCAACTCTTTAATTAATACAGGGACACTATGGTACCCCGGGGGTACAACGCGGTACCCCGGGGTACAACGCTATACCCCGGGGTAACGCGTGGTGCATCATATGGAGTATATGAATGAAATTTACAAGGTGTGTTCTAGAATACAATGAAAGTATATTTAATTTGGCAGAAAACGTGTTTGCCAAGCAATGAGCAAAGGAAGAGAAATCATACTGACAGTCCTGACACATGTGCTTAACACATGGTCTCTGCGTGCAAAGGAGAAATGTGATTTTCAATTAACATGATCTCCAGCAAGGATATGTTAGTTTGTGTATATTTTGCGAGCCCAAGCAGTCTGTCTACTAGACGATAAGTATTATCTAGATTACTTTATGCTGGTTTCTTTCAAAGTGAGAAATTCATTACCAAAACTCAAATTTGCTCTAAATGAGCTGAAGGGAGCACATCCACAGACTTACAGTTCTTGAGCATCTTGTGAGATATGAAGCACTCCTTTGATCTTAAGATCTTTCTTCACTCCAGGACTGCAAGCTTGCTGGTAGTCACCCAGGTACAGCTGACCAGGAAGTACTTCCACAGGATAGGGTCGAAGTTCATCTAACTCTTGTGGCATGTATAATATCTGTTAGGAAGACCGACACAAAGTTTTATATTGCACTTTTTTTATCAGAAAACATTATAGTTTGATATATCTGTTCAACAAATTTTTCTCAACAAGCATTAAACTAAATATATATTACCTCTTTAAATATAATTTACCCCAGTTATATTATTCAAAACAGACTGTAAATGATGAATCATGGTGGGGTGTTACATATTTAACTAGAAATATCACTGAAGATGATTAATATCCCCGCCCCGTGAATTATGTTCAATCATAGTTTTTTCATGTATTTTGCTGATGTGGATACTTGAACAATAGCAAACATAACAAACCTGCCATTGAAGATGCAGATAACTTGAATGGTGTCATAACATGAATGCAAAAAGCATGCAAAAACAAATGCTATTACCATGGCAACACCTTAATATGCCATTACCATGGCAACACAGTTTCATGTGTCATGCATGTCTTAACTCTAAGAACAATGTGTGTGCCAAGAATCATGAGCAATAGTTGAAAACTGAGAAGTATTTCAATCCGCAAGATTTTTCCTTGATTTTCTGTTACCATGGCAACGCAGCTCCGACACATCCCCAAAAATATCCGCCAGATTTTTCCCTGATTTTCTGCCACTCATCCGAAAAATATGTCTTGCACATCTTCCCACCAAGACCAATGTGTGTACCAAATTTCATGAGCTTTGGTCGAAAACTGAGAAAGTAGTTCGATCCACAAGATTTGTAACAGACCGACCGACCGCCCGACCGCCCAACCTGTCGACTGATTCCTATATACCCCCTTCAAACTTCGTTTGGCGGGGTATAATAAAATACAGAAACACTTAAAATATCCTTACATTGCAAAACATGGACAAATAAAGTGTTTATGAGTAAATGCTCAATATACTCATACTGTCCAAACTTTTTCTAGGTTTTCCCACTTGACTTTTGACAAATGTCAAATGACAGAGGGAGTGTGCGCAAGAGAGAGAGGGGGGGGGGTTATAAATTACCTTTTGTGTCCTGAGGAAGGGGTAGAGAGCAGAGAACTCTTCATAACCTCCTCTAAGGATGCGAACTGGGTTTCTGCTTCCTGCCTCTGCCATTACCTTGGCACACTTAAATGCTGGACCTGTTATGGCAGAAGTAATAAATAGGTTAAATATGATACATGCTACACAGAGACAATTGCTCTGCTTTCAATATCCTCCACTAACTGCATGCCTTATTTCAACCCCGTACCCAACGCTATATACGTAACTCTAACCCTTATCTAACATAAAACCCAACTGCAACCCTTACCCTACTCTGAGGAAATAAAAACCCAGAGCAAATGCCTGGTCAAAAAAAAACAAACAACAATATGAATGTTAGTTCTAACATGTAAAAATAAATCCTTTCTCTCTCTCTCTGTCTCACTGACAGTTTGTATAGGGTAGATTCATGTTAGAATTAAAAATTAATAATTTTGAGAACTCAACTGAGGCTATATTTCAATCTTAGTTGGACAAGTGGGTACAGCACATATATGTCCTTTGGCAAAACATTAATCTACATTTGCAACACTCCACCCAGGTGAATTAAATGGGTACAAGATAGGAAGAAATTCTTTCAAATGATTGAGCGCCTTATCATGGTCGCTCGGCTACAGCCAGGGTAATAATATGGTTGCAGGGCCCTCAGCGAGAACCCTGGGTAAACAAGACATATTATTAGTAGTAGTAGTACACTACCTGGACAGGATAGTATGAAAAGAGATCCATGTGGGTATGTAAAGCCTAGTTTAATAATAAGGGATTTCCATTAGGGTATTTCAATAGATTCAGATTTCCAAGCTTAAAGACTTAATGCCCTTGTCCCTTTTCAGCAGCGAACAGCACAATGATCACAAAGAGTACAAAAGAGAACTGAATATCCCCCTAGATTCTACACACTTCATGGCTCCAAGATCTATATCTAGACCCAAGGACAATACACTGGAAATTGAAAAAGAATGAAGCGCTTCTGTAAAGGATGACCTGACTAACCACACAGGGCTGAAGATTAGGCCCCAAAGATACAACAAGGAAGCGTTTCATCAAGCATTTTGTCAGTGATTTTACCGACAAACTTGCTCTCAGCCAATCAGATGCAAGGATTTCAGTAGCTTATAACAGTTGTCGGTAAAATTCACTGACAAAACACTTGATGAAACGCTCCCCAGAGGTGAAAACTTTCTAATTGTCTCAAACAAAAGAGCACACAGCTTTATAACCAGACAGCCTCTTTATGAAAGAGGTATTGTACTACTGGAGAGTATGAGGTCTTTGAAGGTGTGTTGTGGGAGGGGTGGGTAGAGCTGGCTTCAAGTCTAAAATATTTATGAACAGTAGCAATATACAATAGAGTTGACCCAGAGTGGCTTGTTGTGCAAAACTCTGCCACTTTTTACCAGTATGAAATAAAATCTCCATGCAGAATGATCACACTTAACAAAAAGAAGCAAACTATATAATTTGATGTAAAAATAATAGTTATTCTGGATTCCCTGATAAATGTACCATGAAATATCGAACTTATTTCATTACAATTACTTACTATCTCTTTTTGAAAGACTGGTGGTGTTATTATCCAGGACAATAACATGCATCTTGCATTCGATTTCTGAGCCATAGGGTACCAGAAATTTGTCCTCAGGAGTCTAAACGAGAAATATCATAAAATATTAGACTACATTAACAATAAGATTAGTACTACTAACCACTGAGGTACATGCACACATATCTTCAACAATCTTCATGGAAATGTTCAGTAAAATAAAATTGACAAATTTCACAAAATTTGTATTCTTTGAAAATCATACACTAGTTCTATAATTCCTTAAACTCCAGTAAACATACCAAATAACCATGAAACAAATACACTTTTCATCCAATGTTTGCAGTGATATATAATATAACTTTTAATATAATACCACTTCTTCCTTGGAAACAAACACACAGAGAAAATACATGACATATTTTTGTATGTTATGCATTAAACATCACTTATTTACATCAATATTCCGTTCATAAACAAATAATACATGAATAACTATGCCTTGTCTCTAAAATGATTAACACGGCTTCCAAGCGCTGAAATGTATGACCCACTGGCAAGACTGACTTGTGAGAAAAATTTGTAAAGCTTTTACATGAATTCCAACTGATTTGTGAATTATGGACAAAGCAATGTGATCACAGTTTTCTACAGATAAAAAGTCACATGAAAAACATAGCGTTACAATCTTAATAAAAGATTTGAAACTTACCCTAGGTGCCCTTTTGGATGTTAGAATGTGACTTTCGTTATATTCATTCGTCTGTCTGGCATCTGTTTTTTTAGAACAAAAAATGTAAGAAATATAAAAACGTAAAGTTAATCAAATAAAAACATTTTACCCCAGGACAAAAATATCAAGGTCATAATTTTCGAAGTCAATGAAAATCGCGTATGAAAGGACAGCACATTTAAAAATAAAAGTAGCACTTTTCTTTTACCTGTAACAGTGAATTTCAAGTGTGTTGTTTTTTATGTAAACATAAATAAATTATAATAAATGAAGCAACACTTCAAGGAAGGTGTATTAAATGGTTCATGTAAGCAGAGATGTTCTGTATCTATATCAAGTCTATACTTTCTTAATTATCTGATTATTTTGGTAGTTGCCACATGCTGACAAAATTTACTTTTTTTTTCTTCTTCTTCTTTAATAATGCAAAGGTGTTCACTGGAATTATGAGTAAAGACCTTTTCCAATAGAAGAGTTATTAGAATATCTCACCCAACAATAAGAGGTAGTTAGAATCACTGAGTGCCGGGTAGACAGTCGCCTGTTGGAGAATGTTATACAGCTCGGTAGGTTCACACGTCACGATTCTTGTCCCAACTTTACTCAACCTTGGGGTAGATACCTAGATGAGTGCAATTGAAAGGAAATAAATTTCATGTGGTTTTCAAAAGGATGTCAAAATGCATACCAAAACAAAATAAAAATGGAACAATTATCTGAATTATATTACTCGTCCTTTCAAAAAACAACCTCAACCCTATTATAGGGTCACGTCTAAGGTCAGGTTAATATAATCTTGCATAAATGTGAGTGGGTTAGGCCTAGAGTTTATTTAGGGTTATGGTTCACTTCAGAATAAGGGCTGGTAGTTGTAAAGCTGGGAATATGCAAATGTGTAAACTTTACAGACACACACAATAATTATAAAAATGTGATAACATACATTATACCTATTCATATTAATTTGTAAAGTAAAAATATCAATTAATACCAAGTGGCAAGTAAACAATAGTCAATAACATTGATCGGGATCTGGATGTCTACAACACAGGACCTTGGCCTTGCTGGGCATAAACATATTGGTTGAGAAAGGGTGTAGGGCCGGGGGCTGCTTAGCCTTAGTAGAAGTTAGATTTCTTTAAATTGTTGCGCATCTACATACTTATGTTTATGGTCTGAAATCAAATTTTGAAGTAGCAATATGTTTACCGAAACCTTTATAAAATTATAGCTTTACTGTACTGTCTAGAGCAACATTTTCTTATTCTTCTGTAGATCGAGGTATAGATCTAGGATCTATATCAATTTAATCAAATAAAAATCTAAGTAAGATCAGCGGCAAGCCGAGGAAAAGAATACTAAACAATCAAGTGACAACAATCATATTGACTGTGAATTCACTTGTCATGCATGCTTGTTGACTTTGTGAGTTTGTCATTGACATTGTTTTGTGTAGACATATGGTTAATGAATTTGGCCCTGTTTCGTCTTAACTTCCTTAAAAAGCATAAAACAGATTAACTAGCTGTGCTAATAATAATATTGTGCTGGTGGTATAGCAAAAGGCCAGCGGCTGCCAGCGGCAAGTTACACGACACCTTGGCGGTAGTAGTACCACTGGGGGGCGGCTCCGCCTCTCGCTAGTCGCTGCCAATTATTCTAAATTCTAGCTAACTGTTGCTGTTGCTATCCAGTTTAGTTCATACAAAGTTCCACTAGCACTTTTAACAGTAACATTATGAACTACTCACCTTGGAAGACATCGTTTACTTCGTAAATATATGTAAATTATCTTTACACAGCTGGCTTGAGGTCGATGGAGTAACAACTGCAGCTGTTCTCATGAAACCTTTCGTTGCTAAGGCGAACACATGTGTTTGAGCTCACTGTTTACACTTGGAAGACTGGTGTATTATTACCTACTAAATTTTACAGCACACGGTATCAATGTGTATGCTACCGCATGACATATGTAAAGAATGTAGTTCTGTCTCCTGTCTCATCGGCACGAAGCACATAAAAGGTAACCATTCGTTCTAAAAATTAAAGTTTATATAGGTGCATATTGTTTACATTTTAGACAAGCTTTTCCATAAATTACTATTTACAAATATCATAATTATATTTTTCGATACTCATAGAATTAGATTAAGTGATAAAACTATGTTCTATCTAATTATATCTCACTAACTACTGGTATTCGAGACAACGGTAAACAACCTTTGCCCTCTTCACATGAAGAACGCCACCGAGAGCTCTCTCAATCACCGGAATTTCTGCAGATAAAGTTGTTTAAAATAACTGCCAACATGTACAAAAACGGAGTTTTGAGGTGTCTCGTGAGAGCTCAGGCAATGAAGAGTTTCTCAACTTCGTGTCAGGTAAATATTAAGCTCGATTTATGTGTAAATAATGATGCAAACATGTCCCTTAATTTGCCGGTATGTATGCGGATGCCGCATTATCATGAGTCTGTCGCGTGCATCATTCAATGGCATTACTAGGCATGCTAGGCGGGCAGCGGGCGGGCCGCGGGCATGAACTGGCGGAGGGGGGGGGGGGGGGGGGGGGGGGGGGGGGGGGGGGGGGGGGGGGGTCGATTATATGGGGTGGCAGGTGGGCAGAGGAACTTTGTGTCAGGTAAATATTAAGCTCGATTTATGTGTAAATAATGATGCAAACATGTCCCTTAATTTGCCGGTATGTATGCGGATGCCGCATTATCATGAGTCTGTCGCGTGCATCATTCAATGGCATTAGGCGGGCAGCGGGCGGGCATGAACTGGCGGAGGGGGGGGGGGGGGGGGGGGGAGGGGTATTTATTGGGAGGGAGAAGAAGAACTCAAGAAGAAGAAGAGAGAGAGAAACAGAAACAAGAAGAGGGAGGAGAAAATGAAGAAGGAGAAGTAGATCTAGTTTAGGCCTATCATGCCTATGCAGCAATATGCATTATCAAACTAGGTTTTTAGAAATAATAATTAGACCTACATGACCTAACAGTTGGATCTATTAATAGTTGGACAATAAATTGCTAAAGAAAAAGGGTGAAAATAAAGAGTTCAAAGTTGTCCTGAAGAGTCAGTTGCAGATATGTATTATGGCATACCTTTAGTTTTACTGAGTTGTCCTGATATATTGTGGAAAATTGTTAAGTAGTGATTCACAATTATTTTGCTTTAATAGCAGAATTTATGAAGACTTGAGAGTGAGTTGTTCTCAAGTAAAAAAGAAAAAGTCTGTTTGGAGCCAGAAGGCGTTAACTCCTATATTTTCACACAGAGTTACAACCCTTTTGGCCCCAAACAGATGCAATGTTGAGAGCCTGATTTAATTTTGTTAATCTCCTTGTTATCTTCATTCATGCCAGGCTGACTCTAAAGTAGCTGTTCTCGGTGCATCAGGTGGAATCGGCCAGCCACTCTCGCTTCTACTCAAGGAGAGTCCCATGATCAGCCAGCTGGCCTTGTATGATATCGCACACACACCAGGAGTTGCTGCGGATCTTAGCCACATCGAGACCAGGGCCAATGTTACTGGACACATGGGACCAGAGCAGCTAGGTGATGCTCTGCAAGGATGTGATGTCGTACTCATCCCAGCTGGTGTGCCCAGGAAGCCAGGTAAACCAACTTCATCTCTTTGACTGCATCACCTCTGGCTTCTCATTCTTCCTAATGACCTCCTTATTTCTTCTGTGCAACATCACAGTCTCTTTTCCTATGGATCCAGCTTTACATGAATAACCTACATGAGCATGTGACTATATCTATCATGTTCTCGTACTGTTCTCTCCCTCCTATCTTTCTCTTTCTGTCTCTATTTCTCACCACTCCCCCCCCCCCCCCCCCCCCCCCCCCCCCCCCCCGTGGAGTAGGGGAAGATGTAAACGTAGTTATGTATTGAGTCTCATCCCCCTCTCACTTTTCTTTTTAAAGGCCAAGTCCACCCTAACAAAAAGTTGATTTGAATAAATAGAGAAAAATCCAACAAGCATAACACTGAAAATTTCATCAAAATAGGATGTAAAATAAGAAAGTTATGGTATTTTAAAGTTTCGCTTAATTTCGCAAAACAGTTATATGTACATCCTGCTCAGTATGGAAATGAGGGAACCAGTGACGTCACCCACTCACTATTTCTTTTGTATTTCATTATGTGAAATATAGAATATTTTAATTTCTGCTGATTTCACAATTAGGAAGCTCTCATTGAATTGTGTATAGGTTGCAACAATGGCAATTACACATGTTCAGCGAGGAATCAAACCTTGTTTCACATTATAACAAGGAAAAATTAAAATATTTCGTATTTCATGTAGTAAAATACAAAAGAAAAAAAGTGAGTGGGTGACGTCACTGGTTCCTTCATTTGCATAATGAGCAGGATCTACATATAACTGTTTCGCGAAATTAAGCGAAACTTTAAAATACCATAACTTTCTTATTTTACATCCTATTTTGATGAAATTTTCAGTGTTATGCTTGTTGGATTTTTCTCTATTTATTCAAATCAACTTTATTTTAGGGTGGACTTGGCCTTTAATCCCACTATATGAGCTTCATGTTTTTACATCTATCATGTGCATGACTATATTTACATTTTTCTACATGAACCTATGCTGTGTACAAAAATACTGCACTAGACATTCATCATATTTTGTCATTGTGAACTTGAAGCTTCAAATAATCGGGAGTTTAACTTACTTTTTTCTGTTATGGTGTAGGCATGACCCGTGATGATCTTTTCAACACCAATGCATCCATCGTCAGAGACCTGTGTAAGGCGGCTGCAGAGACAAGTCCTAATGCCATGCTTGGAATCATCACAAATCCAGTAAGTCAAGAAGAGATATATTTGGAGCCTATCTACAAGTATCATGCTGTGATATCACATGGCGGTATTATTATCACAAAACTGATAGAAGTAATTATGTAGTGAGACAGAAGGAAAGATGATAGTTATCTTGCTTGTTTGTCAAATACAAAGCATTCTGAGTTTTAAAAAAAACCTTGAAAATCTAATTTGAAGGTATATTTTTTTTTAAATCAGTGAAAAGAATCTTATTTTGTTCACAACTTATAGGTAGTTAATTCAAGAGATACAACCATCATATAGTTTTACTAGTTTATATATATCAGTTATACACATAATTACCCACACCGATGAAATCGGCAGGGTTATGTAAAGGGCTCTGTATGTTTGTTTGTGTACAAGATAACTAGAGAACGGTTGAACGGATTTGCACCAAATTTTCAGGGAATGTTCGGATAGTGACAGGAAAGAATCGATTAGATTTTGGTGATGATCGGTTGACCCCTGCAAATTCTGTGTAACCTTGTAGTTTTGACCCCATAATTAGTATAGTATTGCAACTACTCTGTAGCGCCGCTAAGGCGTGGGTCTGCCGCCTTTGACGGCCTTTCTAGTTTGTTTGTTTGTTTATTTCTTTCTTTCTTTGTGTACAAGATAACTAGAGAACGGGTGAACGGATTTGCACCAAATTTTCAGGGAATGTTCGGATAGTGACAGGAAAGAATCGATTTTGGTGATGATCGGGTGACCCCTGCAAATTCTGTGTGACCTTGAAGTTTTGACCCCATAGTAAAGTAAATTCGGATAGTGACAGGAAAGAATCAATTAGGGAAAGAATCAATTAGATTTTGGTGATGATCGGTTGATGCCTGCAAATTCTGTGTAACCTTGTAGTTTTGACCCCATAGTTAGTATAGTATTGCAGCTACTCTGTAGCGCCGCTAAGGCGTGGGTCTGCCGCCTTTGACAGCCTTTCTAGTTAACAATGTGATTGTGAAGCTATTCAGTTGAATGTGAAATGTGAGGTTTCACTAAATTCTTATCCTGTAGGTTAACTCAACCGTCCCCATTGCCTCTGAAGTTTACAAGAAGGCTGGTTGCTACAACCCCAGCAAGATCTTTGGTGTGACCACGCTGGATGTGGTTCGTGCCAACACATTTATTTCCCAAGCCAAGGGGCTGGATGTGTCTGCCACTTCAGTCCCAGTCATTGGTGGTCATGCTGGAATCACCATCATACCTCTTCTTTCACAGGTTTGTATCATCAAAGTAAACCATCAGTTTAGTTTTCCTGGGTGCCATTTGATAATCATCTTTAAAGAAACAGCCGAGTACTGGTCACGCAAATTCATTGTGAAAAAAAACCTGTCTAGAAGTTATTCTGAATGGAAGTAAAGAGGAACAAGTTTGTATGTTTGAGGTTTTTGAGACATCACAACAAATTTGATAAATCTTGCCAAAAATCACAAGAACTTGACACAGGTATGGTTACGTGGGACTACACAAACATATGGCATTGTAAACTATTTCTTGTCATATTTGTCATATAAGAGCATTTAATTAACAGGGATGCCACTTTTCAGACAAAAGTAGGAATTCCTACTTTTTCAACATATTTTTTGCCATAGAAAACCACTTTTTATGTACATAAGGGCCCATTCTAGATGATTTTTCCTACTTTTTTATCAATTCTAAGTGGCATCCCTGAATTAAAGAACAATCCTTTTCATGGGACATTGCTTCTACGATATTTGTGCACATAGGGATAAAATGATGATATTGGAATGATGAACATATTATGAACATTTTTTTTGTCCTTCTTTCCTCAGGCTACTCCAGCAGTTTCCTTCCCACAAGACCAACTTGAAGCTCTCACCGTCCGCATCCAGAATGCAGGAACAGAAGTGGTGGAGGCCAAGGCTGGAGCAGTAATTACCTCCCAATCTTTTTAAACTTATAAAGTGAAACCTGTCCATAAAGACCACTCAAAGGAGACAAGAAAAGTGGTCTTTATGGACAGGTTTATTTAATACACATATCAATGGGAAATGCTGTTCAAGGGAAACAAAAATTTTGGTCTTTATGGACAGGTGGTCTTTCTATACAGGTGGTCGCTAAAGCAAGTTTGACTGTATCTACTTGTATATACATGAAAATCTGTTGAGCAGTCAGCAAGCAGGGCAAACAATTGCAGTGCTGATATTCCATTTAATACCAGTACTTCAAAGTATTAGTAGTTTACTCTAGTACGGGCTTAGATAAAGCCAGGTATTTCATGTTTAATCTAAGAAAGCTAGTTAGCATACTTACACCAATTATTTGAAAGCCTTGATGGGAGAGCAGAGGTTCTCATCATACGTGGGTAATTATAAGCTGTGCTCAAGCACATTACGTAAGCGCTGGTTTACTGTTTACTTTTAAAAACTGTCTGGGAATGAGTACAATAGTTTTCTTGACCATTAAAGCATGAGACCAGAATCCAGTAAACATAAGAAACATACAGTGTAAACAAAGTTTTGGCATTTTTGGCTACCCATAGTTAAACCACAGATTTAAACCGTGGTTTAGGTTAACCCGGAGTTCAGAATATGGGCCATAGGGTCTAGTTTTTTAATTTGGTTTTCAAGGAGTATTCATTTGCTATTTAAGAGTGTTTTATTTTTGTCTTGTTCCACAGGGCTCAGCCACTCTCTCAATGGCCTATGCTGCGGCAAGGTTCTGCTTCTCGGTAAGTATAAATAATTACTAGAATTCAGTGATATTTTTGCCTATGTTTGTGTTGTCAGGCAGATGCTATTCGATCAAATAATGAAGCTGTTAAAGATAACTTTGGCTATTGATGCTGTGAATTCAGGAAGATTTCAGGAAGATGCTGACTTTTAATATGTTTCATAAAACTTTTGTCCTTTAAAGTGAGCAGAATTGAGCTTCAAGGATGTTGCATCCCTTGTTGTTGGTTTTTGTTATCCTTTTTTTAAATTTTAGGTATGTTTATTTGATATGTGTCCTCTAGTATAACACAAAGAATTTTACCCAGGCAAGCCATTGAAAGACAATGAACATTTATTCCAACCAAGTAGAGGAAAGGAGAAAAAGGAAGTAATGAATTTATATCTCTCTGGTGATCCAACATTTGCTCCAGTGACCTTTGCTGTGGGCTCCATTTCATCTAAGATATAGGGTTAGGCTTACACAAAAGTCAATAATAAATCAATTTATAATAGATTATAAATTAATTAAAGTATTAATTTATAAATAAATTCAAGTATTAATTAAATTATTAATTATTATTTATTTATAATAATAAATAAATTCCTGATGAAGCCCTATGGACGAAACTTTGATATTTTTCATTTCTAAACGGTTATTTTTATTTATTATTGTCCTTTGTGTAATTCTCATCAACCGACACAGGACAGTTATTATTTATTATTTATTACTTTTGAGGGTTAGGGTTGGGTATATTACATTGTTGGGTTCAAGGTTAAAGTCAGGAATTTGGTTAGTGAAAGAAATTGACCACGGCAATTGTGGCTAGAGCATGTGCCCTAGAAAAATGCATTTATATATATTTTCATGAAAAATCAATTGTTATCCCATCCAGCTTCTTGCAGCCATCGATGGTAGGGAAGGAGTCATTGAGTGTGCTTATGTCAAATCTGACCTGACAGAATCATCTTACTTTGCCAACCCTATTCTCTTGGGGGTAAGTCGAGATACTATGTATTATACTGACAATTTGTAAAGATAATTGACTTGATTTGATGAATCCACCAATTCATTCTAGTCTCTTAAGTCGATATGTTAAAAAGATAAGGCATTTAGCATAATACTTTAATGACCACTGTGGTTAAACTAAAGCGAAATGGAGATTGTGCATCATTGATAAAGTGAACCGTAGCTATTATTTTTTAAATTCTATTTTCACTCAGGTGATATGTATTTCATTAGTTGGATACCTGTATGAAAATGACAGGTTTTAAAAAAAAAAATCATGTCACTTGAAGAAGCGTACTAATTTTAATAAAGGGGCTAGTCATATTTTCTGAAAGGCAATGTACACATTGTTTCAATCTTACAGAAACAAGGTTAGAGTAGTAAGTATTTTTAAAACTTCACCAAGTTGGATTTTCTGTGGCAGTGGTCCCTGGGGGGTGTTTCATCACGTGTCTTGTCTGTGATTTTTACTGACAAATTTGCTCTCAGCCAATCAGATGCAAGGATTTCAGTAGCTTATAACAATTATTGTAACTTGTTTATTGATAGAGTTTTATGAAACGGGGACCCTGATCAACTGGTGATTTTAAGTCATGCAATATTTTCTCATCATTTTTGTTTTTTCCTCTCTCTCTCTCTCTTGCACAGAAACATGGTATGGAGAAGAACCTTGGCTTCGGCACATTATCTGACTATGAGCAGCAGCTGGTTAAGGATGCTATGGCGGAACTAAAGGGCAGCATCAAGAAGGGAGAGGACTTTGTGGCGTAAAAAATTCATCTATTCATTCATGCAGAGTTTTATATATTGCGTTTGACGCTATGATTTAGCAAGGTAACGGTGTACAAAGTATATAGCAGAGACCTCCAGTTCCAAACATGTTGACTTTTCAAGGAATTCGGCCACACAGTATTGTTAATATTTTGTTTGAGAAAACTCACAATTTTTTTTGAAGTGTATCAAAAACTATTCTACGTGATGAAATTTTTGGTTCTTTTTTTTTTTTAAATACGTATTGCAACATGAGATGGCATAGGTGGGAAATCTTTGATACAAATTACTGTATACAATGTATGTACGAACTGTTCGTCATGAAGAAACTGTTTTTAGTTCTTCGCTTTGAAAAGTAATTTCATGCAAATGAAAGGGGTTTTTTTTTTTTAGAATCCCAGTGTTGAGGTCTGATAAAAATTAGCATTACAGCAGTACAATTGGTGTAACCTATATTTATGAAATGAAATGACAGAGAATGGAACAATGGACTCGTGTGGTATCAGAATCAGCAATAAGATATAGACTGTTTCCTGTTTCAAAATAAATAGAATCCAATCATCACCTATATTTGAAATCAAAAGTCTTGATAGCCTATTTTTCAGATTTTGAGTATTTATGGTGCTTGTTTATTGCTATTTAATACAGTTTAAAGCTTATAGTATATGGTCTATTTCACATATTGGACTTACTTCTGTTAAGTGTACCCTTTAAAAAAATGAAAATAATAATGACAAACAAAATGAAAAAGTGACTGTTAAGCAGGAAGGATGATTCCACAAGATTAATAGATGTGCTTTTATTCTGGGATAATCTCAACTGTCGTTAGTGAATGGAAGAATGGTAATATTGAATGAATAAATTGAATTTCATGTTATTGCCAGCTAGTGGATTTGCCATGACGTATCTCACTTTTAAACTTTGACCTCAAATGATAGCAAGGCATTAAAGAAAATGAAATAAATTGAAAGATATTTGTTTATTTCTTTTTGTGTGTTATAATTGTAATTGTTCTTCAATAGATCTGACTGATTTGTATTCAGTACAAGTATGATCATGTATGTTTGCAAATCTTGACCATACAAACCTGGGGCTTGTAACATATAAAGAGATACAATCTTACTATCAATTGTAACTCTTCAGTACATGGTTTGCCATAGACTTACGATTGATATCAATCGTAAGATTGATTGCATCTCTTTTATGTTACAGGCCCCTGATCTTATATTTCAATTGGTAAATACAGTGTAAATGCTGTAGAATTTACCATTTTCAACTGCATATTTCCCCGCATCAGTGTAAAGAGAGGATAACGCCGGTGTATTGTCAATGGCGTCTACCCTTTTACATTGATGCAATGATTTATGGAAAGAGTTGCAAATCAATGCTTCTACTCAGAAATTTGGCTTACAAAACCACAAAGAAACAAACCACAAGGAGGGAGGAATTTTCCAAAATAACCTTTCAATGGCAGATATTGGGCATAGATTTTATGCAGTTCTGTAGACTGGGTGCTGTTTTTTGCATGCAGTTGCTTGATTGTGTTTTTGTGACTAAGGAAATGATATTTTCATAATGAAGAGTGGCTGAGTTGCAGTGATGATAAGAATGGTGGCAAGATGATTTAAATGATGCTGATGATAGTGATTATAATAACAGTGATGAAGAAGAGGTTGCCGATGGTGATAATGGTTATAACTATGGCGATACTTATCATGAGGAGGAGGATGATGGGATAATTGTGACAATGATAAAGTAATGATGAGAATGATGGTGGTAATTAAAGATTATAACAACGGTAATAATGATGACTGTAAGAATGATAAGGATTGTGATGATGACGATGATGATGATGATAACACTGATGGTGATATTAAAGGGATATCCAACATTAATGGTAAGTTGCTCTAAATGAAAGAGGAAAAATCAGAGAAGCAGATTGGTGAAAGTTTGAACGAAATCGGACAAGCAATAAGAAAGTTATGAATTGTTGAAAGTTGTAATCACTATACATATTGAAATTTCAAATTGGCCGAATAGGTAATGTCACTGTGATGTAGCTGCGGACAACTCCCCCATTCGCTCCAACACACAAAATGACTAAAATGTCATTTTTTTCAAAATGTATTACTCAGTAGGATCTGTTTCTTTCATGAGGACCTATAAGAATATGCTATCTCCAATATATTTTGAGTACTGCCCAGAGGGTTGTGGGGCGTTGTCCACAAATATGTCACAATCGACTCACCAAATTGCCAATTTGAGATTCGCATAGATGTAGTGATCTCATTTTTCAAACATCCATAACTTTCTTATTCCTTGTCCGATTTCTTTCAAACTTTCCCCATCCTGTTTTTCTTATTTTCTGCTTTCACACAAATCATCTTATTACCAAGGTTGGATTGCCCTTTAATGATGATAATGCTGCCCATGAAGATTTTAAGAATATAACGTGGGGTCATTTGTGACATGTCCTCAATATACTTCATACTTAGATAAAACAAGAGAGGACAAAATAAATTCAAATCATATCAAATCATTCTCCTCACCCTGCACCCACCCCCGTTACCATGGGTGTCGATCCCGGAGGGATGAGGGTATATATAAAAAAAAATTGAGATGGGGGGATGGCATGTATTATCAACCCCCCCCCCCCTCCCCCAATATTTTTGGATAAAATAAATAATAATTATGATACATTAACTTAAAACTAATAATTATCCAAACTCATGATGTTTGATCTTGAAATCCCATCACAATCTTTAATGATTAGAAGGAAGGAAATAAGAAATGCCATAATTTCAATGCGAAATATCGAAGAAAATTCGTTCGCTCGCATTGTTATTCTCAATTAAGGGGTTCCGTTCACTGGCGTAGATCCGTGCATTCCTTCTTTTCATTAAAAACCATTTTGGGATGCTCTAATATGCAAGTTTTAAAGACAAATTTTTGAAAAATTCCCTGATGTAGGAGGGGGATACCCCCTCCCACCCCGTTCGGTCTCTTCGCTTAGTGGTGTATCTAGGGGCAGGGGCACGTGCAAAGGAGAGAAGGAAAATAAGGGGAAATGAAGAAAATCATAATCTCTACGGATCACGAGCCCCCAAATCCGCAGGGTAAATGCACTAGAAATCTAGTTTTTGAAGGTTTGAAATGCGAAAATTTTCCAAAGCTCAGTCGCTTTGCTTCCTCGCATAATTATTCTCTTTCAGGATCTCGAAATTTCGCTCCCCCAGTATATAGTTCTTAAATAGCTTAAAGGGTTCAAAAAGTTAGAAAAAATAAAGATGTAATTGCTTTGCTCGCTATATCATGTGACTCCTGCTAAATATCGCGCTCCCAATACAGGATAAAGTGTATAAAACAGCATTTGCAAAGTTTCAACTTTTGAAACAAATCTCTACTTCAGGTCGCTTTGCTGAATTTCTTGACTCTTTCTCAAGGCTATATAGGTTTTCGTTAGTTCTGCTCCCGATTGTGGATGTGAATGAATAGAAAAACCGTTTATCAATGTATAAAATTCGAGCTTCTCTACCGCTCAACTGCGGTGGTCAAATGCAAAATTTCCTGGTAAAATGCACAAGAAAATGATTTTTTTAGGGTTAAAAATTGGGGCGCATAACTTCAATGTTTGCCCCGGGCTCCATAATCCCTAGATACGCCACTGGCTTCGCTCCCTCGCGTGTGAAATGTTGCGTCCAAATAATTGAAAAATATTTTTTCCTGTAATAATAATAATAATACCTGGCATTTATAAAGCGCCCTTCCCAAACTGGCTCAAAGCGCTGATATATTATTACCACCGGTCATTGGATTCTGGCACGCCCACATACAGGGTATGCACATTCTCCACTCCCTGGGGAGCATTCCAGCCAGTCGCCTGTTAAGCGCACACAAGTCATGCTAAGCAAACCTTCGCCATCCTACCGGGTACCCATTTAACACCTGGGTGGAGAGTGGCAAATGTAAATTAACGTCTTGCCAAAGGACGCTAGTGCTGCGGTGGGATTCGAACCCCGGACCTCGTGGTCCACAGTCCGGGGACTTATCCACTGATCCACAACACCTCTACCTTTAGCTTTGGGGCTATGAATATGAATATTCATGAAAGAGACTACAAGTATGGGACTTGTATTTTCTTACTCAGTTTCACCTTATTTTTAAATCAGCAAAAGAAAATTTCATAATATATTCCTCTGGCCGAGATTTGAACTCCTTTCATCGATAGCGCACCAGATTATCCGAGTGCACCACAGAGAACAGCTGCTCAATGGCCTTGCTCGTTTTATCATATCCCTACAGTTCGTTTTCATGAATATTCATGCCGACTAGTCTTGACGGAATAAACCGTATTACTTGTCATGCACATGCGTACTCTCATCTCTAAGACCCAAGTCATGAATAGTCATATTGGAAAGACCCAAAGGTACAGGGAAAAAATTCGCGTCCGGCCCATTGAGCAGCTGTTCTGTTTGGCGCAATCGGATAATCTGGCGCGCTATCGATGAAAAGACCGCAAGTTCGAATCTCGGCAGAGGAATATATAACGAAATTTTCCTTTGCTGATTTAAAAATAAGGTGAAACTGAGTAAGAAAATACAAGTCCGATACTTGTATTCTCTTTCATGAATATTCATTGGATAGCCCCAAAGGTACAGGAAAAAAAAATTCGCGTCCGGGCGTCGAACTATAACTTTCCGCCTGAAAAAAGTGTTTGCTACAAGGGCGTCGAACTAACTTTCCGCCTTTAAAAAGAGTGTTACGAGCCGTTATCTTTCTCTCAAATTTGTTGTAAACGTTTTACAGCAAATTTGAGAGAAAGATAACGGCTCGTAACACTCTTAGATCCCTGCACCATTCGCGTGCCCCACAACCGCCTCCCCAAAATGAAATCCTGCCCCCCCCCCCCCCCCCCCCATTGAAAAATCCTGGCTACGCCTGTGCCGGTACTAATGAATCCAAATCCAATGGCACCATTGAACTGATACTTCTAAATCGGCCATTTGCGTTTTATATTCAGAATATATGCATGCTTCTAGGACAAAGGTTGCTCTACTAGATTGTTGGAGGGTAACCTAACCTACACTATGAACATGACGAACGACGAAGCGGACAATTTATGCTGCTCCTCATTGTACCCTTCACAATTGCACTGGTTAACAAAAGAACATCCATTCATTGCTATCCCGTAAAAATATGTAGAACAGGTGTCACATAATAGCAGTGAAGGGATGTCCTTTTGTCTACTAGAGCTATTGTGGAGGGTACAATGAGGAGCTGCATAAATTGTCCGCTCTCTTTTTCACCGTGTTCATAGTGCTAGCACCCCTTGTGTTGCGTCCACAGAAGGTTGATTAACAAATGGAAATCGGTTGTCTTCAACAGCTGAATGAAATGTCTCGTCAATTACCACAAAAGAAGCATCAATTCATTAGAAAGTACGAAAATGGTCTGTTGGACACAAATGAGTGGATCGTAATGGATTCCCAAGGTCTATTCTTTGATCTTGGAACACGATAAGATAATATAGAGTGGTTGTAAAGTCTAGCCTGTTATGCCGTCTCTGAAATCAAATACTAGTATACGGCTACAGTTTAAATCTCACTAATATTTCGGGACATTTTTAATACGATAATACGATGCCAGAGTCAAGTTTCCTCCTAATTTTAGGACGTCTGGTCCTTCTGGTCACCATCGTCATCGTCATCGTTTTACCAGCAGATTGCAACAGCGGAACAGCAGGTGAGCTATTAATGCGTATTTTACATATATCACCAGTACATCCAATACCGTGATGTATTGTGAAGGAATTGAAGCTTTGCTTTGAGTAGCTAAGGTAGAAGTAATTTTCAATGAATAGTACACGACAAGCCATTAAAATGAGAGTGAGAAGAACGAAAGAAAGAAGAAAGAAGGAGAAGAAGAAAAATGAGAAAGGATGAGAAGGAAAAGGATGAGAAGGATAAGGATCGAGAAGAAGAAGAAAAAAGAGAAACAGAATAAGAAAAAAAAGAAAATAATATGATGAAGAAGAAAATGAAGAGGAGGAAGAAGAAGAAGAAGAAATAGAAGAAAAAGAAGAGGAGGAAGAAGAAGACAAATAAGAAAGAAGAGGAAGAGAAGGAGAAATAGAAGAATAAATGAAAGAGGTGGAGAAGGAGAACAGAAAAGAAAACCAGAACAACAACAACAACAACAAAAAAACCAAAACCACAAAAAAGAGGATAATAAGGAGGAGAAGAACAAAACCAAAACAACGAATAAGAAATTCTAGCAGAAAATGGTATACAGGTATACAGGTATAGGACAGTATCGGTATATAGTTGGCCCTGTGTTGTCAAAACAGTGTTCGCTGAAATTGTAAGAGGGGATGCTCATAGTTATATTCTATCTTTGAAATATATAGCAGGGCAAGTTGGTACCAAACGACCATGGCATCATTCATTAGATATCAGACGAATACGACGCCAGTCATCGTCGTGTCACCAGGATGAGTTCCAATGCGACGACGGATCATGTATCCCCGCTAATAGAGCCTGTGACTGGTATCTTGACTGTGATGATAGGTCAGATGAAGGGATTAATTGCCAATATGATGGTATGTATAAATATGATTAACTGGAAAATGGTTCCGATTATATGAATTTTATGAATGTTATATACAATGTCGAAATGAATTAAATTGCTCAACCAAGGACCAAACTTATTACTACAACATTATCTTCGCAATTATATCTCGTTACACGTTTTTGAATACCTCTCTTTCTTTAATATTGATATAACCAGAATTATTTCATTAATAATTGCAGTTCAGAAATAACTTATGCCTATATCATTTTATGTAACCTATGCAATTACTTCATAAGATAATATATGATGGTACAAGCGTTTCCAATATAATAATTTACTTCAAAATGTTTTGTTCCTTTATTTTGTTTTTACCTGCATGGCAGGGTTTGAGTGTAAGTCTGGTCATAGCGTGGTGTCGCTAGACTGGATGTGCGACGGCGTCCACGACTGTGATGACGGTAGCGACGAAGACCAGCAATATTGCCATAATCATGGTGAGATGATAGATGTATGATTTTGTTCTGCTTTGAGAGAGAGGGAAGGGGGAGAGAAAAGTGAAAGAGAAAGAGGGGGAGAGAGTTTGTGTGAGTGACAGAGGGAGAGAGAGAGAGAGAGAGAGAGAAAGAAAGAAAGAAAGAAAGAGAAAGAGAAAGAGAAAGAGAGATAATCAACTTTTGAAGGAAATTCAACTTTTAACAATGTCTCAATTGCAACAAAGTTATTAGGCAGGGGCGGCGTTACATCAAACATCCCCCTGAAAAGTAATGACAACCTTTTCTCTCTCCTTATTTTTTTTTTGCTTGGTCAGATTTGTGACACATAAAAATGTAAGAACCCTTTGTTGTCAGATATTTTGGTCACATATTACGCTACAAAAAAAAATTTAAAAATGGGGTATTCTTTTTTTTTTTGGGGGGGGGGCGGAGGGGTTCCTGTTTTTGAAAACCATTTCCCCAACCAATCTTCTAACGTTGCATCTGACTTTAAGTGCAAGCCAATAGACCGCTTCGGTAATGTATGGAAATTGTATGCATACCTTTCAAACAAAGTTTGTTCTTGGCAACCTGAAAGCTTGCCGGAGGCTTGCCGAACATAGCTACAAATAATGTATGCAAATTGGATTCCAAGCATTGAGGCTCATTTATAAAAAGCAGGTTCATGGAATAGCTAGCTCGTCACTAGGTGCTCAGAGAATTATGTACATAAACTTGTATAAATTACAGAAGCGGTCTATTGGAAGCATGGATGCATTTTTAATGCTTTAGTACCCGTTTGCTTCGAAAAGCTGATTTTATACTTTAGCGCACTTTATAGATTAATTTAGCCTTTTTTTTTTCAGGATGCAGCACTACCCCCATCGATTTCAATATTCAGTCTTTAAAGGTTACTTAATTTGTGGCATTTTAGAGTTTTGTTTTTAGAGTTTTAAAGTTGAAACCGTCTGTTTCTTGTCGGTGTGTGCATAATTTATGCATGAGGTTGCCTCATCAAAATAAGGAATATCTTGTCAATAACTGACAGTGTTTTAATTCTTTTATACCATATTTGTTCATTTATTACATGTAATCATCTCATCACATTGTTTCTCTGCAGAAATATCCAAAGTATGTCCTCGTATCTCTTGTGACAATAGCACCAGGTGTATCCACGAGAGTGAAATATGTGATGGCATCAAACATTGCTCGGATGGATTCGACGAAAGTGAGCAACTATGCAGCGAGGGAAAAGGTGGGAATACAATTTTATCTTCGTGGAACTGAACGCTTCAGTTTCATTTTAAACTCTGAAGCGTATCCCTCATAGGGCAGAGTCGGCGGACGCCCCCTCGTTTATCAACTTTTCTGAAAATGCTACTGATATCCTGAAAAGAAAATAGTATTCTGGCGGAAATGTTGATTACAAATTAACGTTACAGTGATGATTGATAAAAACAAATATAATAATATGGATATTTTAATAGAGCTCATATCCACCATGCAAGGTGCTCAAGGCGCTCCAATATTACCCCGGCTCTAGATAGCAAGGCTAACGATTTCGCGGCTCACAACATTCAAGGAATTCCCTCCTGCCGTTTAACGCCTGGGTGGAGAGTGGCAGATGTAGATGAATGCCTTGTCAAAGAACAGTAGCGCCGCTTCAGGGTTCGAATCATGACCTTCCCATCTTCATTTAAATGTTTAAACCACTAGACTACCACACCTGATCGTCATAGTACTAAACGTGGAGAATTAGACGATGATGGTGATTATCTAAATGATCAGTGATAATGATAAGAGATTTGATGATTAGTAATCATAGTAGTTGGTCTAATATACCATGTTACGTACAGTTAACAAAATTATTCATACCCTTGCCAGTTTTTTAAATTTTTCATCTCTGTTTGGAGAATCGTTTTTTCCCACTAAATGTTATTTGAGTATGTGAAAAACATATAAAGAAATTATTATACAAGACAATTTATGGAATTTCATTGTTCAGGGGTATTTTATTAATCGTTTTATCAAAGATGGCTCATCCAGAATTATTCATACCCTTTCTTGATATAGTTCAAAGTCATAGTTAGTAATCTATGGAAAAGCCCTTGTTGGTGACGACGGCCTCCAAACGGTTCTTGTACTTGCTCACAAGGTTTTGGCACATCTCTACAGGAATCTTTGCCCACTCTTCTTTGGCATAGGTCTCCAGGACTTTGAGGTTGGAAGGCCTTCGGGCGTGAACTTTGGTCTTTAGCACTTTCCACAGATTCTCAATGGGTTCGAGGTCCGGGCTTTGGCTTGGCCACTCTAGGACATCCACATTGCTGTCCTCGAACCATTTCTTGACTGCCTTCGCAGTATGTTTGGGGTCATTGTCTTGTTGGTACACCCATTCTGGCCCAAGCTTAAGACTCTGCAGATTGTTTGATGTTTTCTTCAAGAATCTTGATGTACTGGTCTTTCTTCATGATGCCTTCCACCTTGACCAGGTTGCCAGGCCCACTAGCTGAGAAACACCCCCACAGCATGATGCTTCCTCCTCCAAACTTCACGGTTGGGACAGTATTCTTGGGGTTGAAGGCTTCACCCTTTTTGCGCCATACGAACAAGACATCCCTATGCCCGAATAACTCCATTTTGGTCTCGTCTGACCATAGAACTGATGACCAGAAGCGTGGATCCTTGTCCTCATGCCTTTTTGCAAATGCCAGTCGAGCTTCCCGATGCTTCTTAGTAGTAGTGGTGTCTTTCTTGGTCGACGTCCATGAAGACCTTCCTTGTGCAAAGTGCGCCTGATTGTCTGCCCAGATACCTTGGTGCCCATCTCGCCAAGGTGGTCCTGGAGCGCCTTGATGGTGATGCGAGGGTTACCCTGGACTTCTCGACGCACTATCCGAGCAAGATGAGAGGAAATCTTGGGCTTCCGACCGCACTTCCCGACATTCTTCACAGTGTGGAACTTCTTGTGTTTCTTGATGATGCTCTGTATTGTGGCAACAGGAATCTAAAAAGCTTGGAAATTGCTTTATAACCCCTTCCCATCGTTGTGAGCAAGAACAATGCGTTTTTGGAGATCTTCCTTGAGTTCTTTAGTCTTTGCCATACTGACATTAACTGAGAAAAGCTGCAATAACTGAATTTCTTAAGTACTCCAAAAGCAGAGTCCTTAACAATGACTCACCTCCTTTCTTCCGGCTTTCACAATGACAGGAAGCGTCACTGAATAGTTGCAAAACGCACACAAAATATTAGGAATATCAGAAATTATGTCTCTTTGAAATACAATACTAAAAATTCCAGGAATGGAGCAGGGTATGAATAATTCTGGAGATGTCAGGAAGTGAATATCTGGACATGTCTATTGTTATGCAAATGAGGTGGAACTGCAACTGCGTTTTATTTACAGCTGACCACTCGAAGTATTCAACAAAAGATAAATTTTCCACATTCCACATTTTATTTAGTAAAAAATCACAAACTTTAAATTTACAAGGGGTATGAATAATTCTGTTAACTGTATCTCTGTCTTTACTCCCTTCTCTGTTTCTCTGTTTCTCTCTCTCTCTCTCTCTCTCTCTCGCTCTCTCTCGCTCTCTCTTATCTCTGTCTCCCTTCCCCCTTTCTCTCTATATACCTCTCTTCCTGTCTTTCGTTCGCAATCTAGTGTCTTTTAATTGTACGGACCACAATAAAAGAACAATTGTCTCTGGACGTTATTTTCAATCAAAATCTTGTGAAGTACCTTCGTATGTACGATAGTATTAGCGTTTATGTACCCATTTCGGTAAATTTGCATTATACTTTTAACAAATAAAAATGTATAAAAATGTAAGTGTTTATTCAAACAAAATAAATGTACGCTTGGAATATTTCTGATTGGAATCCTTCAGGAAAGTGCTTTTCGTGTGATGGTGGATCCAAATGTTTGGAATGGGACTGGGTATGTGATGAAATTGCTGACTGCACGGATATGGCAGACGAGATGAGTGGATGGTGTGGGTCAGGTAAGATGATCGATATCCTACGCAATCCAAATCTACTTGGCGCAAATAGTGGAGTGGCCACGGGGGCATGGGGCACTGCTCCAGCCCCCCATAGCATGGCCAAAACTAAAAGAGACAAAGAAATAAAAGGAAATTGAGAGGAGAGAGGAAGCGTGAAAAGAAGTGATGTCGGTGAACTTACAATGTATGGACCATGCACGCTAAGTCTTTGGACGCACAGCAACTCATCCCTTTTTTCAGAATTGCCCCTTTTTAACTGAAAATGGCACTTTTTAATAATTTTGAAATTTCGATGTTGCTTAAAGAGCCTTAAGAATGGGCCCTCGTGATGTCAAAGTTGTACTAGTTAAAAAAAGAATAAAATAAAAATTAAAAGAGAAGTGTAAAGGTGTGTTTTATTATTTTTTTTAGGGAGCGGGTTTCGTCAGGAATTACACTGTCAATGTGCCCATAGATCAAAAATTCTTTCCAAACCAACCCAAACCAAATGACCTCTTAACGGGGCTTATAATTTTTAGCGGAGCTCACCAACCCTTTACAGGGCTTTTGAAAGAATATATGGTTTAACCCTTAAAACTTAACCTATAACCAAGGAAAGTTACACAGTCTGTTGAGAGAAAGAATGGCGTGTCCAGTAAGCGTTCTTATATGGCTCCAAGCGGGCGCATTGATGGCGTATGCCCTTGATTATTCCTGTGGTTGCGATGATATTTTGCAGTTTTGTTTTTAATCCCCCATGTTTTATACTTTATCAGTATTTCAACGGTGTTGGAAAGGATCGTACCTGTGTGGCCACACCCATTTCTGTGTCCCTCAGCGATGGAGGTGCGATAAACATGACGACTGTGGTGATGATACGGACGAGGAAGACTGCGGTGAGTACTAAAGAAATACCATATCTGAAATGCAATATTGATGTACCGGTATGTCTAAATCTTTCGTTGATTTGATATATTCCCCGCATATCCAGAATACAAAATTGCGAAACACATGTAGAAAAAAGTACTGTCCAATCATACAGTCACCGAGACCCGTGAAAAATTGTAGGCTTCTGTAAAGGTTAAAAATTTCTTGAATGTTAAAAATTTCTTGAAGGTTAAAAATTTCTTGAAGGTTAAAAATTTCTTGAAGGTTTAAAATTTCTTGAAGGTTAGTTTAGATATTATATTGGCCCTACATATATATTATATATTTTTTGTAGGGCCAACGTTTGTTGTTTTTTTTTTACTTGTCGATATTCTTCCAATACTCGCCAGTTAATATTCCTTCGATGTAATACTAACTTGGTGCATCCATCATGGTCATGATTGGTCATGAAACTCACATCGACGTTTACTTGTCGATATTCATCCAATTCTCGCCAGTTAATATTCCTTCGTTGTAATACTAACTTGGTACATCCATCATGGTCATGATTGGTCATGAAACTCATAATTCTAAAGCATTAAAGCATTGCAGCCAACTTTTCGGTTTTAAAGGTCGGGGGGAGGGCTGGTGATGGAGGGGGGGGGGGGGCTGGTGATGGAGAGGGCGGGGGGCAAGCGAATATGCTGTAAAATGGAAAATGAATAACAGGCCCAGAACCTTAAAATTAATGTGACGAGAACAAAAAATCGCTAAAAATCAGGATCGTCGTTATATCATTTTTGAAGGGGGGGGGGGGGGGGGGGGCAATGGACCAAATTTGCTATCAACTTACTGGACAAGTCCTGAAAGTAAAGAAAGTGGGGAAAAGGGTTATCAGTTTTTTTCAAATTTGCCGACGAGACAAAAAACACCACCTGTAACCTGTCTAACGACGCCACTGATTAAATTTAGGAGGATGGTGTCACCTGTCTTTACCCACGGCCACCCCTATGGCTACGGGTGACGCGACATTTGCTCCTCCGTTCATATCTCGAAAGGTCAAAGGTTAAGGTCAAGGTCATGATTTGATTTTTTGTTAAGAACAATGTGAAGATTAGGGTTAGGGTTAGGGTTAGGGTTAGGTTTAGGATTAACATGGCAAAGTTAGACCGGAGCAATTGTCATGGAACCATGGCTACGCCAATGTCTCCATGACCCTTAGCTCTAGGGAAATAGATCAGCATTTGCAATCTCATTTGTTTCTCAGAAACCGACATCGCGTGGACGGGATCATTCGGATGGTCGTCGTGGGGAGATTGGAGCGAGTGTCATCCTCATTGTGGTGCCGGCACTCGATCACGGAGTCGAATCTGTGAATCTCCCGGTGAACGGTGTCTCGGGGAAAGCAGGGAAGAGAAGGAGTGTGAACAAGATCCTTGCATCGAAGACCAGGGTAGGGTTTACAAAATGCTTTTTCAGCGAAATGTAATATATTAGTATAATTTATGTAACTGTAACTATATATTATATTACATTATACGGGTAAAAAACAGAAATGATATATATCGCATTATGTGGCCGAAATCTATAGTAGATGTAGAAACAGGAGCCGTTTGCATATACATAATTCATCCGACATAATTATGTACATGTATATGTCTATGATCTCATAATAAAATATGAATGCGATTATCAGTACTGATTCGTTATCATCATTAAGAACAGCCATAATCAGTAGTATGGTATGTGCTGAGATTCTCTTCATTAAATTATAACTGAAGGAGCATCAATGTTTTAAGATAATTTAGGTGATACAAACACACAAAACACCAATTTGAATATTTCAAGAAAACTAAGTTTTATTAAAGTTAGGTATTATCAAAATCGCTGAAAAGCTATTTCAAAGCTAAATCAATAAGATTAATAATCTTATATCTTCATATGCCCGGCCAGTGATCGGCTGCGGTATCAAGAAGCACATCTATCTCCGAGACGACGGGCTAGCTCTGGCTGAGCGTATCGTGGGCGGACACTCAAGTGATGCTGGAGATTGGCCATGGCAAGCTCAGTTGTTCTTTAGGACCCGTGGCTCGTGGCGCTCCGTGTGCGGCGGCACGCTGATCAACCCACAGGTGGTACTCACGGCGGCACATTGTTTCATGGGACCCATGTAAGTTTGTATTTTCTTTTCGCGGAAGCTTTGAGGTGCCATCGAGACAAGATTATATAACATGGTCGTATAAAGACTTTCAAGAAATCGACGCGAGGGCAATTTCGATACCATAATTGTATATCACATAAGGATCATGTGGCATGGGATTTCATAACATGTCCATGTCGTTGTCGTGTTCGCAGATCTCAATGAAGTGACAGACGACTATTGAAATTATCTTAGTGTGATTTTTTTCTTTCGTCAAATCCACTTTTGACCCTGGCGGGAATTAAGGTGATGGCAATATTCTTAATCTCGCATCAATTCGGCTTTCTTGAGATGCGAAAGTTGTGACCTTGTCATCTTTGGCCCAAGATAATCATTCTTTTTCTCTTCCAAGTAAAGTTGAGTTGATTAACTTAATTCCGGGGCTCTTTTCCGACCTTCGGAGTTCTAATGAAAGTTGATCTGACGAGATACTCTGCGAATTCTAGGATCTCGTCACCTTGTCTTCTTGGTGGCATCTTTAAGTTTCCGCGTCATTCTCTTCCGTAGTCTTATCCGATGCTTTATCATAATGATGATCAAGGCATCCATAACGATTCCCCTAGTATCACATGTACCTCAATGTAATGTCTGACTAACAATACTGTCCTTATTTCTGTTTCAGAGTAGGCCTAAAATCATCAGAAGAAACAAGGTAGGTTTTCATTAATAATTCTTGGATGTCAAAATTCAAGATTTTATGCTCTCAGGACTCGCACCCCGGACTCGCACGAATTATTGTGCTCGATTCCGATAAAGCTCTCTCCATTTCAAAGATCAAAAATGTTTTTCAAATGCAAAAGGCCCTATGTCTTTTCCCTCTGATATCACTTCCAGTTAAAAAATATATATCTTAAGAAACGAAGGCGAGGTGATGGACATTATTTACAAAGCAGCTCGATAACGGAACAATAATTATGTTGTTGACTGTCAACTTGCTATGGTATTCCGATATCTATCGTGTTTAGATCTGGAGGGCCTATTAATATACTAGAGCTTTATTGTAAATCATCTTTGTCTCTTCCCTTGGTCTTTTCCCTCTGATATCACTTCCAGTTAAAAAATATATATCTTAAGAAACGAAGGCGAGGTGATGGACATTATTTACAAAGCAGCTCGATAACGGAACAATAATTATGTTGTTGACTGTCAACTTGCTATGGTATTCCGATATCTATCGTGTTTAGATCTGGAGGGCCTATTAATATACTAGAGCTTTATTGTAAATCATCTTTGTCTCTTCCCTTGGTCTCTTCCAAAATGTAGGCAGGCCACTTCCCGATGGCAGGTTCACCTCGGAAAACACTCCATTGACTTCGTGCCAGAGACGGGCGGTCAAAATCGACTCGTTCGTGAGATCATCGTCCACAAAGACTTCGACGAACATAATGGCGTGGCCGGTGATATCGCCCTTCTACTCCTGGATGAGCCGGTTCCACAGGAGACGGGGCAGATCAACTGGGCATGCTTGGATGAGGGCATGAAACTTAACGACAAGACAGAGTGCTATATCTCGGGATGGGGAGTCACAGAGAGTAAGATGCAAAAATGCTGTTTTCTGTTTAACCTCCGTTTCCCCCTCTTTCCCAGTCTCCCTCCTTTTTCTTTATTTTGTAGTTTTGTATCTTTTTATCGTCTCTTGTCTCTATTTATTGCCCATTTTCTTGCTCCCCCTCTCTTTCTCTCTCTCTCTCTCTCTCTCTCTCGCTCTCTCGCTCTATCCCTTTCGCTCTATCCCTTTCGCTCTATCCCTTTCTACCACCTTTAACAATCTCATCTCCTCCTTTTCTGTTTCTTATCCTACTCCTTTTCATTTTCATCGGGTGATGGGCCATTCGTTGTAAAGTGAAGCAAAAGGTCACACACGTGACTATCTAATTATGCCTCATTGCCGGAAAATCAAATAACATTTTATTGAATTTTAATATCCCCAGTTTCTTACACTGAGATTCCCTTTCTTCGCCAAGAAAAAGTATTTTTTTTAACCAATGTAATATTTTTACAGAGACATTTGAAAACGCCCTTTTTTTAGTTGTCACACACATGACCGATCCAATTTTCACCTCTTACAGAAAAGAATATTCACTAATTTATGGAAAATTGCTTTCAAACTGTTCAGAGCAATCCCACAACATAGCAATGAAAAGTGGAAGCTTGCACTCCAAGGGGAATACGAGAAAAATAAGTACGACACTTTTCCGTGCCAGTGAGGTCACACAGGTGACCGACCTAATTTTGACCTCTGAAAGAAAATGATGTACGAAGATTCTGCTAGGATCGAAAGCTCAGGCCCCTTTTGACTCTCATTTAAACTAATTACCCTCAATCTGTTGGGGTAAGTTTGTTATTTAAATATTCAAAATAAATGGCTTCTACTACAAGACAAATACTGAAAATTAGGTTTAAAATTAACCATTTTCAGGATTTTGGTAACACACGTGCCTGAGAACGGCCCTCATCATGATTGTCATTGTAGTAGTGATTATTATCATTTGTTTCAGGGTCCAGATGATGATATCTTACGGGCATTTCGGGCCTTCTGTCGTGGAGGATCGGTGCCCAAACGCAAGCTCCGGTTGACTTTAATTTCCTTAAAGTGTAGACTTAGGGATGCAATTGGATGTTAGGTTTAGTGTTATAGGTCAAGGGGGTGTTTCATAAAGCTGTTCGTAAGTTACGCACGACTTTACGAACGACTGGTGATCAGTTCTTGTGCTAAATTATTGAGAATCTGATTAGTATATATAGCACCCAAGAACATGTTCCAGTCGTTCGTAAAGTCATGCGTAACTTTACGAACAGCTTTATGAAACACCCCCAGGGTTGATGTTAATAATCCGGTTTGACCGCTGAGGAGCCATTGACTTATATAGTTACCGGGGAATGTGTTGTATACAACTCAGATTTTAGTTTTTGCGTTTTCTTATAACCTTCATTAATTTTGCGAAACATATTGATCGATTTACTTCCAACGTAATCTTTTCTGGAATTCTCTTGCAAATCATTTTAGCCTGGTGTAGTTAATCAGTGGCGGCTCTTTTGAAAAAAAGTGTACATTGTGCCCCACCCCCTTTTTTAAAATTGTGCTTCCCCCTTAAAATTGTACCTCCTTTTTTGAACTGATAACTGTTTTTTTTACCTCCTTTTTTGAACTGATAACTGTTTTTTTTTCTAGTGAGAAAATTGTTAGAGATTTGTGCCCCTCTTTTATAATGACTAACTGACTAAAACCAATTTGTTTGCAGTGGGAGGCAACAGTCCACAAATCCTGCATGAAGCTCTAATGCCAATCATACCTCGCAGAGTCTGTAACAAAAAACAGTCTTATAATGGCGTGATCGAGAGGAGTATGTTGTGTGCCGGACACATGGAGGGCGGCATAGATGCATGCCAAGTAAGAAAATCTAATATGGTTTCAAAAATACTTTTGTAGAGGAAATAATGTAGTTTCATCTCGCTTAGTACATACATTTGAAGTGAAGTGAAAAGTAGAAAATGTATAAAGAAAATACATTAACATATAAATGTCTGAAAGAGAAATGATAACATTGAGGGTTTGAGGGAAAATGAACTTCTGTCGTAACTCTTGATATACATGTACGTGTATTTTAAAAAGAGAAGATAAGAATACATGTATAGTTTGATGTAATTAAATAGATGGAAAAGGAAGAGCAGCACTGCCAGAGGGAGAGAAGGAAGAGCCGGAGAAAGAGCAAAAAAATAGTTGTGTTGTGATAGGAGATAAAGCGAGAGAGGAAGAGAGAAAGAGAAATGGGAAGGGGGGGGGGGGAAAGAAAGAAAAAAACACTGCTTGTGATTCCTGTTTTCTGCAGACTAAAATAGCAATTAGATGAGCGTTTCATATAGGTTTTATAACACTTAACTTTGTACGAGTTTCCGTGGTATATAACCCTGGAATATTGTATTCAGCATGATTTGTCAAAGTTCATACCACTATAATGTTCAAAGCCTTTTTTCTGTCTCCTTTCACAGGGAGATTCTGGAGGTCCACTCTCATGCCTCGGACCCGATGATCACTGGTATGTGGTGGGCGTTACGAGCTGGGGTCACGGATGTGCTATAGCCAACAAACCCGGTGTGTATACCAAGGTGTCATGGTATCTGGACTGGATTTATGAGATGATTGAACTTCATTTACATCAGGCCTGAACACAGAGGCGTAGCCTGGATTTAGATAGTGACGGGGCATTGTCATCGGTTATTGGAGGATATACTAGTAATTGTTATTAATTAGGGGGAGGGTGTTGTGGGGTCGTTCGTATCAACTTCTCTTTGCATTCCCTCTTGCTCATCTCTCCCTCTTTTCTCTCTCTTTTTCAAATTCGCCATTTGACTTTTTTTTTTTGAGGGGGGGGGGGGGTGGCATGTGCATCCCCCTGAGGTATGCCACAGTCTAAGTCTAAACCTAATTTTTCGATTCCAGGGATATTTATCCTGGGACTGTTTACAATACTAGCACCATCTGCTGCGATTAAACTAAACTCTAAGAATCAACGCAATAATCACTACTCAATTCTGATTGATTGAAATATAAGTTGCTTCTGATTTTTAAATATCTAGGTTAGTTTGAAACTTCTATGCAAAATGCCACATGTTATATGTTGAGAACTCTACATGTATTTGGGAAATTACATTGCATATATTGATGGTTAGAAGTCGGTAAACTCTTTTAAACATCACAATTTTCCTCTTCTCTACATGGTTTTCTCCCCCCCCTCATCTTTTCCTTCGTGTTTTCTTCTACTTGTTCTGCTAATGCAATTCCTTATTGTTTCCTCCTATTATTCTCCCCCCCCTCGGGTTCCTCAGTTACATTAAACCTTTATCAGTGATTTCAGTTCAGTGCCGCTATTGGTTTTTATATTTTTATGATATGCACGTAGTACCAAGCAGAGAAAATGAGGTTGAGAATAATTTTTAACGGGTAAATCCACCCTTATGACAAGTTGGTTTTAAAATCAGTGAAGACTTGAGGAAAATACGATAAGAAATATTAAAGTTATGAATTTTTAAGTTGTCATCAATCAAACACAAATTGGCAACTCCATGACGTATCTTGCGTGCTCCTCTCTCCCTTTCCCTGTACCCCCCCCCCAAAAGACCATAATCATTAATTTCCATTTTCTATAAAGAAAATATTCAAACATACATGCACCTTAGATATAATAATTGCTCATATGTTTTTACACAAAACCTCTTATGAAACAAATCAGAAACCAAGAAAATGAAAATTATTAAATTATCTGTATTGAGCAAATGGGAGAGTAGCTAAGTTGCCAATTTGTGTTTGATTGATTACAACTTCAAAAATTCATAGCTTTATTCCTTATCGAATTTCGCTAAAACTTTTACTAATCTGTTTCTCATATTTTGCTTTTATTCAAATCAACTTAATACCAAGGTTGATTATCCCTTAAAGAAAGTTGTAACACAATACCTCGAAATGAGCCAGTGATGGCAAATTACATAATTGCAATAATAATGTATAATGGAGAATCAAAATTCTCCTACGAGTAAGGTGCTTTGGTTGTTTTGTTTTTGATTGTTTTGTACACTTGCTGTCTACTTAGGAATTTCGCTTTTTCATAGTGTTTGAATTCCAATCTAAACATTCTTCGGATATTCTTCTTTTCACAATAAAATGAATATAATTATATTTCCATGTACTACAAGTGAAATAAAATTGTTCTTTTGACAACTGAAATTTGCGTTTATTAAATTGTTAATATATTCATTTTCCCTTGGATATGCTCGACTTTCCATTCTTCTTTCTTTAACCCTAATAGAGCCGGGTTATTTAGACCCATCTCACAGCCGGGAGGGGGGGGGGGGGGGGGGGCTGATTCCCCCCCCCCTAAGATCTCGGCCATCCACCGCGCATTCGCAACGAAAATCGGCACACACGTCGCCGACCACGTAATCTACCAAACTGTATAGTCAGTTTCTCCGAAAAATGTCACAACTAATTAATTATGCTAATTTATGCATAAAATTAATGGTTTGCTCTAATTAATTAAATAAAGCCCCAAAACTGCTAATTTTTTGTATAGAGACTCTTTGTCAGAATCTGATCATATAAACCCAAAAAAAAATTCGGTAAAATCCTTTTTTTCTTATGTATTTTATTGTTTTTTTTAATTTCTTATGTATTTCTTTGTTTTTCGACTTTTTGTTTTTTATTGTTTTTTCGATGGAATTCGTCGGCGACACTATTTTAATCATAAACAACATAAAATTAATTGTTTTTAAACAGTAAAAGTAAAAATAATGAAACATTTATGAATTTTGGCTGGAAACACAATTTGCATTGGATTTGTACACGAAATCACGTTTTTGAGCAATTTTGGGTCTGACATGCACTTACGAAATGTTGCGTAACTCCGGAACCGCACGCGTGGACATCACAAATTTGGTCTCAAAAGTTGCGCAAGACTTGAAAGAAAAAAGTAGTGAAGCGGCGTGGTGACTGCTTTTCGCGATGCGAACATATTACGCGAAACGTCGAGGGGGGGCGGAATCCGCCCCCCCCCGGTCCTATTAGGGTTAACTCCTTTACCATTCCCGTTTTCTTGTTTCCTCACACGACTTTTTCACTATCGATCTCACCAATGATTACACTCATTTGAAAGTTATCTGCACAACTCAAAGGTACCATCGTATGACGGAAATCTTCCGTGGTTGAACTGCATGTATTCAAATGTAATTTTAAATGTAGGAAAATATATAGGCAAAAGTTCAAATAGAATTAATATTTAGTGTGTATTTGCCTTCATCATCATCTTATAATTATTAACAGTATTATTACTATTACATGTGTATTGCATATTTTTGTTGGGGACACTTTTTGCTGTTCATAATGCTGGATTAATATCTATCTATACCTAAAAGTACCTTAACGTTATGTGGCTAACTGCTATTTCTCCACCATTCAAAGAAAATATGAACAAACGCATGATACAATGAAGCTTTTTTGCCATCTTAATTTGCACAGCCTCAAATCAAGAATTTATTTTTAACCGACAATTCACAGCATTCAGATTACATGGTACTGAAAAAAAAAAATCATGTTCATCACATACAATATTATTGCAATTTGCTTTGCAAGTTAGAAGTACTATTATACTGTTTTAATGGTTTTCTCATTTTCATAGTATATTCAGCTAAAACCCCCAACAATGACTGGATTTATCTGTGAATACTGTCCTATAACTTATGGGGGTAGGTATGAAAGGACTTGCTTTTATATCTGGAAATTTATTCACAAACTTACCAGTAGTCTCTGCAGCAAGTGATTGATATTATTAATAGCCTCTGTTTATGGACTGGAAAACGAACGAGAGCATTTTCCCCCAAGATTATTAACTAGGTGCAACAGAGGTGGAAATGCTCTCACACACAAACTGTAATAAATGTAGCAATCCACTAGAATGTTTGCAGTCATGGAATGGACTTACAATGCACAGAAATGTGCCATAACCAAAGATGACATCTTGAAACAAACATCCATGCAAGTTTACAGGACTAGGTCTGTTGTATTAAATATCAATTCTATAATATTCTGGGTTACTTCACCTGGTATCTTTTGCTTTGAAACTTGCTTACAATTTTAGAATAACTTGTGACATTTCTCAATATTAATGTAGAAAAAAAACACTAGTAACAAAACCACTGACAGTGCATTGTCCGCACCATCGCACACGCAACTCATCATAAAATGCCCATTCATTAATACTGCCCATCATCCTACAAACTACATTTAACAGATACCTAAAAACAGGAACTGAACAACTTTGGCTTTCATTGCAAATTTCTATCCCAGATACATTGGAAATGAAGCTCCTCCTCAATAGAGGAATATGAACAAATAATTTTGACATATTCAGAGATTTCTTTTGTTTTATTTTATCAGCAGTAGTCTCGATGAATGGTGATTATATCCACATGACATTACGTCCTCATGACTACCATCCATTCCAACCAAACTTAGAATATAGATGGAACTGCTCTTCTTATGTTTACTACTACATGTAGTTTACTACTACAGAGGAAACTCGTTACAAAGAGCTCCAATATAACAAGATTCCCGATATAACAAAGTAATTTTGCTTGTCCCAGGTCTTTTTCCCGATATAAGCAGGATTCGTGATATAACAAGGTAATTTTCATGTTTCCAAGGTCCTCGTTATAGTGAGTTTTCACTACTACCCGTATTACAGTAGCACTCTGATGTGACTTCATACATGTAAATGGAGCGCCTTGAGCACCATTCATGGTGGATATGAACGCTATATAAATATCATTATTATTATTAAATGATAACTTGAGGAAATAATGATGAATTCTTGATGGATTATAAACTACAGTCAGAGCTGTTCATCTGTCTATAAAGGCCACTAGACTACAGCAGTCACCTATACCGTCTCTCTCTCTAGGAAGAAACATATGTTGCAGAACTTATCTAGACAGGCCAACTGTCTACAGTGGTCACCAATATTGTCTACCACTAGAAAACTTGTGTGTTGTAAACCTGTCGACATGCTATCTGTCAATTGTGACCACTTTGTGTATATATCTCTTTAGTGGCCCTTTTAGACAGGTTTGACAGTTTAAGAATGCCTGCAAAACTGTTCCTTTCACACAATCAGTGAAATGACCTGAAATAAAGTCCAAAGAACAATTTGACAAATAACACAGATCTACCAACCTGATGAGTGTGTTCAAAGACTTGGCATACAGGAATATATTTAAGCACAATGAATGAATGGGCATTGTAGGATTGAAACAAAAAACATCTATTAATGACAGGATACAATATTACTAATTAAGCTGGATAGACGACGTGTAGACTAGAAGCAATCAACCTGCTGTATTTTTGAGTGATGATAACCCAGCTCTCATGATCTCGTCTACAAGGAGAAGGTTGCTTGCGATGACGGTACTGTAGATTAGGAAGAAAAAAAGTACAACTTCAGTGAGCGCACTCATTGTTTATTTGGGTTTTTAATGGCGTTAAATGGAGGCCACGTGTAAAGGGGAGTCACCACCTTTGCACGTTAAGAACCCACTGCACTATTTGAAGAAGACTAGGGGAAACCCCGTTGTAGTGGTACAATTACACATCATATCGGGAGGAGAGATCCGAGGGTTACAGTTCGCTTTTCCCCTCCCATGCACAGGTGACACCAAGTACCTAATAGTAATGATAGATCTATTATTTTTTTGGGGGGTGGGGGAACCACATACAAGTTGATCTTCCAACTAGCACAATACGACAAAGAACCCAGCCGATGCTAAAAACTCTCTCTGCAGAGACTATGGAACCCATTTGAAATGTCAACAAAATCAAAGGAATGAAATAAAAATACCAAACAATGAATATACAAATACTGCAAGTCAATGGGCACATCTACACATATTAAGTTGTAAGGAAATTTTGCTTCATTTAAATTGCAATAAATCAGAAAATAATCTCTCCATAAAACGAGGGACAACTGGAGCATGGAACACAGTTTTTCCTGACTGAAACGTGTTACATGTGCTTTGTGCTCCTATTAGAATGTCTCCTTCAATTCACTTCTACTTTAAATTAAATATGTATTAGGAACCTACTTCATCGTATACTGTTGTCAGTATAATACATACCAGGAATGAAGAATCTGTTTCTTCACACAGTAGTTATCCCAGATGCCTGCTGTTGATGCAACAATTGCTTCACCTGGTTCAAAAATAAAACCAACAATGATTTAATGTGTGGGTTCATTTACATTTACGTTATAATCATGCAATTACATGCAATTACATGCAATTACATGCAATAACATGGCAGTTCTGATACATAATATATGGTTTCCTGAAAACCTAAAGAGCGTTAAGTTAACTCGATGTCAAATGATACTGAGTGAATGCCTTTCTGGTTCTCAACAGACCATACATTAAAGAAGCACTTCCACACTCGTCCTAATAGTCGTTTTTCTTTAGATTAGAGGCCAGGACATTACCCCTTTTGGTATTAATGTATTTTGATACACTTCCCTCGAGGGGGCAGATTTTTAAAAATATTCGGGTGGAAACTGCTTAATATAAGACCTGTCAGTTGTAAAACTGAAAATACACTTTCACATATCTCTTTAACATCTGTTATCTTGTGCATACTCCAGTGGAGTCAAAGTCCCCATGAGTACCCACTATTCTACGCCTTTAAAAATTAAGGACCGTGTTGCAGATGTAACTGACCTGTTGATATGTCCACTCCGACAGGTTGACCAGACTCTGCATACTCCTCCAGTAGTTTGACCATGGTCTCCTGTGCATCCAGACCAGAGTTCTGGGCCAGGACCTTAGGGATAACTAGTAGGGCCTCAGCATAGGCCTGGACTCCAAGACGAGCACGCCCCTTGACAGTCTCCTTGAACTTCTGAAGGGCAGCATAGATGGCTACCTCTAGAGCACCAGCTCCTGGCACCACGCAACCTGTAAGAGTAAATTTGAAGTTCAAATTGTCAATCACTACATAGCTCGTAATATTCCCTATCACACATAACTACAGAACATTGCTGCATGCGGTTCCAGTTCTACTTTGCATTTGTTTGCACCGTTGTCTTTCCGACAATTCTCATGTTAATAAAATTTGATGCACTGACATTGCTAAAGGTGATTGCAAAATGGAGAGTTCATGCCGCTTCTTTTACGATCACATTAAACGGTACTGAAGGTATGAGAAATCGTACTTACCATCATCAATAGCATTCTTGACAGCCCTGAGACCATCATGTGTAGCATCCTTGATCTGAGTCAGAGTGTGTCTATTTGGTCCCTTGATCATGATGGTCACGGACTGGGGGTTCTTGCACTCCTCAATGAAGGTGTACTTGTCCTCTCCCTAAACAGATTGATAAAGACCATATTAAGGATAAAGTTGAGTTCTGGTCATGCAATCACACTGTGAAAGACTCTGGAAGCATTTGGTTAAAGGTTCATCATGTCTAAATAAGGATTGGTGTATACTTTGAGGTTCTGGAATCATCAAAATGAGAAGAAATCAACCCAAACGCGCTCAAAAGCACATGCACCGCACACAGAAATGGGTATATGGGACTGCACACAGATGTGGCAAGAACGTTCGTCCAGAACACTTCAGCCATTTTTCATCATATTTTGAATATAAGGGCATTTCATGAGAAATCCTTTTCAGAGGACGTTTCTTCTATGATGTTCTTGAGAATCAATTGTTCACCTTTCCCAGGACTCAACCTTCCCTTTAATGGCAATAATAGTACAGTGGAACCTTGTAATTCCAAACTCCTTGGGCCTAAGGATATTATGTTGCTGTATTGAAACCTTGTAATACTGGGGCACAAATTAATACAATACTAAGATATGGGGCCAGGACAATGACCTTGTTACAGCAAGAGCTTTTTAAAACACAGTTCTTTGTAAAGTAGTTTCCATTGCATTAGTTTCTTGTATGGTATTCATGCCCATTGTGCTTCGACACTCCTGGGTCCCGTTTCATGAAACATGTTATCAAATAACAAATTACAAGAATTGTTATAAGCTACTGAAATCCTTGAATCTGATTGGCTGAGAGCAAATTTGTCATAGAAATGGGGCAGTTGTTATTGATAACAAGTTTTATGAAACAGGGCCCTGGTGTCAATTATCCTCCTGGCTTTTTAGCCTGGATACCACAGGGTGCTAACCCACTGATTCAGTACAAACTTGAGATGCTCATGACACTACACCAACTTCAAAATCTTTGATACCCTTTCAATTAGCCAACTAAAGTACATAAACATAAAGACATGTTTCTCTTGCTCTCCTTACCAAGACATGTTCATAGACTAGTCCAGCTTCTCCAAGAACATCTGGGGTCAGGTCATCAAAGGAGTTCACTGCTACACCACCACAGGCCAGGGGCAACCTGTCACAAATTAGTCAAATATAGAAGTAATAGCTACATTTATATTGCACACCTACATGTATATATTTCTATCCAAGAGGATGCTCAAGGCACCTACAAAGTACCCTGACTATAATCAAGTTGCCCTAAGGTGCTGAAAGCATTGAAGGAATTACTTCCTCCCACCTATCTACTTGCTACATCTTGGTTGAGAGTGGCAAATATACATTGATATCTTGCCAAAAGTGGCAATGCTGGGACCCAGAACCCTTTGACACAATGTATTCACTAGACCACAGCAATATGATATATAATTCCATCAGGCAAAATGTGGAGGGTGAGGGGGAGGGTGGGAGGGGGGAGTGTAGAGCACATTCAAATTTACAATGTTACAAATTTTGAGCAAGAAGCAAAAATCATAAATATTGGCAAACTTTGTGTAAGTTCTTGTTTTTTAATTAGTTTGTTTAATAAACCTTGGCACATTACTTTTGCTAAAGCTGATGCTTACACTTCCATCTTCGATTAAAAAAAAAAATTCGCTTTAAGGAACACCTGAGATTGACAATGCACTAATTCATGGCTAATTTCGTCCTTTCAATTGTTTCTTGCATGAAAAATAGGAGTACCTGGAATAATTATTTAACGATCACAAAATCGATTTAAACTGTAGAGAATTCCACCAGAGTATACTGTTAAACCAGAAAAAAATTCTATGTTGTGCCCGTTGCAATCCATTCATTTTATGGCATGAAACTTTCTTGAATCTTGACAACTCACAAAAATTGAGTGTTTCATGCAAGCAAATATTGATGGTTTTAGAGCAGCCTATCACAATGGTGAAGATACTAACATTGAAGTCATAACGAGTTCACATCAATAGACCTGTTTACTAATTTTATGCATACTTCTTGAACAAAGGTTTCTCTTGACGACTAAAAAGGTTTCCCAGAGGCTTGCCCGACATAGCAACATCTAATGTATGCAAAATGGATTCCATCCATAGAGATGCCATTATGCATATCAGGTGCACTAAATAGTTGGTAGCTAAGGATTCTGGAGAGAAACATGCATAAATTTAAATACACTTAGTGAACAGGCCTATTGCTCACATACCTCTCCATGTTCCTCCTCTTGGCCCTACGGAGGGCCATGATACCCTCCTTGGCAAGCATGTCCAACGATAGAGGATCAACACCCTGAGAGGAAAGGAACAATGAATAATATATCAACTTTAAAGGACTGAAAATAGATAATCACTTATGATATATTTTCAAGCAATGAACTTCCAGGTGGCCGGCTCAAAACACTGTGGCAAATCTTGCAAAACTTGGAGGGAGACAATAGAAGAAGGTAGGAGATAAAAGAGATGTCAACCGATGTTGATGATGATGATGAAGTAATACAAGAGATATAAAAATAAGTATCTGTGTTTTCCAAAGCCATGATTAACATTTTCTAGTAAAACGTGTGCATTTAAACCATGGTCAAAATTTCTATGAAATATATTTATATAAAAGCAATTTGGCTCCTCACAAATTACATGCCATCTATTACAATTGAGCTGAAATTATCACCTTATGTTGTAAAACTTGTATTGATACAGAATTATAAAAATAGCTTCAAAGAAAACTTACAGATGAACATCTATTTTCACAGTACAAATCAACAAGAGATGAGGCATACCTTCTGGTTGATGACAACAAAGCCTTTGTCGTTGCCCTCACAGACCTTCCTCTTGAGGTCAATGACCTTCTGGACCTTCTCGTTGGTGAAAGCCCTTTCAGCCTCAACAAGCTTCTCCCTCTCTTCAGCTGACTTGTAGAAGAAACCTGCATTTACCTCACTGTAGAGAGAAAGATGACCATGGAAACATGCAATTCAGTGATTGTTGCTTCTGTGACTACGGTCGAACTTTAGGTAAGCGCTACGTATAAGGCCAGAAATGCCATGCAACCTTGCAAGGCCATGTAAAAACCAGAGCCTACGGCAGTGGGCAGGGCTGACTTTACGCTGTAAATTTTAAAAACATTTTGAAATGTTTGCTTTACCTCGCGGTAAGCTTCCCCTGGACCCTGTTACCCGTATGAAATAAATAGCTTTATGCTACAGTGAGACTGTATCATTCATAATATTCTTGGCAAGTCCAGGATGAAATAAAGATGAGATAAATAACCACAACAAAATAATTGTTGATTTTGAAGATGGGGAAACGGTTTGAACGCATTTTAGGCAAGCTTGCTCCAGTCTTCATTGATATTCATGGTACTCGAATCATAATTTTCACATGATATAATCATACCAGCACATAGACTTGTAAATTATGCAATTACAATTAAACTTAATATCCACGAACCAAAAACAGCAAGTCCTCAAGAAAAAAAAAAAAGATTGGGCAGCACCCCTCCCCCCATGATTTTACACAACATAAATAAAAGATGCTATGACACAAACATAGAAGGTTAGGGGTAAAGTTGCAACTGGATTTTAGGTCTGGTTGAGGGTAAGTGTTAGGGGCAGATATAGTGATTGGTTCAGGGTGGACATTAACAGTTTGGTAGGACATTGACAGCAGAGCAATTGCCGCTGGAGGATGTGACGTACAACCCATTATTATACCTCTTCTCATATTCCATAGACACGTTGCAGGTGAGAATGAAAGACTTCTCAACACGCTTCTTCATGTTGGGGTGCCTGGCTCCATGGTCCATCACCAAACCTCGTACCAGGGAGGTGTCGGTGTCGCTGCGATGCTGCATCTGCATGATCTCCACCATGTGCAGGTCAATGGGCTCATTGGGCTTCTTGATGGCCAGCACAGCATCCACTACCACCTAAAAATCAGTACATGGAAATAGATACAAGTGACCGAGCATTCATAATTGGTACATAGTATAAAAACAAATTAAATTCGCACATTTGATAGAATGTCCTATAAAACCCGATTTTTCTATGACTTTATATAATACTGTTGGTGTCAGTGCTTAAATCATATTTGAGATTCATGCCAAGCATGAAAGCATGTTTCTGGATAAGCAACCTGGGCCCTGTTTTCATAGAACTTGTTATAAGTTACACTGAAACCCTTGAATATGATTGGCTGAGAGCAAATTTGTCATAGAAATGAGGCAGTTGTTAATTTGATAATTGACATGTTTTAAGAAACGAGGCCTAGAAGACTCATAGAGCTACTACATCATAATATAGTGTCTATGTCATTGAGAATCAATTCCTTAAACCAACAACAATAACAAAAACATATAAGATTTTCAAAATATGGTTCCAATTTAGCACAACCCCTCCATTTACCACCATTAAAGGTTTTCAAATGTCATCTTGTCTAGACAATTATTTGTCTTTTCCTTAAAATTACTCTCGGATTCACAATTCTCCTTTAAAAGGAAAAATATCTCATGGCTGGTCGGTTTTCCTAGAAATAGCACCCAAACTTTTGTCCTTACCTCAGTGAGGAGGTCAGCTAGCTGAGGGTGGACCTTGGTACGGAGTGAGGTGCGAGCCACACTGATGAGGACATCACGGTTGATTTCTTGGGATACCTTGATGCCGTCGAGGGTCTCCAATGCCTTCTCTTTGGCCAACTCAAACCCCTCAGTCACAATGCGTGGATGAAGCCCCTACAGAACATGATATGAAATCATTCAACATCAATATGAATCTTTTTAATCAGGAAAAAATGTAGTCTTGGGGAAGAATTCATCAATTTTAATTCGTCTTCTTGGCTAACTTTTCGGTTTTCATACATTTTTTTTTTACATGAAATTAAGTTGAGAGATACCTGCACATATTTGTCACTGTCACATTTAATGAAACCTATTCTTCACTGGGTTAAATAAGTCAAGTCCTTATTTTATCAGTTATTACGGAAAATCTTCCCTATTACCTCCGAGATGAAGAGATCGGCCTGCTTGAGAAGCTCACCAATGATGAGAACGTTAGAGGTTGTCCCATCTCCGGTGATGTCATCCTGAGCGGTGGCTACCTTGGCAATCATGGAGGCAGTTGGATGCTGAATTTGCTATAACATGAAAGGGGGGGAATCAAACAAGTTTCATAATTATATAAAAAATATACTGTGAAGATCCGATTCTCTTCAGTATAAAACATGCTAGATTTTCTCTTTTTCCATTGAAACTCAGCACCGGACTTAGATATTAACAGCTATTTTCCTACCTTTAGTTGCCACAGCTCTTTGGGTTTTATTCAGGCATTTTCAAAAGCTTCATTGCATCAACTCCTGAGCTTCTTTTTCCTTCAGTGATTCACACATCTACATTTACATGTAATCTTTATTCTATGCTTTCACTGATGTCAATTGAAAGACAACTATGAACAAATGAGTAATGTGTGAGTTGTTGTATACGCAATAATTGACACAGTATACTTCCAATATGTCATGTTTGCATATGAATGCCTTGCTTGCTCACTTTCATATCTTGTTCAATATAACTCCCCCCCCCCCCCCCCCAAAAAAAAAAAAAAAAAAAATCACGAAGTTGTGAAAATAAAAGCAAAGTTGCAAAAATGATGACTATACTTATTTGGTCTGTTTTCTGAATTTCATCATGCTTAGCTTTTATCTTTACTTCAGTTAAACTTGTAATTTACCCAGCATGATTTTGAAGAATAATTTGACACTATCTGTTCCAAATATGACCACCATCATTTTATTTACGACATGAGGGAATGGACAGTCAATGAATTGCATATAATAGGAATTTTTAAAAACCAATATTTCAGATTTTTGAAAGCCTAAAGTACAATATTAATGTTATACTTTTGGTCACTATGCTAAAATGTTACCATTTCATGCAGCAGGACATTGCCATCCTTAGTGAGCTTGATGTCTCCACTTCCAGAAACCAACCTGGTGAAGAAAACAGGTCCAATAATGTTGGATGTAAAAGTTGTACAGATACATACACAAATAGATCTAGATATATCAAACCCTTCATCCTCATCTTCCATTTTTTTGTTTTATACACATGATCACTAAATAAATACCATGTCATCATTATGACCATTTGCAAAAGAAATTAAAACAGCTCATATAGAGAACATGGCTGAAAATACTTTTTTTTTAACAGCAGAGTGGGGTAAATATATATTGTGATTAATAAGTGCCATTTTGGTCCAATATTTACACATTTCAGATTTTATTTAGCACGATTAAGTTTACCTCGCCATTGACTTTGCAACAGCAAGTGGTGTTTATTGCATCATCATCTGTGCTCAACTTTTTCTGACAGTGACATGGACATGAATGGAATATATAGATCTACATGATCACTGATGATCTAGGGACAAGTTCTTAATTTGGGTAAGGAGTGTCACAACAAAATCAAATTTATCATAAGATGACCTACATTTTAATTTGAGTAAAAACGGATGATTTGTCAGACAAAAGTTTCATGTTAGACAACACGCTTAACATGGCGGCTGTGTGCGACATCGCGCGATACAACCGTAATTGAAACTATACGTCGCCGACAGCGCGCGCCGTCGCACGCAGCTGCCATTTTATATCTGCATGACAAGAGGAGCCATGGATACACAAACACTGGTGAGTTCTCAGAAATTTCTTATGCTCTTTTTTATTTTTTTGGTAAAAATACATACGATCAAAAAGACATAGTCCTACTAATTCAAAAAAAAGTTTCCCTAGCCTAGGGCCTAGGCTAGGAGTAACGTCCATGCGCATTGAGTCGCCACCCGACGGCCTTAAACTTCCTATACTGCTAAATTAAACTTTATTCTTGATTTATCTTGATTTAATATGAAAACATCAATGTATCCCCTAAAATATCTCAAAAGCATGATTCATGAAAATTCTCCATTTTAAAGAGAATGACGTCACTATATACGTACTTCCGGGAAGGCGACACAATAGGTGGCTGCTGTTGAGTCGCGCCCATCGATCTCTACCTGTAGTTACAAATCCAATACTGCGCGCATGCGCACACCACACAGGCACGTCATACACGTGTGCCAGATCTACGCAGACTCGCCACCTTCTTGTAGAGAGTTCTACGTTAAAGCACCACCCCCTTCTATTTTTTTAGATCACACCACCCCCTCTTTTAAAATGGTACCAGCTTGATCAGTATATTTTAATCTTCATCTCGATAGCAAATTTAGTCAACTTCCGTCATCATATTGGGCTACAACTATTGTTGAGTAGGGAAGTCTCGTCTTTGTCGCCCGAGCTCCATCCACCGGCTATTGCAAGAGTGTGTGTGCTAGTTAAACTTTGATCGCGCCCAACTCTTATTCATGCGCCGGATCTTACAAGAGACTTCCAACGGCGGAAGAATATATTTTGACCTATTCAATGTAGCCACAACAAAGTCTGAAGCGATGCAGATAATTTTTAGAGGACGAGTTCGGACCATAAGTGACAGGTGAGTGGCGAGTTAACAACGGTGGCGACACTCCCGGGTACATTACTGTAAAATAGTTGGTATTTTCTGTCGCATGTACTAAAGGTATGGGGGGAAAAATAAGATAAATATTTTAAATACTTGCTTTCAAATTCAGCCCTTAAAAATCTCACTCCTACCTCAAATGGCCGTTAGGAAGAACTTTTGATATTTACAGCAAAATCCAAAGTCAAAATCTTGTCCAAAACCGGAGAAATCCCCGCCGATTTGTTTCGCGATCGCGTGTTGTTTACAAACTGCCGATGTCTTAGACTAAAATCGGCCAATATAATTTTTGTCCACGAAGAAACTCGGGATCGCAAGGGCACATCGATCTTTACGATCGCGCACACAGAAAATCGGAACTTTTCCGTGTACGCCATAGGGACCGAATTTTTGAGGACAAAACTCTTTTGGGGAGATGTCAGCGCCCGCGGCGACCAGGAAATGTACACAATGACTCCGACAGCTCGTTTCGCGAGAATCAACAGTAAATTGCGGATTTCATTTTTGTAAATATCTTTTCCAACATTGGTGAGTTGAATTTATTGTATTTCTTGGATATTTTGGGGTCGGTTTTTGAAAATTAAATGCCGATTTTGAGTGAATATTGGTGACTTTTGTGCAGTGGTGTTTTAAAAAGATGAGGTGTATGACTGCCTACATTATACACACGAAGTATAGGAATGTACCTATGAGTGGGTGGCGAGTCAATGCGCATGGACGTTAGGAGGAAACGATGTGGTGAAGGACCTGTCGGTCGCGAGAGTTATCAGGAAAGTGTTATTTCAGGGCATTTCCAGTCCTGCTAACCCGTGCGAAATTAGATTGCTGGGGATGAACGCTTGGCTTCGTGATGTAAAAGGCGTATAGCCAATTTTTTTTTTTTTTTTAAACTCACGAAGCCAATCCTGCCTAGGACTAGGTAGGGCCTACGCTGAGCGGACCACTCCCTGCTTACGGGCTGGTTCAGGCGGGCGGTATAGCCGTTCGTTCGATACGTCCTATGCAGTGTGCTGTTTGATACCGCGATTGAGGAAGAAACCCTGAAATTAAAGCAGATTTCCTTACATTTTGATGGTTCCTTTCGGTCCGAGATTGGTACGTAAGACATCCTGGAGTCCTCTAGCTGCGCTAGTATTAACTGCAAGGGCTTGTGCTGCTCTTGCTACTTCGGCTTTGGGATTTAGAGCTTTGATGGCGGCCATGCTGTTTGACGAAATTTCCTCCACTGATATCAATGCGTTACCATGCGTTTCGCAGATCCTGACAAGTCGACACCACGCTGCACACTAGATCTATGGCCTTATATCCCACGACAATACTCCCGTGCATCAGCGAAATTATGCATTACTCACATGCACAATCGCTGACTTTTTTGTTCCTTCTCGAACTATCGTCAGCTATAGGTGCAGGCTTGTATGGTGCAGGCGCTAGCGGGTTAGGGATGGGCGCTTAAACTGTTCCATTTCGGGTTTTTGTTGTTTTTTTGGTTTTTATTTTGTATTATTTGATTTTTGATTTGTTTCGTTTTGTGTTTGTTGTTGCTTTGTTTTGTTTTGTTTTGTTTTGTTTCGTTTTTTTTTTTTTTAGAGGGGGGTTTTGCTTTTTGTTCTTTCTGGTTTTTTTTTTGTATGTTGTTTTTTGTTGTTGTTTTTGTTTGTTTATTTGTTTGTTTGTTTATTTTTTTGTTTTTTGTTTTTGTTTTGTTTGTTTGTTTGTTTTTTTTGTTTTGTTTTGTTTTGTTTTGTTTTTTTTTTTTGGGGGGGGGCACTTTTGGTCTTGTTCTGGCCCGTAACTTGCCGGGGGGGGGGGGGGGGTCGTGAACTCGTGATGCGAGGGGTTCGTGTGCACCCCCCTCACTCCCCCCCCCCCCCCCCAATAGCCAATATTCTACAGTCTGTATACTTACAGTTTGGCAGGGGATGGGGATTGGGGGTCGAGCTTTTCAGCAACATATGGGGCGCCAAGTGTAAAGTGGCTATTCCGTTACAATATTGCCTCACTTCGTGACAAAATTCACTCAAAACTGTCTTCTGTTACAAAATTATTGAACGACGGTTCATTTTATTACAAAATGAATTTGGAAAAGTAATTCTGTAACAAAATGATTCTGACCACTGAGAACAAGCAGGGTGCAACGATTTTATCCCTTAAAGTGTAAACCTATAATTTATTGGTCAAGAATACGGAATTATCTCTCAGACAAATTGACCAATCAGATTACGTATAATAATAATAATTGTATTAAAATATATATGAATCGATCACAACTTGTTCTTTGATTATTTCGTGATTTTTAGGTCCTGAAATAATATTTTCTGATCAATTTCTGATTGAAAATTACTGAAATAAGCCCTAGCAATCTTGAAAGTCCCTCTTTATTATCTCTTGGCTGCTCTGGGATTTGTTTTCGGCTGTTGGCTGCTGTAGGCTGTTGTTGGCGGTTGTTGGCTGTTGTGGGTAACGATTACAAAATAAAGAGTAACGATTACAAAAGCAAGAGAAACGATTACAACGATTGGCTGTGGCGTGCGCCTGTAATCCAGCTACCAGTGGAAGTTATAAACTGATTCAGCGGACCCAGGTTCGAGACTGAGTCACGTCTTTCGGATGGTGACGTTAAAGGTCGGTCCCAGACGTAAATAATCATATCTGATTGATACACGTCTGTAAAAACCCAATTACACACACACACACACACACAACGATTACGTAAATAATCATATCTGATTGATAAACGTCTGTAAAAACCCAATTTACACACACACACACACACAAGATGAAAATGGACAAAATGATTTTGTCCTATCCATTTTGTAACAGAATGATTTTGTCATACGAAATGAAAATGGACAAAATGATTTTGTTAATTCTATTTTGTAACAGAATGATTTTGTTATACGAAATGAAATACGACAAAATCATTTTGTCCTTTCAATTTTGTAACAGAATGATTCTGTTACAAAATGAAAATGAACAAAATCATTTTGTCCTGTCTATTTTGTAACAAAATGATTTTGTAACAAAATAGAATGGACAAAATTATTTTGTCCTATCCATTTTGTAACAGAATGATTTTGTCATACGAAATGAAAATGGACAAAATCATTTTGTCCTATCCATTTTGTAACAGAATGATTTTGTCATACGAAATGAAAATGGACAAAATGATTTTGTTAATTCTATTTTGTAACAGAATGATTTTGTTATACGAAATGAAATACGACAAAATCATTTTGTCCTTTCAATTTTGTAACAGAATGATTCTGTTACAAAATGAAAATGAACAAAATCATTTTGTCCTGTCTATTTTGTAACAAAATGATTTTGTAACAAAATAGAATGGACAAAATTATTTTGTCCTATCCATTTTGTAACAGAATGATTTTGTCATACGAAATGAAATGGACAAAATTATTTTGTCCTGTCAATTTTGTAACAAAATGATTTTGTTACAAAATAGAATGAACAAAATTATTTTGTCCTGTCAATTTTGTAACAGAATGGTTTTGTTACAAAACGACGTAGACAAAATCATTTCGTCCATACTATTTTGTAACAGAATGATTTCGTTACAAAATGAAAGTGGACAAAATTATTTTGTAATGTCAATTTTGTAACAAAATGATTTCGTTACAAAATAAAATGGAAGTGTGAATGATTTTGTCACGAAATAAATTTTTGTTACGGAATGAAAGTGGTCAGAATCATTTTGTTACAGAATTACTTTTCCAAATTCATTTTGTAACAAAATGAACCGTTGTTCAATAATTTTGTAACAGAAGACAGTTTTGAGTGAATTTTGTCACGAAATGAGGCAATATTGTAACGGAATAGCCACTTTACACTTGGCGCCCCATAGCAACAAACCACATGGAAGAGCTGTGTTGTAGTAGTTATAGTGCTTGCCGATTGGTAACAAAAACTCACTTTGGGTATAGAAGAAAATGCCGCGCCCAAATTGGATTAGTGGTTTAACATGTATTTTCTATGCCCCGCGAGTCTCATAATGCTATTTTGCCTGAGTTTTACAGGACTGTCTTTCAACCACCTGGGGAGCGTTTCATGAAAGGAAGTTGTCGGATATTTTATCCGACAACTGTTATAAGCTACTGAAATCCTTGCATATGATTGGCTGAGAGCAAATTTGTCAAATAAAATATCTGACAAGTCCTTTCATGAAACGCCCCTGTTCTGTTAAAGGGGAAGTCAAGTCCCAAAATTCCTTTTTTTCTTGAAGCAGAAAAATTAGACCTTCAGTTCAAAAAAAGTTTGAGGAAAATCGGACAATTAATAAGAAAATTATGAATTTTTTTAGTGGCATGAAAAACTAGGGAAAACAATGAAAATCACTAGACAAATTAGCAACTCAGTCATGAGTTTGTGACGTCATTGGCTCCCAACTCACAAATTGTTTTGTTTCTATTGATAAAACAAATTCTCAAAAGGTTGTCCAAGAATATGATTTTCACCTTACTTGAACCAAGCTATACCTATAGTAATATATTTTTGCATGTATAATCCTTTACAGAATATTTCAAGAACCCCCTAAATATCGAGATTGTTTTAAAAATATTACATTTTCCTAATCACTCATTTTTTATGTATATTATATTTTTAAAAAATCGTATTTTCATGATTTTTACAGAATATTATTTACTCTTTATTAGTGAATACATGCAAAAACATATTACTATAAGTTGGTTCAAGTCGTGTGGAAATCATATTTTGTGCACAAAAAATTTAAAGTTTGTATTAGGTGAGCCAATGACATCACAAACTCATGAATGAGTTGTCAATGTGTCTATTGGTTTGTTTCATGTTTTTGTGATAATCACAAGTCTGCTACTTTTCTATTCATTTTTATTCATTTTTAAAAATTTATATATTATCATTATTCTTTTGGCATCGCAATGTATCATACTTTATTCGCCTTGTTGATCCTCTTCCCCCATTCAATGCATTTCTTTTGAAGTATTTACAATGGTATTAAATTCAAGTACTACTATATACAGGATCTTATATAATGCTATCACTATTTTGGGCAGTTTTATATAGGACTATATAAACCGACTGATCTGTTAAGGGTTACACCGGAACCGAATCAGCTGCGAATACACCCGAATTTTCGAATTCGGGTGTATTCGGGAGCATTCTGTTCTCCCTCCCCGAATGGGCAAAAATTCGGGAGGTATTCTGAAACATTCGTGGAGGGATTCGGCTTGTTTTGAAATGTTCAAAACCATCCGAATACGCTAAGAAATTTAGCGTATTCATTCGGGCCGTATTCGGGATATATTCGGATGGAACTATATAGGCCGGATTCGGTTGGATTCGGGGAGGCATTCGGGGCATTCTAGGCAGATTCGGGCTTCGACCCGAATCATCTAGACAAAATTATAGACCCAAATAACACGAATAGAGCCGAATCTGCCCAGAATGCCCCGAATAGCTCCCAGAATCCATCCGAATCGCCATCCGAATACAGAGCAGAATACAGGCGAATAAGCCGAATAGGCCAGAATACAGCCGAACAGCAGACGAATAGGTCCGAATGAGGGGCCAGAATAACCCGAATAGCCTCGCGAATGTAGACGGATTGTGCAGGGATACCGCTTGTCGTTCGATCCAGGGGCGGATTCACCCGATCTGAATTTCTTTTGTATTTCATTTTAATCTCACATAGCCCCTCTCTTTCCATCGAGCGTATCATGTAGGGGTACATCCATACCAATTCCATGCGTACGTTATATAATGGCCTACCAATGAGACAGGTCTTCCCTCTAAAGTCGGGCAAATCCATGCCAACGCATTTCTTTAGAGGACAATTGAATTCGTAAAGAAAGTAAATGTGAGAATTGGTATGGATGTACCCCTACGCTCGATGGAAAGAGAGGGGCTATATGTGAGATTGTTACTTTGCTTCGACGGGAGCTCTGACGTTTTATAGAAAATTTGAGGAAAGATAACGGCTCGTAGCACTTTTTTGGGGGGCAGAAAGTTAGTTCGACGCCCGCTCGAAACGTTTTTTTAGCAAGTTTGATTGGAAGATAACGCCTTGTAGCGCCCTTTTAGGCCTTTTTTTTCTCTCACTTGCTCTCTCATCCGAGTACAAATTGGGATAATTTTTTGAAAGACAGAATCCTCCGGGCCATGAGGCATGACGCGTGCGCAATTTTATAGACTTTCACACCCTCTCTCTCTCTCTCCTCCGTTACTCGCCCTTCTCATTCACACACAATGTCAGCACACACCCATTTTTTTTATAAGTGTGTTTGTTTATTCCTCCAAACTGAAGTACTCATATATACATGTACAACATAACATAATAGTAATTATGAAACCAAATACATGCACAAGTTATAATGCACGTCATAACTCCAAGTAAACATAACATAATGTACATGTAACAAATATAAGCAATATCCCTAACAATAATTATATTCAAAATTATAAATTATATTCAACCCACACACACATACACACACCTACCCACCCAAACGTGCGTGACACATTAACCTCCCCCGCACACTCGATCACTCACTTTCTCTATCTCTCATATTCCCTATATACCCCGCCCTTTCATATTCAAAGGTTTTCAAGACTGCCAAGTTCTCTTCCCACATTTGTACATGAGAAACTGTTAGAAGAGAAGACGATGCATTTTCGCTCATTTAATGCTTCATTCTCTTTGAAAAGGTAAGCCCCAAATTCAACCCATCAAGAGTCTTCCGAAACAGGTAATTTTGTTTTCAAAGCATTAAGAAATGTGTGCTCACTTTGAGAAAATACATGTAGGTGTGCTCCTTCATTTACCCGTTCCCTTAAATAATTTAATATCTTTAATATCACTTCCGATACACATTCGATTTTAGATAAAAGTAAGAGCTGGAAACGGAAGCAGCAGTTGTGCGAAAGTGAAAAAAAATAGTTTCATGACTCTGCTCTATAAGCATAGGCGATTTCGTATTGTTCGTGTAGCCATTAAAGCTAGATGATTGTCATCAAATTACAATCATTAACAAAAAACAAACATGTACTCACATACGCAATGCAATAGAAGTGACAGACTTTATTCCCAAACATACCATTGTAGACATAAACTTAATTAAGAGAGCATCTGTAACAACAATATTCTTCATTAATTCATAGTGCATAATATTAATACATCCATGAAGTGCTTTATACAAATATAGTTATCACCTCGGACATCGGATTCAGGCTTTCCCGCACACATTGTGTGCACATTCTCCACTCCTTGACAAAATACAATGCTGCACAAACCACAATGACTTTCCGATCCTACCGCATAACCACTTGATACCTGAGGAAAAGGAGCAATGTAGATGGAATTCCTTGCTTGAGAACATAAGTGTCGTGCTTGGATCGAACTCACGACCTTCGCATCTCCAGTCAAGCAATTAACTGTTAGACTATATGTTATTCCTAGAACAAGCAGTTGACAAAACCTAAAATTTTATAACCGTATAGACTAAAAGCAAGATATTTAACCCGACATGCAAATCACCCTTAATTGACGTATTAAATAATAATAATAATAATACAATGCTTTTATAGCGCATATCACTGCCATTGAAGAGTAAGGATAGACATATCCTATAAATATGCACAATATAGCTCATTCAAAATGCTTTTTGAACACATACGTTTTCAAGACGGTTTTAAACTGAGATACTGTGGATGAATCCTTCAAATGAGATGGGATAGTATTCCAAAGTGAAGGGGCAGCGCGAGCAAATGATCGCTTTCCATAAACTTGGTCTGAATACCACGACAATGCAAAAGATCTTTCTGAGTCGATCTGAGATTGCGGAAGGGTACATACTTTACCAAAGATTCATTGAGATATTTTGGAAGACGCTGATAAGTCAGTAATAGTACTTTGAACATTATGCGTGATTGGACTGGAAGCCAATGCAATTGTTTTAAGACTGAAATTATATGAGAGTGTTTTGTAGTACGGGTAATCAATCTTGCTGCAGAGAGTTCTGAATTACTTGGAGTTTATTTAGCTGGGAATTTGACATATTATACAGCAAAATATTACAGTATTCTAAATGACACGTCACAAGAGCCAGTACAAACTTCTTAGTGGTCTTTAAATCCAAAAACTGACGAACCTTTCCAGGTTTACACAGAGCAAATGATGCTGATCTACACTTCAATGAAACAAATTTGTTCTTAACCGTATTCTGATTAAGTATCACACCTAGGTTTCTGGCTGTTGTGCTGGGCAAAATGCAAGTATTATCGAACTGAACTACTGGATGTTTCATTCTTCCGCGGAATCGAGATGTAAGATATAAAATCTCGGGTTTTTTATCATTCAATTTGAGACCGTTCAGGATTGACGATTGCTTGATCTCCTTTACACAATATTCCACTTGGGAGATTGCATTATGAAGGTCACATTGTTAAAAAAAAGAAACATAATTATATCTGTGTATCGTCAGCATGCATCCCTGGCATTCGATTAGACCTAATCACGTCACCCAAAAGAGATGCTATTAAAAAGATTGGAGTTTCGATTAATATTTCATCAAGAACGTTAAGTAAAATGTATTTGGGCATAATTACTAGGAAAAAAAAGTACACAGAGTCAACATCATAATAGGCAATGTAGTGACTTTAGTTTTCCCATGCACGAAGAGTCAGCATACTTTGAAAAATGAAGATAAAAATACAACAAAATAAACGAATTATTGAAACTTTTACAATCTGTAATTTTAAAGTAGATATCTTAATTCAATAAATCTAATCTTAATATCCGACTTTTTTGCGTAAGTGATGATCATGAACCTAAGATATGGAAGATTTTCTTGTTTCCGAATAATTATCTATTAATAAGCCTCAATTAACAATCAATAATTTTCAATGAAACACGTGATCAAGTTTCTTTAGTGTTAACGTTAAAGTAGACCTCCAAATACTCAGGAAAAAAGAACTTAATTGGTTAGCAGTACAATGGTACCACCAACAAAGACAAAACATAAACGGAAAGAAAATATACCACCCCTTTCCTGAAGCAATTACGATCAAGCTTTAAAAAACCCAAATATTTCCTTTTGTGTTATTAAACGTACATCTAAATCATAAATGCACTTCATTTATAAAAATCGTTGAAAGAGAATGGGCACATAATATGAATGAAGAAAAAATGTATCATTCGTTTACAAGAAATACAAAAATGAAAAATAGTAGGAGGAAATAAAGAGTCGATCGAGCCTGAACATATTATTGACCTCAGCAAGGAGCAACTCCTCTATACACCGACAAAACTGTAAACATGGTAAAGGAACACCTATCCGGTTGACATAACTCATTAAAGATTGAAAAGCGTATGCCTTTCCTACATCCAATATAAACCAACAACCAACTCGCCGATAACGATACTGAGATTTTTAATTAATGATAACAAACACGAGCATACCCACACGAACACACGACATAGTTAGGGTGTGTTACACAACCGGTAATGTCACAACGGCACGTAATGGAGTACTATTTTCGCTTGGATGAACTAATTTGTGGCACTGAAGTTAATGGGATGGGTTAACTTAAAGTTAAACTGATTCAGCAAACGTACATTTTAAGTTGGAAAATACTGCATGTTTAGCAAATGTCGTCGGAGCATTATGTCAAAGCAGTGGAAGCACCATTAAAATGTAATAATAAAGTGTTTTCAATATTAAAGGGGGATGAAAGGCAACATACATTAGCCGATAATCATGTAGATAATTGTCAGCCTGTTAAAAATATCTTGCAATAACTCCTATTTGATTATTTGAGGACAACAATGTCTCAAAAAGTTGCAGTTTCCTTGCTACTTTAGAGAGATTGTTCTCCTTACTGAGCATTCAAACAGAAGTATTTTCAAGATATTTTGAACAGGCTGACAACTTTCCACATGATTATCAGCTAATTTTTATTAAGTTTCATTCTCCTTTAAAGTCTACATAGCTAAATTAAGTTACCTTTTTTAACCCATCTATTTAACCCATCTATTTAACTTCAGTGCCTGAAATGAGTCCATTCAGGTCAACACAGTAATCTATTACGTGTCGTCGTGATATTATGCGTCATTATAACTTTACCGGTTGTAACAGGGTCATAGGTTATACCTCTAATTGAAAATCTCATTATCGTTATCGGTGAGGTCTGACCAGGGGGCGTTTCATCAAGTGTCTTGTCGGTGATTTTCACCGACAAATTTGCTCTCAGCCAATCGAATGCAAGGATTTCAGTAGCTTATAACAGTTATGTTTATGAAACAGAAGCACAGCAATTACGACCAGGGCCCCGTGCCATCAATCCCATGGAAACCTCGATTTTGATTGGCTGTTGAGTGATGTTACCATGGTAGTTACCATTGATAGCAGAGTTACCATTAATGGTAAGTTTTATCATTATTTGGAAATCAGTGGGAAATTCGCATCAGTCAGCTTGAAAATCAAGATTTGCATTCATTTATTACATGTGCGTAGCTTCAGGACCGTTTTATTCTCTCGAACAAAATTTGACATGGGCATATTGACATCGACTTGAAAACGAGATTCGTTCACCCCACTTTTCTCAACGTTTCATCTTCAGAGTATGTAGTACCAAAATATATAGATTTTGAAAAATTCGCATAAGCCATTGAATTAAATTAAATGTTTTTTTAGCCACTGAGAATAAAGTGGCTAGCTTATGGCACCCCCATCATATACCTCAGTCGTAACAATGAACACCAGCATCCTGGTAATGTAAGCATCTGTTGTTGCGTGGACCAGGGCTGGGACATTGTATGATATCAGTTTCGTCTCCAGTACATCGGAGATTGGATAGGATGACGTCTCCACCACCTTCCCCGAAGCGAGCGTATCTTCGCGCGTAACCGGAGCCAAAACCAAGACTTCGACACACGACTCCAGCATCGGTATTGTCCCAGCCATCGTGACAGACTGTCCCCCAGCGTTGTTTGTAAAGCACCTCGACTCGACCCTCCCGATCATTTCTTCCACCAACAAGACGGACTGGAACTGTATGCGTAACCATTCACATTGATATTGTAAGAAATTTTAAAAGGCCCACTTATTTTGTTATAGAGAGCATGGTTTCATGTTGTTTTACCAAAGGTTCATAATTCCGAAGGTTCGTTTTTCCGCAGGTTCGTATTTCCAAAGGTTCGTAATTCCAAAAATGAAATAGGGTTCATAATTCCGAAAAAAAAGGTTCGTCATTCCGAAAAGTTATATAAGGGCTCTATTTTCATTTTCGGAATTACGAACCCTATTTCTTTTTTTTTTTCTTTTTTAATCCATTGTCTACGGGGACCGGGTCATCGCTGTATTAAGCCTATGGAAATTACAGCATTCAGTAGTCATCGAGTTAATTACGAACCTTTGGAGTAATGTATTAATGTTCGGAATTATGAACCCCCTATTATGGGGAATTTGCGTTTCGGAATTATGAAGTTTCTGAAAAAAACGTTCCTTTAGTGCCCCTTATACTAATTTGTGGAGTAAATTTTGAAGCGCTCTGTAACTGCAAGGATCTGTGAAATGCATTTGATTGGATAAAGGAATTACATTTTTCATTATTTTCCTGAGAGCGCGTCTATTTCACGTTTCAGCTGGAACTGTAGACTTTGCATTGATAGAGTTCAGTTGAAAAAGCCAGTTCGTAGTTGCAGTCTGTGCTTTAAAAGCAAATGAAGGTCATTAGTACCAAATTTCGGAAATCCACTGAGATAAAAAAAAAAAAAGTCCATCTGACGTTTGAATGAATGATCTAATAGACTGATTCTGCATTATTAGCCACAATTTGGTCGGACATAATTCTGAATACAAATCCTCTGAGCCCTGACAATGAACTAAAAATGACAGATATTTGAATTTGACCTTTGTGACCCTGGCGTAAAATTGAACTTTGACCCGACTTTCAGTTCGTGAACTCGACTTTAATTGAAAGCATAACACAGTCATCATTAAGGGATTCGGCACCACATACCCGTAAATACAAATCTAAACAAAATACATCTAGCCCTACTATCAATTATATCAAGTTCAACTTAGACCTTGGATTGACCCCTTCTGACAATGAATGAATGAATTATCTCAGAGATTAGTTCAACATACTCAAAACCCCTTCATTTAAACATTGGTCATCTGTATAACAGTAAAAAATCTAACGTCTGCACCGTCATGTCCACAGGTAACAAATTTGACCTTTATTTGAACTTCATGACCTAAACGTGACCTTAAAGTGGGGTACATTATTTTATGGTGTCCAATTCTCTGACAAGCAACAACAACAAAAAAGTTCTAAAAGAAAGGGGGAATCTATACTTTTTTTGGGGTTTGGGTAAAAAACTGTCAGGGGGCAGTATGCCCGTTTGCCCCCCCCCCCCACCCCTTTGGGTACGCTAGTGATTACGTCAGGGAATCAGCTTTACCAGACATGATACGCAAGATGCCCATTATGTGGTGCCATGCATTCGATCAGATATTCATAAAACACGGGTCAGTGTCAACTTCCAGCACCTATTTCCAATTTCCAAAATCAATAAATATTCCTCAAAAGATGAAAAGTGCCCTCAAGTGATGGTAAAGGTGCCACTCTTAATGTGGAAAATTGCAATAATCTTCATATTATTATGCCTTTCATATTTATGTGCCCTTTATACCTTGCATGTAATTTGATGACAATGGAAAGTGCCACTCACTTATATTTTTATGAAAAATATCACCTTTCTGTCCGCTTTGTTTTTTAAAGAATTTGCATTTTGAAAGACGCAAAAATCGCTTTCCATTGCGACTGCAGATAACCTTTCAGTACAAAATATGCAATTCTGTACCCCCGGCCAACATCAACAAAACTTCGACCATCCTCATCATTATCCTTGATTTAGCGGAAGGCATTATCCTTACCCTCATTATTGAAAGAAGCACATGAAAACAGTAAAAGCCATGTTTCCTTTGGGTCATGTTCGCATGTGATCCTAATGTTTTCACGGTTTTACCCAAATCTGGCACAACTGAGTTTTGAGTTTTTACAAGTCATTTTCAAAGTGCTGCTGCCATCAAGGTATCATTTTAAAGCAAATACTTCTACCTTATGGAAAATAGATAATTATAGTCATTTAAGCACCTAGTATGGTCACAATAACGCTTTGTTTTTTTAGGGGTTCGTTTTTCTCGGACGCACTGTACATAGGGTTATTCGATACTCATGACCGTAGTGGAATCAAGGAATGAAATATCTAACCATTACCCCGCAAAACGAAGAAAATATGTTCATCGTTTTTCACAAAATCGATGTCAAGTCAAGGTGATGACATCTTGAAATAGGGTCCTATGATTACTGGGCACTTATTTTAACCTACATATTAATTCATTCTGGTATAGCAACTTATTGTGGAATGTACTTTAAACTATTTTCAGAATAGAAATATAACCCAAAGTATTTAAGAACTTTACTTGATGTGTCTCGGGAACAAACAACTCCGGCATCTTCGTGATGTCCACAATTAACGTTGCTACGCTGGCACTGAAAAAGATTCTCCTCGCCCCCGTAGCATCGGAGGTCATCCAAATGCACCGGCCCGGTGCCCTCACCGAATCCAGCTTGGGTGACAGCTTCGAGAGCGTAGTTGAATCCAAGAGATCGGCAGGCTATGTAGGCAGTATTCAGGTTCCAGAGATCATCGCAGACGGTTCCCCATTCGCCGTTGTAAAACACCTCTACTCGACCTTCGCTGTTTGATGGTCCTCCAGCAAGACGGATTGCTGTCGGAGACAACAAATAATTTGCATGGAACTTTGGCAAGTGATAATTGTCTTTATTCTGTATATAAAAATAATTACTCTTTACAGGAGCAACAAAATTTACACGAGAAAGGTTCGGCTAAAATCATTGTTATTTGCATGGTACCTGCGTATGAACACGCATAGACCATTGAGCAGAAATATTCAAGATAAAAACCTCAGTCCTGCACCATTAAGTACAGAATAACCATGATCAGGAATACATTTTGGACAAATTACTTTTGTTTTGCTATAATATTGATTCGCTGGATTAATATTATCATATGTCGACGACTTTCAATGCACCTGAATTAAACTTTAGGTATTTTGTTCATTAAATTAATTTCAAGTCTAGGATAAAGAGCAGTCTCTTACTGTAATTTTCGTATGGAATATGCCTATTCACAAAGAACTGGAGTGTGTTCATGCTTAGGCCTATACGTGTGTACACTACATAGGACATAATGCTCTATTTATGGATTTACGATTAAAATAAACACAGTCAGTATAGCTCTATTTTTTTCGAGCAGTATTTCGTCATGCGACTTACATCGTGAGTTAGTGCATCGCACTCCTGCGTCCTCCGAGTGCGCACAATCGTGGCTAAGTGGACGATTGCTGGGACAGGAGAATAGATCACTTTCGTTTCCGACACACTTGACATTGTCTAGAATGATGTCTCCGGTACCTTCACCGTAGGTAGCACAACTGACAGCAGTTCCATTATCACCAACACCGAGCATTTGACACACGACTGCAGCATCGGTGTCGTCCCAGAAATCATCGCAGACGGTTCCCCACTGTCCGTCGTAGAAGACTTCGACTCGACCATCAGTATTTGATGAGCCATTGACAAGACGGACTGATCCTGGGGCACAAAACAGTGTTACCAAAAAATCCTGCAAATGACTAGTGATCAATTAACCCTTTCCGGTTAGTTTATGTCACGTCATCTCCTTTCATTTCTATTTCCTTTTTGTGTATATTATGATTTTCTTTATAGGCCTATAACTGGACATATATTTGAACTGGACAGCTTGCAGAACTTTATTCAAATTACAACGAAGTCATGATTCCATCATCTATTGGCTCCTATTAGGATTTTTTAAAATATGTTTCTATGTTATTACAAAAACCTAGCGTACATTAATGACGACCGACATTTCCACTAACTGTCTTTTCGTCCTATAATCTCAGATGTGGTCAAGACCCATTTTTATCAACGATATTGTAGAACCAGTGCAAAGCAACAATAATATTTTGACGCAACTTTGTACCACAGCCGAAACCTTCTTTGATTACTTTACAGATGTTACGTATAAGATTGAAATATATAAAAGACTGAAATATATAAAAGACTACAACATTATCCAATATTCTGTGTAACTAATCAGTGTGATTACTAAAATATATTGTAGACAGTTTCTTAAATTTATTTTGATTTAAAAAGCAGATTGGAATGGATTGATTACCTAATGGGCCTGGAGAACAACGAACTCCTGCATCTTCCCCATGTCCACAATTACTTACTCCAAGACCAGCGTGCGCGCACTGGAAGATACTGTCTTCTCTCCCCGTGCAGTTAACATCATCCAAAACGGTGAACCATGAACCTTCGCCGAATCCAGCATAAGAGACAGCTTCGAGTGCAGGACCGAGTCCGAGAGATCGACAGACTACGTTGGCAGCATTCATGTCAAAACCATCATCGCAGATGGTTCCCCATTGTCCTTGGAAGAAAACTTCCACCCGACCTTCGTTAGTCGATGAGCCACCGACAAGACGAATTGATGCTGGAAATATATACAAAGGTTGACAAGGAACATGTTTTTAAGTCCTTATTCCGCTGGAGCATTTATGTCCCCTTTGTTGTCTTTTATAGCACTGTTTTTTCTAGATAAAAACCGTTGTATATAAATACTTGTACAAATGTGTTCGAATTTTCCTCTAATTATATATATCTGTATCATGTTGCTGCGATTTTTGGCGTCTCTTGAGTTTAATGACATCGGGAGCAATAATATCGATTGTGTCTCTTGTGACTCCAAAAAGATCATCTGCTTTCATCAAACTTATTGTCTTGAATCATATTCACCTTAAAGCCTCGTTCACATATGGTACGGTAACCGCCTCAAATATATATATATATATACATACATGTATATACGGTACATGCATATACGGTGCATGTACCATTTTTTGTGCACCCCCACTTTCCATTTATTTACGCCCCAAATGATTTTCTTGCCGCTCATTTGTTTCTCTCTTGAGGCGGTTTACTGCATCACGCTTTATTTTGCTAGCCACTGAGAACACAGTCGAAATGTTTATTGTACACAATTTTTACGTATTCGTCAGTGTTATTACAATGTACCTGTCGAAAGTAGATGAACTATTTTATCAAGACAAAACTAAAATCCAATATATTTTTTTTACCTTGTACGCTTCGTATACATTTTACTCCTGCCTCTCCCCGACCTCTACAGCCGACTCCAAAACCAGAATTCTCGCACAGCACTAAGCTAGACTCGCCTCCCAAGCAAAAGACATTATCTAAAACCATAGGTCCTGGACCGTCTTCGTATCGACCACCATAGACAGCTTCGGCTGCGTAGCTTTGTCCAAGAGTATAACAGGCTATGGTTGCAGCCTGTCTAAATACACCCCAGTCTGAGTCGCAGACGGTCCCCCATATGCCGTTGTACTGCAGTTCGATTCGACCTTCGGCGGTCGACGGACCTCCGGCAAGACGAATGGGTGCTGTAGACAGAATAAATGAATGAATGAATAAATAAATAAATAAAAGTAAATAAAAGTCCTACGACACATCATCCGGCCACAGTTGCTCCTCGATGCATTTCCTATACTAACCAAATTCCTCACTTTGACCCTGGACGAAACCCTATAAACCCTATTATAAGGAATATTTTGATTATCTTTTTTTGTATAATTATTATCATTATTATTATAATTACTATTCTTATCATCATCATCGTCATTATCATTGTTATCATTATTGCTATCTTTATCATGAATATTATAGCGTTTATTGGAATTTTACCTAATATGCCTTCGTAACAGCGGACTCCTGCATTTCGTCTGTATCGGCAATTATTTACTCCAATAGTACCGCACTGTAAGAGGCTCACTTTGAACCCTGTGCAGTCGAATTTATAAACGTTTGTCAATGAACTTTCACCGAATCTGGTGTCAAAGGTCGCTTGGAGTGCATGCCCGAGACCGAGAGATCGGCAAACTACGTCGGCAGCAGTCATATCCCACTGATCTGTGCACATGCTCCCCCATTGTCCGTTGTAAAGCATCTCGACTCGACCTTCGAGATTCGATGAGCCGCCAACTAGACGAAGTGTTGCTGAAGGTATTAAGAATTACATGGAACACCGCTATTACTACAATGCATTGCGGATGATAATCCCCAATAATGTGTATGTCCTGTTTCTATTACGTAGATTTTAAAGATCACATTATAAGAAAATCACAAATATGGCAATGAATGTATCACTAGAAACTGGGAAGTTTTATGTCAACTGCGTATCTGATGATTATAAAAACAACATAAATAAAAGCTCTTCTAAGCATCTGGAATATCCGATGATTCGCCAGAAATATAGCGATGTTTTGATGTCGTCACAGGGATCGATCCTGCTTAAGCAGACGACGTCCTATAATGAGTGAACGTAATTGCAATGCAATTATTTATCAAATTATAAAGAGTTTGGTATATTTAAACGTGACCTTATTTCACACCATTCTAAAAGCGAAAGTGAAACTGATTCTGATAACTAAAACCGTTTGATTGTAAATACACAGGAGAAGGGTCAATGATAAATGAAATAAACCCCATTTTGAAATTGAAAAGCTCTCCGAATAATAGCACGGATAGTATTCGTTCCCTCTTGAAACGCCGAACATGCCCCGGTGCAAGCAGCTGAAAATACAATAGCGTCTTATTTTGTTTACAAGTGATTGATTCCTTTATTTTTTAACGCTGCATTTTTCATCAAAATAATACCATACACGAAGTTAAGGTTCGGTCACACCGCCAGAACTTTGCTGGAGCGTTCCTGGAGCGGTGAAAAAAATTCATCACCGCTCGTAACCGTTCACCACCGTTTAACAGAAGTTGGCCCCCGTTAAGGCAACGCCGTATACGCTCGGCCACCGCTGATGGTCCCTCCTACCGCTCCGAAAGTTTTGAGCTGCACAAAATATTGCGAGCGGTGAGGAGCGGGCAATTTTCCGCTCCGGCAAAGTTCACCACCGCTCCAACAACGCCCAGTTAAAGTTTGGCACCGCTAGACGCAAGTTCGTGGACGCTTGGGTCCGCTAGGCCAACGCAGAAATCTTGAACGCTGGACCACCGCTGCTTCGCCAGCTTTGCCCGGGCAGTGATTAAACGTTGCACAAACTTTGGTGGAGCGGTTGTAAGCGTTTTACGAGCGGACACGGGATTGCTGGAACGGTGTCGGGCGTTGAAGCAGCGATCCATTGCGGTGATGAACTTTGGTTTGGCGTTGGTATGGAGGTGTCGGAGCGGGACCAACGCTCGCTACCGCTCGCTACCGTTAAACCAACGCTAAAGCAACGCCGGCTTCAGCGGTGCACCGCTAAGGCAACGCCCGTGTTTTCGATTTTTCCCCATTTTGTGCGCGGTGACGAGCGTTGTCGAAATTCGGCCCCCTCTCCCTACCGTTCAAGAAACGCTCCAACAAAGTTCTGGCGGTGTGACCGGGCCTTTAAGAATGAGGCAACAGACTAACATTAAGACTGACGCTATAGTCAAGTAAGAGAAATAAGTGAAGAGGAGATGACAAAACAGGCACTGAAAAATGTGTAAGATGTTATGGGACATCGGCTGCTTAGACAGGACTGGCCCCTGGTGTGTCGTCACACATCTCAGCAGCGTTCGAGGAGCTCTTCAGGTGCTATATCGGGGGCTGTATTTTACCGTTTTATAATTGATAATAATCCTTACTTCAAATGTTTCAAGGCGTTGAATTTGGATAACCTTGTTTGATTTATGCCATCTATGAAATAAAAAGTATTAAGCCAATATTTACTTTGATGGAATTTTCTTGTAATGTGATCTTTAAATCGATTATTGGGGTATAATTGTATTACATATACATGTATTACATCAGTATTTCTGTATATTTTGTATTGTCGACGTGAAAATAAACATTGTATGATTTCATGTAATTTTTGATTTGTATCGTTGAAAATTGCAAAAATAAAACCAAACTGAGACTGAAACTGAAACTGAAACTGAAAGTAAAGAGCCTTTGCATATTTTGAGTTTAAACAATCACAATGAATGTGCTCAGATGCAGGGGCGTCCGTAAACTGAAAATTACAGCACAAGGAAAAAAAAAACATAATCAAAGAGCAATGCATAAAATAGATAAAGAAACAAAAGGCATCAATTCCTGAAATTCGTCCACAGCATATAAAAATGCCTGATATGCCAAAAGAAAATATAAACGGGGATGTCACATCCCCCACACCACCCTCTAGTGACGCCCCTGTCCTGACGCCTGTGTCCTGAAAATCATATCGATAATTTGCTCAGGGTGCTACTATTTATCAACTGCATTGGTTTTGCTCAGAGTTTCAATTATAAGTCTTAAAAGCATGATTATAATGAATTTAAAAATTGTTTTCATTTATGAAAATAGAGTCGCGATTCTCGAATCCTTCAGTGTACGTGTGAATAATTCTAATAACTATTTCAAGTTGCTAGTTGCTGATCAAAGCGTCTTTTCACAAATACATGTTATATATACAGTGCGAGTCAGAAAAAATGTTACACTTTTTAAAATGCTTATATTATAAATATGATAGAAATATCATAATACTTGCACCACAGTTAGATAGAATAACTCTTCCAGTTTTATCTGATACATTTGTGGGGAATCAGTAATGAATTTACTGGATAGGAATCAGTCATTGTGTGGGGGTGAAAACCCATTTGCGCCAACATCAACAATGCCTTGCCTGATATGGATTCCACTGCACAATGAGCGAGAAAGCCTGCGAGAAGACAGGTAGACACTTCCTAGGGTCATGGCAGCGATGCTCCATCGAGCTCAGATATGCATCGAGAGAAATGGACGCCAGGTGGAAGATTGAAAGCTATATGTCCAAGTGCCCAAAATAACTAAGAAAATTCAATGACTTTTCAGTGAAGATCACTGAATGTTTTGATTTCTGGATTTATTTATTTGTTCATTTATTTATTGGTTCTCGTGTTTATTTGTTTTGATTAAACATATGCATAAACTTTACGCTGATTGTTTGTGTGATGAATATTGTTGTCTATGTTTCAGCAGGTAATCGGACGACTTGGCGCAAATGAGTTTTTGAAACAATGGCTGTTATGCACTGAACCGTAACAGAAACATTGAAACAAATGTTACCAAACAACAAAGGAATATATACTCTATCCATACATGCTAAAAAATACTCTGTTAATCCCACATTTTTAAAACAATACTCAATTCAAAAAGTGTAACATTCTTTCTGACTCGCACTCTATATATACATATATATAATTTATATGTATGTAAATGTATAGGCCTATATACAAGTAGTGCATCTTACATCCCGGGTCGCATTGCACTCCTGCGTCCTCCGCGTGTGTGCAGTATTGGACGGGTTGACCGGAGGGTTGGCCGGCGTTTGGACAGTCAAGGAGATCAGTTTCGTTTCCAACACACCGAACATCGTCTAGAATAATCTCTCCAGTGCCTTCGCCAAAAGCAGCTCTAGAAATGGAAGCCCCAGTAGATGCGAAACCAAGACTCCGGCACAAGACTTGGGCATCGGTATTGTCCCAGTAATCGTGGCAGATGGTTCCCCAAGATCCGTTGTAGAATACCTCGACTCGCCCTTCAGTGGGGTTGGAGCCATTGACCAGACGGATTGTTTCTAATATGAAAGAAAAGTTGCTAATTAAGCCATGTCTTTCTCATGTATTTTTATTTAACATGAAATCCAACCTTAATGGCAAGTTGCTTTGAAAGAAAGAGGAAAAATCAGAGAAGCAGACTGGAAAAAGTGTGAACGAAATCGGACAAGCAATAAGAAAGTTATGATTTTTTTAAAAGTTGTAGTCACTATACCTATGGGAATTTCATATTGGCTGAATAGGTAACGCCCCTGTGATGAAGTTGTGGATAACTCCCCCATTTGCTCCAACACACAAAATGACTAAAATGTCATTTTTTTCAAAATGTATTACTCTTTTTCTTTAATGAGGACCTATAAACAATATGCTATCTGCAAAATATTTTGAGTACTGTCCCTAAGGGTAAATGCGCTTCGGAGAAAACCGCAAATCAATGATATTTTTGTGTACGACAAAGAGAGTTGTCCACAAGCCTGTCACAATCGACTCACCAAATTGCCAATTTGAGAGTCGCATAGATGTAGTGATCTCATTTTTCAAACATCCATAACTTTCTTATTCCTTGTCCGATTTCTTTCAAACTTTGACCATCCTGTTTTTCTTATATTTTTTTCTGCTTTCATACAAATCAAGTTATTACCAAGGTTGGATTGCCCTTTAAGCTTCATAATATATAAAGGCCGTTGCACTTGATGCGTCATTTCGATTGCGTTATATTTACGCTAATTTTCGCGAGGGGGGGGGGGGGGGCTGTCATCTTTCGCTGAATATCAAATTTTGGCACTTCTTCTAATGAAAAATGTCCATAAATTACATATTCGGGCACCTTCCTGCTCGAATATGAGAATATTTGGGCAACTCACTCACTGCCCGAATATGAGGTAGAGTTTGCCTTAAATTCATCAGGGGGCTTCAGCCCCCAGCCCTCCCCCTCCCTTCTCGTACACCTATTGTTCATTTTGCAGTCACTTTTGTATGATGGCATTCCAACAAGCCGCATCAAATAACGCGCAAGTCACTGACGCAGTTCTATGTCAGCATTTTAGGCTTAAAAGAGTAAAACGTCTTACATACGTTATCAAATATGGCCTTAAAAAGTTGAGGTAGAGTTTGCCTTAAATTCATCAGGGGGGCTTCAACCCCCAGCCCTCCCCCTCCCGTCTCGTACGCCTATTCTTCATTTTGCAGTCACTTTTGTATGATGGCATTCCAACGAGCCGCATCAAATAACGCGCAAGTCACTGACGCAGTTCTATGTCAGCATTTTAGGCTTAAAAGAGTAAAACGTCTTACATACGTTATCAAATATGGCCTTAAAAAGTTGAACCGTGTAGAACTTAAACATTCCTGTTTCTATCCGTGGGACGAAGCGTTTTACATTCTCTTTCTTTCTTTCGACAGGTGGGCATGTTGCCTACTGATAAAGCCCTTTTCGCCAATGCTGGAATCATTAATTTTACGTCCAACGTATGTTTGCTGTTCAAAGGGACTATTTTCAAAGCTATTTGAAGATTCGAGAGCGTTCAAACTGCTTCAGGCGTCTACCTTCATATACCTGGGTCCCGTTGCATAAATCTTACCATTAATGGTAACTCTTCCATCAATGGTAACTACCATAGTAACATTGCTCAACAGCAAATCAAATCCAAGGTTTAAATGAAAGTTACTATTGATGTTTTTTTTTTTTTGCAACGGGGCCCAGGTCCTTGTATACAGTATTGTAAAGGGTTGGTCAGCCTTCAGCGATACAAAGATAACGAGATTTTCAATTAAAAGGTACACAATACTATGTGAACGTGTGATTGAGTATGCTCGTGTATGTTAGTAGGGCAGCAGCAGGGTGTACCTTTAAATGGATACGCCACCAGGCGGCCGTGGGGAAAGTCAGGACTGCCTAAGCACCATTCACTCGTACATAAAGTTTGTGCGTCGAACGCGTCCGTCGGACTGCTGGGATTATATTTCGGACTGCACGAAGCCGACCGAATCTCGCACGAGAGCTCGAGCTCATGCGGAGCGTGCATGTTGAGCGGCGACCAGTCTGTCCAAGGTTTGCGCCCCGCAGGGCAACGGCATGAATCACAGAATCAGGTACCGATCACGGTGCCCTCTCGCGGCATAAAAACGTCCACAATCTGCGGTTGAGTATCCCTTTAATTAAAAAAAAATCTCGTTATCGTTATCGGTGAGGTCTGACAAGCACTTCAGTAAGTTTACATTAATAATCGCCTCGCTATACTAACCACCATCTAAATCTTCATTTGCAAATGTAAAAGAACTGTTCATAATTTATCGGTGTAACTATGTCGAAATTTGGTACTGTGGTAATGAACGAAGGCAAGTAAAAGTATGTCTTATACCAAAGTATACACGGCAACAGTGACTTCCTCCAGAACATATCCAGATCGAAGTCTGCTGGGCTTATCCATTGCGCACAACTGGTAGGATAAGGTTATTAACGACAATTTGAATTTTAAAATGGTCAAGCCGAATCTACCGAAACAGCGAATCTTGTCTTTTTACCTTATAGTTCATCTACTCGATCAGCATCTACTATTATACGCTCTTTTGGGGCAAACAGTCATTTCAGACAAATATCATTAATTTCAACATTATACGTGCGATCGCAAAAGCTTTTCTTCAAAAGTGTACGCTAATCGTCGATTATGTAGTACCAATCATCTCCAACCTGTACCTTGTATGTCTTTTTTTCGGGAAAGAACTAAAACTCGATATGAAGAATTAGACCTACCTGATGGGGATTGGGCACATCGAATTCCTGCATCTTGTCCATGTCCACAGTTACTGTTTCCAGGCCCAGCATTTCCGCACTCGAAGAGACTCGCTTCACTCCCAGAACAGTCGACGTCATCCATAAAAATGCTCCCCGTGCCTTCACCGAATCCAGCGCCTGAGACGGCTTCGAGAGCTGGACCGAGTCCAAGGGATCGGCATGCTACGTTAGCATCCTGCAAGTCCCACTCATCGTCACAGACAGTTCCCCATTCGTCGTTATAAAGCACCTCGACTCGACCTACAATACTTGATGAGCCACCCACAAGACGAATTGTTGCTAAAGAAATGAAATTTATTGCATTTTAAACAACTAGTACTTTTTGTTGGTAAGCAGCTTACTTCTCCATTATAACCAGGGGGGGGGGGGGGGGTACGTACAGTCTATTTGGCCCTGTCCTACAGAAGTGTCTCCTTTTCCAGTGTAGATGTATTTACGGATTTTCCACAAAACATGTGCACTGTTCAAGAGGTCATCGTTGGAATGCAAATATATTTGTACTTGCAAAATGCATTTTTTCCTTGTGGGGAAGATGCAGGGCGAGGTGTACCTTAACAAAGCCTTTCTGGCTTGGCCGGAAAGTTTTCTCAAATGTCACTTCCCCACCCCCAGTCATGACAAGAATCCCCATCCTTGGAATTTGCAATATCCCAATTCGATTTTACCATTCATATGACTGCTCAGAACCTAGATCATTAATTTTTTATGTGTTTGAACGTTCATAACCAAATGCTATCGCAGTCAGAAAGTACAATGGGCTTAACGGAACTGTGACTTACGTGGTGGGGTGAAGCATTGCACTCCTGCGTCCTCTCCATGCCCACAGTTCTGGTTGAATAGTCTATTGCTGGGACAGGCAAGAAGATCATCTTCGTCTCCGATACATTCGACATTGTCGAGGATGATGTCTCCAGTGCCTTCCCCAAAGAAAGCACTGCCAACGGCAGTCCCATGAGTGCCCAGATCAAGCATTTGGCACACGACTGTTGCATCGGTATCCTCCCAGAGATCATCACAAACAGTTGCCCATTGCCCGTTGTAGAGCACTTCGACACGACCTTCGTTACCTGTTGAGCCATCGGCAAGACGGATTGTGGCTGGAGGCAGTGAAAGAGAAATCATGCAGCCTATTGAAAATTCCATTGAGGAAAAGTCATAAGGACCGCTATTCATAAGGACCACTTATTCATAAGGACCGCTATCCATAACTCGTGACTAAATGAATAGCGTTTTTTATGAATAGCGGTCCTTCTAAATAGCGAAGAAACCATAGACAAATCACCCCGCTATTCATAAGGGCCTCCATTCATAAGGACCACTATTAATAACTATTCATAAGGACCGCTATTCATAACGCGTGTTAATTGATTAGCGGTTTTCTATGATATTTATTAATTTCGAATTAAGATTTTCACCAATTTGCACCCCAAGATACTTGCAAGTATTAACCCTCTCTAGTACAATACCATTAATATTAATTTGGACATTTGTACATTTACGTACTGCTGACTTTGTACCAATAAGAATACATTTAGATTTGTTCACATTCAAAAGAAGATGAAAAACCACTCATTCAATAGAGACAACTCATGACAACCCATCACAGGAGTAGTAACTGGGTGCTATACAAGAACCAATTATTAGCATTATGACTTCTGAGGAGATCTTGGAAGCCATGTTCATTCGATCTGGACACGCATAGAACCTGTTGTATGGATATTTTGTATGTTTTATATGTCCAGATGATGTTACTCACATTCTGAATTAGTACACATGACTCCTGCGTCCTCGGAGTGCCCGCAGTTGTAGAAGGGATCGTTTGGACAGTCCAAAATATTCGTTTCGTTCCCGACGCACATAACCCTTTCCAGGAGGACCTTTCCGGTACCTTGCCCAAAGAAAGCGCTGCCAAGGGCATTCCCAGTGCTGCTCAGACCAAGCATTCGACACACCACTCCAGCGTCGGTATGGTCCCACAGATCGTCACAAACAGTTCCCCATTTTAAATTCTGAAACAACTCGACTCGACCTTCGTTACTTGATGAGCCACCGACAAGGCGAATCGTTTCTGGAGGTATTAAAACAAATTATAAAAATATTTCAACTATTTACTGACTGATAATATTTTCCTCCTTTTTGTTGTTGCTACAAACACGTTATCTTTTGTTTCTATATCCAACAGCAACATAATTGCCCGGGATACAACATTTTTTGGCCCTAATTTTGAGGGAACGTTCTTTGTGTATAGCTTCCATGATATCATATATATCTACTACAAAAAGGTTCTAACAATGATCAAACATATTAAATTAGACGATGCTACTCGGGTTCTACAACTAATTAGCTTCATGACATGCATGATGTCTGTAACCACACATTAATTAAGCGTAAATAATGTACTATTCACGTTGACATAGATAAAGCGGAACAGAAACATAGCAGTGATCTCCGCGGAAGTTAATGATACGGCCTGAATATTCGGTATGGAACGTACAAAAGCATATGCATTTACTTTATCACAATGTATATACGACTTTGTGGAACACACTATCGAAAACTCAATGCCAGTTGCACACGATGCTTCGTTTCGATTACGTTCTTTATTGCGCTAATCACGCCGGTGAAAGGAAGTAGCCGATACGCCAGTAATTCAAAGCAATGTTTGCAATTCTCTTCTAGCGAGTTCTTTTTGTACGATGACACTTTCACAAATAGCGCGTCAAAGACCTGTCACTGACTCCATGCTACGTCAGGCAAATGGCGCCTCATATGCATCGGGCATTAGTCGAAAACCTGAATATGAAAAAAATTACCTGATGGAAATTGGGCACATCGAACTCCTGCATCTTCTCCATGACCACAATCACTGACTCCAAGACCAGCATTCCCGCACTGGAAGATGCTCTTTTCGTTGCCAGAGCAGGCGACTTCATCTAAAACAATAGCCCCTGACCCTTCCCCGAATCCAGCTCGCGAGACCGCTTCGGAGGCATAGTCGAACCCAAGAGCTTGACAGACTATGCTGGCATCGTTCTGGTCCCAGTTATCATCACAGACCGTTCCCCATTCTTCGTTGTAAAACAATTCGACTCGACCTTCCGCTTGTGTGCTGCCTCCAACAAGGCGAATGCCATTTTCTGCAAAGACATTGCATTTAAAAATCAATTTCCATGAATACGATATAATTAATCACTGTTCATCAAATCACGTTCAGTTTAAATTTCATGCATTCTATTTTATTCCACATGGCTATATTGGTGCATAGGCCTACTCTGGATATGATGGGTGCTGATCGAATAATCACAGCAAAACCAAGCTCTGTCCACGACAGAAACATTTTCTGCAGAGACAGACATTGCATTTGATAAATACTTTGCATGAATGGAATTTCGAATTTGGAATCTGATTTTCAATTATTCAGGAAATCCTTAAGCGATGATATCTACTGCAAAGTAGTAGATCATTTTTAAAATCAACATTTTAAAGCATCAACGAAACGACAAAAGTCAGAGTAAAACACACTTTCGAATCTAAAACGATATTCATATATTCTCTGAAGTAACAATCTATTAACTTTTTTCTTCTTCAGAGTCAACCGATAAGACGATACAACATGTGTGTATTCTGAACAGTTCATTATCTCGTACATAGGAACAATTCTATATTGATAGGTATTGGAATCATCACAATTATACCAAAATAACTAAATCTTGCCGAAAATCACAAATAGTGAAAAGTACTGGACACAGAATTGGTCCAAAGCCACTTCTAACGGCGCTTTTGAATATTAACGCCATGACATTCCTACTACGTTATTCTATGACAGAGGGGGGAATTAGGTTTTGTCACCTTTAACGGAATCGAATCTTAATTCTCCTTTAAGACTCTTACCTAGTCTGGTTTGAGAACAACGCACTCCTGCATCTTTCCAATGTCCGCAATTAGGACTGGTGATGCCGATACCAGCGTTGGGGCAATCTCGAAAACTGGCTTCCATTCCAGTACAGGAGACCTGGTCAAGTACGATATCCCCAGAACCTTTTCCGAATTCAGCGCTTACTTCAGCAGTTCCAGGAACGTATCCTAGACTTAGACAAACAACTGCAGCATCAACGTCGTCCCAGAGGTTGTCACAGACGGTTCCCCATTGTCTATTGTGGTATACCTCAACTCTTCCTTCGTATGGACCATTTCCATCAACCAATCGTACTGCATGTACAGTAATTAGTTAGGGAGAAAAAGAGAGAAAGAAATGTTTTGGAAAGAGAGAGAGAAATAGACAGGCAACCAGACAGTTCCTCCTAGGACATTTCCTCAGGGCTATATATCTTCAAGTTAGATACGGGTTAGGGTTAGGATAAGGTACAGTGTTTTGTCAGGGTTAATACTGGGACTTCAGCCATTGTATGAAAGTGACAGCGAAGCAATTATTGTTGCCGAAAGCATGTGCCGACATAACAAAATAATTTTGATAATAATCAACTTTTATATAGCGCTTAATACACATTCTTTTAGAGCTTTACCCATCATTAACATTATATGGTCAAAGAATGCAAAGCAATTTATTATAACTTCTTAAATTCTCCCTCAAATTATGTTTGTTAGAAATACCCGTAATTATTGCCTTAGTCTATTTCAATGCACAGTCATGTTGAAGTTTCATTATTGTATAAGACTATTCCCATTTAACATGCACGTATTTTTCTATCTCATTGAGTGTAAAATATCTCAAAGCAGCGTGTGGCTGCGATCATTTTTATATTGAATAAACCATGTCAAACCTAATAAAAATCTATAAATAAAAGTATTTACTACAGTATTTTGTTACATCTCATGGTTGTGGGATGGAAAGATACAATTATGTATTCCTTACTTTGTGCAGATCATACCAATTGCTTTATACATTCTTGTTCTTAATTTTGATGTGTAATTTGATATGTACTTGTATTGAAAAAAAAATGATTGTAAAAACATATGTGGAAAAAAAAATTGAACTTAATTCCAGATACAGAAAACATTCGTTGATCTAGATTTGATTCTTCCAATTTTCACTACGTTTATAAGCTTAAACATATTGGAATGTTTCTTCTTTATTATTGCTTGCGCTAATCAAGCCCGTGAAAGCAATTCAATTCAATGTTTGCAATCATTGTTCATCTGGCGTTTCATCAAGTGTCTTGTCAGTGATTTTTACCGACAAATTTGCTCTCAGCCAATCAGATGTAAGGATTTCAGTAGCTTATAACGGTTATTGCAACTTGTCATTGATGACAAATTTCATGAAACAGGGCCCTGGACGCCGTTCAACTTCAGGCAAATGACGCCTCGTGTACACTGGGCTTTAGTCATAAACTATCGGATATGAAGAAACTTACCAGGAGGGAATCGGGCACATCGAACTCCTGCATCTTCTCCATGATGACAATCACTGACTCCAAGACCAGCATTTCCGCACTGGAAGATGTTCTTCTCATCACCAGAGCAGGAGACCTCATCTAAAAAAATAGTCCCTGAACCTTCACCGAATCCAGAGTCCGAGACAGCTTCCACGGCATAGTCGAACCCAAGAGCTTGGCAGGCTATGCTGGCATCGCTCAGGTCCCAGTTATCATCACAGACCGTTCCCCATCGGCCGTCATAAAACACCTCGACTCGACCTTCCGCTTGTGTGCTGCCTCCAACAAGGCGAATGCCATTTTCTGCAAAGACATTGCATTTGAAAATCAATTTGCGTGAATACGATATAATTAATCGCTGTTCATCAAATAATGTTCAGTTTAAATTTCATGCATTCTATTTTATTCCACATGGCTATATTGGTGCATAGGCTTACTCTTGGATATGATGGGTGCTGATCGAATAATCACAGCAAAACCAAGCTCTGTCCACGACAGAAACATCTTCGAGGGAGCATGTTGGTCTTGCAAGACGCCAGATACATAAGGCTTTATCATGAAGAACCTCTAAATTAAATTCAAGCCTCTGAATAACCAGGAATGGTTAAAGTCTAAGGTCCAGCGGAGTAAGGTCCAGGGGAGTAACCCGATCCTGGAATGATATCTGGAACAATTCTAACCCATAACGTAAACAGCAGTGCTCCCATTACCATTTCAGCCCTATGGGTTGGTCCAGAAGCGGCGCTCCGGGGGGGGGGGGGCACAGTGCCTCCCCCACTTTTCAAGTACCCCAAAAGTGCCCCTTTTCATAGCTGATAAGGGCCCCCTTTTCTTCGTATAGTGCCTTTTTTCTTTCTAAGTGCCCTTTTAACTTCTGATAAGTGCCCCCTTTTACATCAAATACTAGTGCCCCTTATGTAATCTTATAATTGCCCTTTTTTGTCTAATTAGTGCCCATTTCCTGTTCTAATAGTGCAATTTTTCCTTCTGATAAGTGCCCTTTTTTCACTTCTGATAAGTGCCCCTTTTCCTTCGTATAACTGATCCCCTTCTTCTTTCTGATAAATGCCCTTTTCACCTTCTGATAAATGCCCCCTTTAATTGCAGACATTACTGCCCCTTTTGAAATCTGTGCCTTTGCTTTTCATCTGATTAGTGCCCATTTTCCGTTCTAATAGTACAATTTTCCTTTCTTATAAGTGCCCCTTTTCACCGCTGATAAGTGACCCTTTTTCTTTGTATGGCTGCCCCTTCTTCTTTCTAATAAGTGCCCTTTTCACCTTCTGATAAGTGCCCCTTTTCAGCTCAGATAGGTGCCCACTTTGAAATCCGACAAGTGTCCCTTCAATTACAATTTTCCCTTCTTATAAGTGACCCCTTTTCTCCGTATGACTGCCCCTTCTTCCTTCTAATAACTGCCCTTTTGTCTTCTGATAAGTGCCCCTTTTAAGCTTAGATAAGACTAGTTCCCCCTTTGAAATCCGACGAGTGTCCCTGTTTTCGTCTGATTGGTGCCCATTTTCCGTTCTAATAGTGCAATTTTTCCTTATGATAAGTGCCATATTCACCTATGAGAAATGCCTCTTTTTAAGTGCCCTTTTACTTCTGATCAGTGCCCCTGTTTTCTTTCTAACAGTATTATTTTCCCTTTTGATAAGTGCCCCTTTTGTCTTTTGATAAGTGCCCTAGCAATATACCTATATATATTTAATATATTGTACCAATATACTAAGAACCCAAAGATATACATATTTGTTTGTATTGTAGTTAAGTAATCTTGGAGAGCTGTATGTAAGTTATACAAAAATGAGCAGTGCCCCTTATTCATAACTGGAAGAAGATTTTTTTTCTAAAAATTTTCCAAAGCTCGCTCGCTACCCTCGCTCGCATTTCCCATCGTCTTCTTATTAGGAAAATCGCTGCTTTTCAAAATATCTTCAATATTTTGCTCGCTCGCTTCGCACGCTCGCAAATGAATAATCAGACCATTGCACTCAACTGCAAAGTAGTTTTTATCTAGAATTATGTTAAGACATAAAAATATAATGTGTCGAAATGATCCTCGATAGCGTATTAATCAGAATGTAGCGGTATACTAATGTCTCAAAGTGGCATTTCCGCCTTGTTTTCACCCTTTGTTGGTGCCTTTTTCTCCCCAAAGTTCCCTTTTTGTTGGTGCCCCCCCCCCCCACTTTGAAACGTATGCTTCGGTAATGAATGCAAATTTTATGCATACCTTTCAAACAAAGGTTGTTCTTGACAACCTGAAAGCTTGCCGGACATAGCTACAAATAATGTATGCAAACTGGATTCCAAGAGAGAATATCTGTGCATAAATTTGTATATTTGATTTTGGTGTCGCCGAAGCCACTGGCCCGTCTCCGTGGTCTAGTGGTTAAGGCATTGGCGTTCTAAGCCAACGACCCGGGTTCGATTCCCGGCGGAGACGTTTTTTTCAACCTTTGCAAAAATTTCAAAGAGGGTGGACAGCTCTGGGGAACTTTGATTTTTAACCCCAGAATTTAAATGTACTTATGTTCAAATGTGTAATATATTCTTAATCACTGACCTGTATCGCTTTAGAAATAAAATATCAGAAAAGTGTTTAAATCAAGACGTTCTACAGTTCTAGTATACGGTACCATCTGCTAACACTTTACAAGGGGGATGCCATTTTCTTGATGATATGGAGTTATACATGAACCATTGGAAACCGTTCCAGTCAGGAAAATATTTTTAATCCTAGAGCTAAATTGCTTCTCTTCATTATAGAAAATCCCCATCTATGATGAAAATACAGTTGTATACATATATTCTAAAATTTGAAATTTGTAGATTTCTTTTAAAATTCTCTGGCTTTGCTAAATATAAATCGATTTCTTGGGCTTGCCTGGTAGAGCAGAACATGATTTATACAACGCGCATTCTGACTATTGAAGTCCATTATCTCGGCTCAAAGCAGGTGAATGCATAGTTTGTCACTATTGACGCTCGGGAAAGTTATCATCCATAAATTTGAATTAATTTGCTCCGTCGCGTACGTCATAGTATCAAGTAAATAGATTTATATTTAGTAAAGTTATAATTTTCAAAGGAATATAAAACATATTTTCGTTTTTAGAATATATGTATATATCTGTTAAGTATTTCAAATCTCAAATGGGATTTTGTACCAGGAAGAAAGACAATTTTGCATTCGGATTAAAAATATCTTTATGTAATCATAAAAAAATGGAAGCCCCCACGTATCGCTAGCAGACGACAAATTTTGCTGAGAAAATCATGATTTGGGTAATTCCATAAATATGGGAGCCAATTTGTGACATTTTTGGTGTCCCTTTTACATATGAAACCCACATGTTTGTGTGGCTCTGAGTAAAGACTCAAATAGTGCAGTACGATTGTAAGGTGATTCTAAGCATGGCAATGCAACATTATGCTTGGAGATCACTTTACAATCTCACTCCACAATTGGTGTTTTCATTATGAGCCATAAAAATATGTGGGTTTCATATGTAAAAGGGACACCAAAAATGTCACAAATTGGCTCCCTTATTTATGGAATTACCCATTTATACCCATCTCGTATATTTTAATGCAAAACTACGTAGGACAACAAGAAGGAATAGATTAAATCTTTGAATATAAGCACATTTATAGTTTGAGGTTAATTCCCCTTTAAGTTATGCAACCATTATTCTCTCATTTCCTTTCACATTGTGTGTGTGTTTGTGTGAGTGGGCGTGTTTAGGCGTATGTCCGAGAACATTTTCGGACAGAGAACAAAAAAAAAATCATGAGAACAATGGTCCTCGGAAGCCGGACAATATATTTATATATATAATTGTAAGGAAATAACATATACAACAGCTTTGGCAACTCTCGTAGAAATAAATACAATGTGAAAGGAAATGAGAGAATAATGGTTGCGTAAATTAAATCAAAGTTCCCCAGAGCTGTCCTCCCTTTTTTGAAATTTTTGCAAAGGCTTAAAAAATGTCTCCGCCGGGAATATATATATATATATATATATATATCGTAAAGTGTTTACAGGAACAAAGTTCCTACAAAGTGCAGTGTTAAAATATGTAGAAAAATAAAGTTCACAACATCATATAGAATACACACACAAGAAGCATGTTTTTATAAAAATTCACAAGCGCTTTCGATTTAATCTCTTCAGGTGAATGAGCCATTGATAGTTTTGACATGCTTTTATATACACGTATAGTACAGTAATTTGCAAATGGACAATGTGTGTGGTATTGTCCAGTAATTCTTTTGACGGCTTAATAAGTCTTTGTTTAAATCTTAGACTAAGCGTTGTACGGTGAGAACTCTAAAATGTTAGGATTCTCAGAGAATCCTATAATCCGTACAATCCAAACCTTTGTAAAGTCACACAAAGATCATCGTATAATGATTCACGAGGCCTACACATGATAATAGTAAGCGAGGATGGGTATTTGTAAAACACATAATGAAATGTAGGCTTTAAGGAATAGTTTTGTTACAAGTATGGTACAATGATATTCTTAGGACAAGATTGAAATATTGTCCTGTATCTGTTTTACGACGTATTGAATCTTAGTTCTAATCTCATATTAAATGATGCAAGTAGGAAGTTCTTTGTTGCCAGTTTCTTTGGAAGTCTTAATCTGTACAACTCAACAAATCATAAAGTTATATAACAATTCTTATTAATCTGTGACCGTGGGAAAGGCAAATAAAAATGGGAGTCAGTAGAGAAAGAAAATGGAATAAACTAATATATTGACAGGTGTCGAGGATGCAGTGTCTTAAGGGAGAGGGAGAGAGATATATTGAAATACTTGTACACAAAGAGATAGAGTAGGATGGGGGGGGGGGGGGTTGTTGTTTGGAGTTTCGGGGGATAATGGTAAATGTGGATGTGGGTGAGAAGGAGTAGTAGGAGAAGCAGTTTTCCTACAAAGCATTCAGAGAAGGCATAAATTTTGAAATGAAGTGTTTTTCTTTCAGACATCTTTTAATTTTGTCGTCTTCTTTCATTTTGTAAAAGGGTATTATATCGAAATTTGGTTCCTTTGAGCCCGCACAACAATCGATGTGAGCGCTCACTTTAAGTTGTCGATATTCTTTATGGCGTATTTGTTGCCTATGCACAGTGAGTCTGTGTCGGAGTGTGTCCCCTGTTTCGCCAATATATTGTTCCCCACAGCCATGGCAAATTAAACAATATATGAGATTCTTTGTAGTGCATGTAAATGGAAAATGTATTTGAAAAGTTTCACTTTTGTGTTTGAAGATGATATGATTAGTTTCTTTCATATACGGGCAAGTTTTGCATCTTTTGTCGGTACATTTTTTAACACCATTTTTTATATCGAGTTGTGCTTTAGGGGCTGCTCGGGTTAACAATCGTTTTAGATTCGGGCTTTGGCGTTTACTGGATATCAAATGCACTGCTTTAAACTTTTGCTTTAATTCTCTGTCATTTGACAGGACGGTAATTGTGTCTTTTATCAGTTTGGAGATATTGGGATTATTAGGATTATGCGTGTGAATAAAAGATATAGATTCAGTATTTTCATTTTTTTGCTTACATGATCTTAGTTCTTCGAGAGACAACTTTTCAGCTTTCACAATCCCATTCTGGATGATTTCCTCAGGATATTCTCTGGCTTTTAACATGTGTTTTAATTCTAATAATCGTTTCTTACGAATATCGATATCTGATACTATTGTGCAAATACGTCTTGCTAAATTGTAAGGAACATTTGTTTTACAGTGTCTTGGGTGACAAGATTTGAAGTGTAAGTACTGGTGTGTGTCTGTAATCTTATAGAATATATCTGTTTTAATTTTGTTCAAATTGTTTATAACCACTATGTCAAGAAACGCTATTTTCTCATTACTAGTTTCAAACTTAAAAGTGATGCTCGGGTGAAGCTGTTGAAGGATATCGTTGAATTGGGCTATATCTCCAAAATCTGCCTTCCAAATAATGAAACAGTCATCAAGATATCTAAGCCAATTTTCCTTTAGATAGGATGTAACTCTAGTGTTGAAGGTCTGTTCGACTTGAGCGTATAGTTTCATTTCCAGATAGCCCATGAATAATGTGGCATATGTAGGGGCCATTTTGGTTCCCATGGCTGTTCCTCTAATTTGTAAATAAAATTCATTATCAAAGCAAAAAGAATTATTAGTCAGAATAAATTTTACAGCATCGATTATGAACTCCTTAGTAAAACGTGAATCAATAACATCCCTATGTTTTTCTAACCAAAAAGTTATGCCTTCTATTCCTGCGTCGTGAGGAATATTGGTATAAAGACTATTCACGTCATATGTGACAAGGATTGAGTTTTCATCTACTGATTCAGGTAGGTGGTTCAGAAAGTCTAAATCGTCCCTAACAAAGCTTGGAACATACTTTGTAAGGGCTTTCAATATGATATCTATGAAATTACTTAGTCTATGTGTAGGACATATTGGGCCAGCGATGATTGGTCTCATTTTAAGTTTATCCGGCATTTTACATTGAATATAAGGAGAATGAATACTTTTTATTTCATCCTGTATATCTTTGCACTGATGTACTTTTGGTAATCCGTACAGGTTACTACTTCTAAATTCGAAATTAGTCAGAAAGTCTACCTCATCTTTAGTTAAGCAGTGTTCGTATTTGTTTATCAATTTCTTCATCTTGAAACTTGCCCGTATATGAAAGAAACTAATCATATCATCTTCAAACACAAAAGTGAAACTTTTCAAATACATTTTCCATTTACATGCACTACAAAGAATCTCATATATTGTTTAATTTGCCATGGCTGTGGGGAACAATATATTGGCGAAACAGGGGACACACTCCGACACAGACTCACTGTGCATCGGCAACAAATACGCCATAAAGAATATCGACAACTTAAAGTGAGCGCTCACATCGATTGTTGTGCGGGCTCAAAGGAACCAAATTTCGATATAATACCCTTTTACAAAATGAAAGAAGACGACAAAATTAAAAGATGTCTGAAAGAAAAACACTTCATTTCAAAATTTATGCCTTCTCTGAATGCTTTGTAGGAAAACTGCTTCTCCTACTACTCCTTCTCACCCACATCCACATTTACCATTATCCCCCGAAACTCCAAACAACAACCCCCCCCCCCCCCCATCCTACTCTATCTCTTTGTGTACAAGTATTTCAATATATCTCTCTCCCTCTCCCTTAAGACACTGCATCCTCGACACCTGTCAATATATTAGTTTATTCCATTTTCTTTCTCTACTGACTCCCATTTTTATTTGCCTTTCCCACGGTCACAGATTAATAAGAATTGTTATATAACTTTATGATTTGTTGAGTTGTACAGATTAAGACTTCCAAAGAAACTGGCAACAAAGAACTTCCTACTTGCATCATTTAATATGAGATTAGAACTAAGATTCAATACGTCGTAAAACAGATACAGGACAATATTTCAATCTTGTCCTAAGAATATCATTGTACCATACTTGTAACAAAACTATTCCTTAAAGCCTACATTTCATTATGTGTTTTACAAATACCCATCCTCGCTTACTATTATCATGTGTAGGCCTCGTGAATCATTATACGATGATCTTTGTGTGACTTTACAAAGGTTTGGATTGTACGGATTATAGGATTCTCTGAGAATCCTAACATTTTAGAGTTCTCACCGTACAACGCTTAGTCTAAGATTTAAACAAAGACTTATTAAGCCGTCAAAAGAATTACTGGACAATACCATACACATTGTCCATTTGCAAATTACTGTACTATACGTGTATATAAAAGCATGTCAAAACTATCAATGGCTCATTCACCTGAAGAGATTAAATCGAAAGCGCTTGTGAATTTTTATAAAAACATGCTTCTTGTGTGTGTATTCTATATGATGTTGTGAACTTTATTTTTCTACATATATATATATATATATATATATATATATATATATATATATATATATAATTGTTGTTTATTGTGATAGTTGTTTATTGTGATATTATATTATAATTGTTGTTTATTGTGATAGTTGTTTATTGTGATATTATATATATATATATATATATATATATATACATATATATTATACATATACTGTGACATCGATGTTATGTCAATGATTCGAGAGGCATACCCAATACAAAAAAATTACCGAAAAGATATCCTTATCAAAAATAAAAATATTCATTAGTTGGAAACTTGGCAGCTGAAATAGTGGTGCTAACGAAAGCTTTCAACAGCACAACTGTCCATGGAGAATAATTTTATCTCTTTTAATCTACATTACTTCTACATTTACTTTGAAAATGAAGATATTCATTCCCTGACAGTCGAAAATAATTGAATGTTGAATGTTGAATGTTGAATGTTGAAAGCTCTCGATAGAATACTTCGACCGAAAACCCTCTGGATCAAGAATTAATTCATCGTTAACTCAGTTAAACTCGTACTTTGAAATAGTTAAAAATAAACAATTGAACATGATTTTCTCACTTACCTTGTGCATTTGTAAATGTTGATATGAAGAAGACTAGTAGACAAGTCAGCAGCATCATCTTGACCGAGATAACCTAGACCACGCCGCGACAAAGAATGAAAAGGAACAAGAAAACTGAGAGAATGTTGATATCTGAAAACACTTCCTAGCAGTGAGTGGTGATCTCCCCTTTCACCTACAATACTAATGTCTCTCAGCGATGATTACCCGACTACAGTAAATATCTCGTGATGCAATGGTGGATCCAGGATTAATAGACAGGGGGGGGGGGGGGCAAAGATCTTTTAAACAAATATCGTTGACCAGTATAAAATAAATAAATAAATAAATAGTTATTCAAAAAAATAGCTTTCACATTTTTCAGAGGCATAATTAGGTATCAGAAATTGCTCACAGCCAAGAAATGAGCAAAACAAAAATAAAAACAAATTTAAAACAAATACAAAAGAAAAGGTTTTATAATTTGGTCGGGTGGGGGGCACATAAATACATGTCGTTGCTATTTTTTTTACTCAGTAGTGTGTGTGTGTGTGCGTGTGTACCAACAGGGGTATACTTGCGTGACTAACTGGACAGTCAAACACAATAGATTCCTTTATTCCGTCAGGCTTGTGTGGCTTTTTTGCTGCTTGTGTGGCTATTTGAACAAAAGAGAACAAAGGGAAAGACACACAAGTATGTGTGCGTGAGTATGGGTGTGTGTTGTGTAATAAAAGCATAGCAGGTTTTGTTTGGCGGGTTGGGGGATGCGTCTCCCCTTTGTCCCATGAGAGGTACGCCCCTGTGATGATCCACTTGACACCAACCCGGAAGCCGAGGTGTTATAGGAAGTGGTGATTAAGTTTCGTCGTTGCAATACTGATAAGACATCAATATTGAAATAAAAGAAAAGAACACTCGTAACATTTGACGTACTGTATTTTAAAGATGAAAACATAGAGTACGATTGATTGATATCACTTATATTAACCTCGGTAAAAAGACTTGAAGGTAAAATCCTGTTCATGTACCTGAGAATGGTCCTCTGTGTTTGAATTCACTGGATTTGAATTTGAATTTGTAAACATGTATTCTCTATGATGCAGAACTTACAACACATATTATTCTACTGTATAGGGCGCCTTTTTCATAAGAAATCTAAATACATACGTTGCCATCAAATTACTGACCTAACTTTTCATTTACTGTAGTAAAATAATGATTGCTTCTGAACACCTTGTTTCAATTTGAACGCTATATTTCCCACTCTTGATTTTCTGCAAGCTGTACAGTGCTTTCTTATCGATTTTTCTTAAATTTGTGCAAACGATTATAGGTGAGAGAAAGAGATACATTATAAAAAATATTCTCTTTCGATTTACAACGTTTGTATAGTCTGTTATTTATTGGTCGTTATGATGGCTTCTAATGTTTCAAGTAAAGTTTTGAGATATGACTATATTCTTTCCAACGATATCGCTCTTTTGAACTCAGTTCATATGGAAGTAAGTCTTTATCATAACTTTAAAAATGAAATATTTAAGGAAGCAATATCCTCGACCCCCTCCCTCTCTATTTCGTGTTTCCAAACTATACATAATAACATGGCCAGGGGATAGTGATTTATTATTTTAATTCAGTTATTTTCCCCTCTTTTCACAGCAGGTGTTGAATCTTGATATTCTCAATTTGTTCACACCCAATCTCTTTCTTTCTGCTCATCTCCTTTTCTCATGATCTCTCTCCCTCCCTCATGTCTCCATTTCTCTCTCACTCTCCTCGTTAAATTTTCGTGGAATAGATTTAATGATTTAAACCGTGACAGAAATGTAAGTTACATCTATATGAATGTTTAATCTCCATTTTACCCCCTTCTTCCTCTCTGTCTATGCCTCTCTCTCTTTCTATCTCTTTTTCTCACACTCGATTCCCATCTCTTTCTCTCTCTTGCTTCCTATCACATTTCATCCTCTCTCTCTCTCTCTCTATTCAACTCTCTAGTTCTCTCTCTCTCTCTCTCTTTCTTTCACTCTTCACCTTCCCTTTTCCATAGTCCAGCCAAAATATTTCTTTCATGTTTATCTCACGTATACCCCCATAAAACAGCCCATATCCTTTTGAACTTCATCGGAAGCGAAAGAACCAGTAGATAATTCCGAAGGATAATGTTAAGAAACTGAAGAGCTGCTTTAGCCATATCCAATCATGCTCTTAGCCATGGAGGTAATATCGAGTGACCTTCTGACCCTGATATTACAGTTGAAGTAGAATATCGAAAGATTTTGATTCAGCGCCTCCTTGATATTGCTTAAAGTTGTGATTCATTATGGTAAAGCGCACGATCTATTATAGTTACTGGTATGGGCCAACCACCGCGTGATATTCACTGAAGCATTATCAAGTAATGCCCGTTGCACACGAGGCAAGAGTAATTGCTGACGTAAGACTACGTCAGCAACTGGCGTGATTTTTGATGCGCCATTTTAGCGAATTCAAAGTGCACAGTACACACATTGCCTTGGATTACTGGCGTATGCCATGATCGCCTTTTTAGCTAGCTTGATTAGCGTGGGTGACGCTTCATGTGCAACGGGCATTAGGCATTACAGCTGCTCATAGGCGAGTCCAGAGGGATGTCACGGGGGTCCGGACCCTTTTTCCCCTTTATTTTTATTTTTATTTATGTTTTATTTTTTATTTTCTAAATTTATTTATTTATTTTTTTTAAATTAATTAATTTATTTTTTTATTTTTTTATTTTTTTATTTATTTATTTATTTATTATTTATTTATTTATTTTTTTATTTTTTTTATTTTTTTTTTTTTTTGGGGGGAGGGTTAGAGTAAATTAGCATGAATAAAATGGGATAACCTCTCTCTCTTGTTAATTTTTTTTTGTTCTGGATTGTGATCCCCTTTTAAAAATAAAATTCTGGATCCTCCCCTGCTGCGCATACTCAGACCTATTGCATGTACCAATTAGGCGTATCTGGAAGTTCGTTATGATCGGACTGTCAAATCACAGAAAACATTTTTAGTTTGTGAGATTTTCGTTTTCTCTGTAATTTTTAAATTTGATTTGATTACTCCAGACTCTTGAAAACAATGAAATCGTATACAAACAACGGCGGGGGGGGGGGGGGAGCGTTTCATCAAGTGTTTTGTCAGTGATTTTAACGACAAATTTGCTCTTAGCCAATCAGATGCAAGGATTTCAGTAGCTTAAAACAGTTGTCGGTAAAAATCACTGACAAAACACTTGATGAAACGCTCCCCAGGTTTTCATAAACTTTTAAATGCCCATTTCTTTTGATGAATAACATTAATCATTGTTAATTGAAAGTTTTGTTTTTTCATTGTCCAAAACGGTATTTTTGAAGTTAGTGTGGTTCAAAAGACTCATTTACATGTGGTGCAAATTGTAAAGTGCTCTTTAACTGCAAGAAAAATTGACTATGCTAAATTCTTTAGATTTAATCGAATTATCCTTGGGAGAGTTGCGTTGTTGCAAATTATAAACTGCTATACAGTATGCATACAAATCATCATGAGATATTTATGAAGAGTTTGAAGACATGCATTTCTGGCCAAGTTGACAAGAATAACATTATAATATTATCATTTTTACTCTTAAAGAATAAGGATGTCATCGGTTTTCGTCTGATATTTTGTAAACTGAAATCTATTTTTGTTGCAGACTGTTCCATTTCCGAGTTCCGTTAAATGGTTTTATATATCTCTCTGATATTTCTATGACGTATTCAGTTATTAGAAACTTTTAAATTAAGTCTAATAAGCAGACAAACGTGCGTATATGCATATGATATTATATGTCCATTACAGTATAGAAAGTAAACACAATATGTAGGCCTTAGTCCAGGTGTTTTTGCCGGGCGTACGAATTCGGGGACACGCCGTCTTCGGCTGACAGCAGTAAGGAGGAGATTGCGTAAAGGGGATTGATCTTATAATAAAACTGGTTAGATTCTGGACTAGTCGGTTTATGCCCATTGGTATGCAGTTAAAAAATATAATTTATATACTACGGTAACGGTGTTACCAAGAGTCATAATTAGAAATACTGACACTGTTGTTACCCACGCCTATCAAATCGGCAGGGTTATGTAAAGGGCTCCGTATGTTTGTTTGTTTGTGTACAAGATAACTAAAGAACGGGTGAACGGATTTGCACCAAATTTTCAGGGAATGTTCGGATAGTGACAGGGAAGAATCGATTAGATTTTGGTGATGATCGGTTGACACCTGCAAATTATGTGTAACCTTGTAGTTTTGGTTACATGTCGTTTTTCCGAAGGTTCGTATTTCCGAAGGTTCGTTTTTCCGAAGGTTCATAATTCCGAAGGTTCCTTATTCCGAAGGTTCGTTACTCCGAAGGTTCGTTTTTCCGAAGGTTCGTTTTTCCGAAGGTTCTTTTTTCCGAAAATGAAATAGGGTTCATAATTCCGAAGGTTCGTATTTCCGAAAATGAAATGAGGTTCGTATTTCCGAAAATGAAAAAGGGTTCGTATTTCCGAAAATGAAATAGGGTTCGTATTTCCGAAAATGAAAAAGGGTTCGTATTTCCGAAAATGAAAAAGGGTTCGTATTTCCGAAAATGAAATAGGGTTCGTATTTCCGAAAATGAAAAAGGGTTCGTATTTCCGAAAATGAAAAAAGGTTCGTATTTCCGAAAATGAAAAAAGGTTGTAAATTCAGAGAATACGGCGTCAATCCGTATTTCGGATAGGGAGGAGGGGAAAGACGGCCAAGTGTAAAGATATTCATTTCGTACTCAATAATCATAACAATGATGATAACAATTATAATAAAATCCAGAGAAATAGCCATTATATTATCGTAATTCCTATCAATATTATGATGATGATGATGGCTTCTTCTATAGCGCCGGTATCCGCCTCAATTGGGCGCTCATATTATGATTATTATTATTATGATTATTATTATTATTATAATTATTATTATTATTATCATCATTATTGTTATTATTATTAATATTATTATCATTATTATCATTGTTCCTATTATAATAACCAATATTTGTGAGCGAGCGTAGAGAGCGAGCGCCTCAGGAATACATGTTTCATTTCTCATAAAATGATATTACTTCGGTGATTAAAATACATACTGATGTATTGAAGAAAGTGAATGATCGGATTCGGGATTAAATTTGCTACAACGAAATTGGCTTGAAGTTATTTATATAATGTATATACCGCTTTGGAAAATGAGACACACCAAAGTTCCAAGTAGATCTTTACAAGCAGAAAATGGCCACGTAATGTTTTTGAAAGGGGGAGCTTATGCCTCTTGGCAGAATATCATACTCCCCGTTTCTACAATTTGCAAGCGAGCGAAGCGAGTTAGAAAAAAACATAAAACCCTTTTTTTTTATTGTAATGGAAATGCAATTTCGCCATCAAAAGACAAATATAGAACATGTAATAATGAGCCATGAATAATATTAATTAACCCTGCTGCCGAATATGGGATATTTGGGCACTTCACTCGCCCTAATGAAGGGCGTTCCCTGTCCCAAACTATTCCGTTTCTAAATCTTACGCGCTATAGTGAGCAAGTAAAAAAAAGGAGATATTGTCTATAGAATAATGATTTTGTTACCAGATAATCCAAACAACGATAACATTTTGAGATAAGGATAGCCAACCATCTCGCTTCCCAAAATAAAAGGATGTTCGGGCACCACGCTGCTGGATTCCAGCGAGCCAAACATTGACACTTTATTATCTTTAAGATGTAATTACTTCGTCAACATTCAACATAAATTGTGATTAAAAAAGTATACTATGAAAAGTGCATACTAAAAATAAGGTGGGGGCGTCCTGCATCCCTAGCCATCAGAGCTATCTATTACAGTGTTTGGCCAACTCGGCTCCATGTAGGTAGCAATATGGCGCTTGTTGCTTTGTTAGGCAAGCACTAAACAAAGGAATATACGCCATGTTGTGCCCAAATAAACCGAGTTGGCCGAAGTCTGTAATATGGCTCTGTAGATGACTCTACAAGCCCTCCCCTCCGGTCCCCAAAACAACAACAGCAATAAAAACAACAACATAATATTACAGAGAGTTCATAAAGGTGTCACTGCTATGTTTAATAAATAGCCTGGCAAGTAGCACAACATATTATTGATACGTATAGGCTATAGGCCAATTATACGATCATGACAAGGGAAATAAAAGAAGCAATAGTAGAGTAACCGGTGCAATATCTAAGTCTGGTCGCATAACTCCATCCAAAATGACATCGTCATCGTAATTTTTGGTAGTCCACTTCATAATAACAATTTTAATAATAATAACAATAATAACAACAACAACAATAATATTATGAATTATACAAATTATAATACTGATAGTATTAGTAATAATAATAATAAAAATACTACTACTACTACTAATAATGATAACAATGATAATTATAATAATAACAATAATAATAATACAAATAATACTAGTAATAATAATAAATAAATGAATAGATACCATAAACAACCAAAGCCGAAGAAAGATGGATCGTAACAAGTTAAAGAAGGAGTCTTATCATCAGGCTGATATGATTATCATAAAAGGAAACAAAAGTAAAACCAAACTATAATGCAAATTAAAAGCAACATACAACCAAATTTGAAGGATAGTGGATTAAAATGTTAAGTTTTCTTTCAGTCGGGCTAAAATAATTATCATACAGGGAATAATCCTAACTATCTATGCCGCATAAATAGATTAAAATCATTGAACATGTTCTTTAACTTTGCCAAAATACCATCATTTCTAAACATGGATGAAAATGTTTCATTTTATACAGCTGCTTACAGCATAATAAATTTGTACAGATTCTAATGAGTTGCTTCATTTTACTGCACAGTCTGCTTTTTTAACAGTTACAACCGCTGACATGAAGTTTGAAATAACTTTTACAAGCATAACGAATTACAAAACACTAAAAGACATTAAGAGTAAAACAATCCTCATCGCAAAAAATAGAAATAAGGAATTACACATGGAGAAGAAAACATTAATGGCTTTTATCAACCAGTGCCCCGCCTTATAAGGAGTTGAAGCGATTTATTTGAAACAATCGCAAGTTAAAATCAATCGCAACTGTGTAGTTAACGTAGGCCTAGGCAGAGGCGTACGAGAAGGGGGGGGGGGGGGGGGCTGCTGCAGCCAACCCCTCTCCCCGGATTTTGAAAGTGCCGATATTCCGGCAACTCACACCTCATATTCAGGGAGTGAGGTGCCCGAATATCCTCATATTCCAGTCATTATATGCCGAAATACGTTATTTTTATGATTTTTCACAACGGAAAGGCACAATTATTTTTGGTCGCTAGCTTCGCGCGCTCGTAAATTAAAAAAAGGAAAGTTGCTATCATATTTTTTACAACAAAAAGGCCATAGGTGCCGTAACAGGGATCAAACCCCCAACCTTCGCGTTTCCAGTCAAGCGCTGTAAACCGTTCGACTACGACACCTCCACACACTCACACAACACACACACACACACACACACACACACACACACACACACACACACATAAACACTTATTCGATTTTTCTAATCTCGTCCTCTTATTTTCGTCCCTTTTCTCTTCTCCTCTCCTCTTTTATAAACCTTCCCAGTTTTATGTCTCCATTTCATTTTTGTATTCATTGCGGGGGTGGGGGAGGTGCTTTTCGTCGAAAAGAGATCCGCTTTTTGAAGATGGCAATTAAAACCATAATATCCTATCGTTACCCTAATTTTCCCTTTAACAGTGGCGTAGCTAGAGTCTAGCCATTGTGGGAGCACTGGCACCATTGGAGGCACAAGTCTTTTGGAATAATCTTAAAGCTAATCTAAGACACCGCTGGTGGAAGAGGGTTTTTTTTTTTTGGGGGGGGGGGGTTGCCGGAAGGGGTCCACCCGTCTTCTTTCCTATTCCATTTTCTTTCTTTTTTTCTTATTTTTTCGCCATCCGATGACGGAGGGGTGGGGGCGAGCCCTCACCCCCCCCCCCCCGTTGCTACACCTCTGCTCCTGATGAATTCGCCTTTTTTTACCAGAAATTATGAACCCTATTTCATTTTTCGGAAATACGAACCCTATTTCATTTTCGGAAATACGAACCTTATTTCATTTTCGGAAATACGAACCCTATTTCATTTTCGGAAATACGAACCCTTTTTCATTTTCGGAAATACGAACCTTATTTTATTTTCGGAAATACGAACCCTTTTTCATTTTCGGAAATACGAACCCTTTTTCATTTTCGGAAATACGAACCTTCGGAATTATGAACCCTTTTTCATTTTCGGAAATACGAACCTTCGGAAATATGAACCCTATTTCATTTTCGGAATTATGAACCTTCGGATAAACGAACCTTCGGATAAACGAACCTTCGGAATAACGAACCTTCGGAATAATGCAACAAATGTTCGGAATTACGAACCCTTTTTCATTTTCGGAATTATGAACCCCCAGGCATGGGAAATTAGTGTTTCGGAAATACGAACCTTCGGAAATACGAACCTTCGGAAAAACGAACCGTCGGAAAAACGAGATGCCCCCGTAGTTTTGACCCCATAGTTATTAGTATAGTATTGCAACTACTCTGTAGCGCCGCTAAGGCGTGGGTCTGCCGCCTTTGACGGCCTTTCTAGTTTATTTGTGTTATTGCCGTGTATCATAATACAGTCCGCTTAGAAATTACTTGGCATCCCTCCCATCTACATCCCCATTTCTCTCTTCTTTTTTTCTCTCTCTCTAAAAACAAACAACAAAACACTTTTTTTCATAATTTTTTATTCCTTGATTCAGTTTTTCAAAATGAATATTACAAATTAAGCATTAACTACACAATATAATTCAACATGGCAATAAACAATACAAATTATACAATTGTAGTTTAAGCTTCTACCAACAATTTCAACATATCGCAAGACAGCAGACAGCAATTAGAACCAGTGTGACTGATCACTTGGCTTGAGAAAGTCCACAGGAGTGGACGAAAGCTTTCTAACATAATTTAAGGTTGGTAGAAGCTTAAACTACAATTGTATGAGTACCCTTAACCGATGAAAGTTTTCTGTGATACAAATGATATATTTCCATAACATGCCATCCATAAGTAAACAGCAATAGCACAATTTAACTGAACAAGGTGTAGATTAAAACCTGATAGGTGCAAATTCAAAGTAGGCATATTATAGAGACATACACACACACACACACACACACACACAACTATTGTTCCTTATTGTTACTCGTCATCGGACAGTCGACGGAATAAGGCATAAATTCATTGTTCGACGTTCGAGGACTATTGTCCGCCTTCCGAGGACCATTGTTGTCATGATTTTTTTTTTTGTTCTCTGTCCGAAAATGTCCTAGGACATAATGCTAAACAAACGCGCACATACACACGTTTACATGGCTTTACTTCCGAGGACAACTATTGTTCCTCTATTGTTACTCGTCCTCGGACAGTCGACGGAATAAAGCACAACTTCATTGTTCGACGTTCGAGGACTATTGTCCGGCTTCCGAGGACCATTGTTGTCATGATTTTTTTTGTTCTCTGACCGAAAATGTCCTCGGACATAATGCTAAACAAACTCACGTTTCCCTATCTCAATCATCTTACCTCCTCTCTCTATCTCTCTCACAAACTCTCGCAAAATCTCCGCTGTCTCTCTCATCTCAACTCATCTCACTCCCTCTTTCTCTCGCACATACAAACATGCACGTGCACCCGCATGTTTCAATATCTCACTTCCATCCCTTACTCTTTCTCGATCACATAGACAAACAGACAAACTTTCTTTCTCATCTCACTTACTCATCCTCTTTCTCCACTCGTCTTGTGTATCCTCCACATTTATAAGAAATTCATCAAAATATCACTTATATATATAGTGCCACATCTTTATGTCGCATGAATAAACCAGTTCGTATAGATACAATCTGAGCATGGGCAGATAAAGGTCTTCTGTGACAAAATCTCAAACCCACTGACACGAATACTTGATAATGCTCGTGAATGTCATGTAATCATTATTCAATTATGCACCAATGGTGCATTCAATGATACCCAGTTGGAAGTATTCTTTTCAAAAGGCGAAACAAAAACTATTCATAAGGCACCTCTATCACTTTGAGAGTGATTATTCTAAAGGGCTCAAAAAGGGACCACTCCATTTAAAATATATTTAAAATATGTGTACATATTTGGGGTTATTTTGTGACACGTGCTCACTACGAACTTGCCTATTCCCCCAATGCTACGGGTAAATGATCAATTCAATAAGCCAGTTCGGGGTTAGCGCATGGTACAAATGACCCCAAATATCCACAGATATTTTAGACATGGAGGGTCCCTTTATGTGCACTTCAGAAAAATAACTCTCGGAGTGATAGAGGTGCCTCATGAATAGCTTTTGTTTCCCCCTTTAAAAAGAATACTTCCACCTGGATATCATGGAATGCACCATTAGTGCATAATTGAATAATGATTACATGACATTCATGAGCACATATCGAATATTAGTGTCAGTGGGTTTTAGAATTTGGTACAGATGACCTTTATCTGCTCATGCTCAGATTGCATCTCCGAAGTGGCTTATTGTGCAATGAAATTTCAGATGCCACATCAGATGCCCTTTTACGTCATTACACTGAAATTAACCACAGAGACGCATAAATGAAATAATTATACTCATTTGTGTAATGAAATACAAGAGACAGACTTTATTCCCAAATATACCACAAGATTCTTTTATATGGATTCATTAATAAAAAATTATCTTTACAAATTTATGAACAAAATTTTAAAATGTAGAACTGACGGAGCACGAGACAATATTAAGTTTTGTTAACGAAGCAATATTTGTCGTAGGAACTTTGAGAATTTTAAATGTTGTTATTTTATGCAGTGCGAGTGAAAAAAAAGGTACTCACCTTTCAAATTGCCCATTGTTTCAAGAGATATAAACATGAAATGATTTTATACAAAGCAGTAGAGTCATCCCCCTGCTTGTTTTAGTACAATTTTTGTTGGGCAACTCTTCACGGTTGACTACACAGGGGCCAATTTATGTGACAATGTCAAAATCCATCTGTGCCAACTCCAGGCCTTTTCTGGTCTTGGTGTTGATACACAACCATCTTAGATTTGATACTGTAAGATAACTTAACAATTAATTAAAATGTAAATAACACAAAAATTTCAAGCCTAAAATGTTTCGTAAACAAACAAGTTTTAAAAACAAACACTTCTTGTCGTTTGAAGGAATATCTTATCACTTCACTGCATCAAAGGCTAACTCCAGGCCTCGGTGATATGGAGTTGATTACGTAACAGTGATATTGCAAACAATTTACATAACCCTCAAATTCAAATTACAAAATATAAAATTCGAAGACTAAAATGTTTCAAATATTTTTACCAAATTAAAACATGATTGTATACGACACTGTCGACACATGCTACAGAGGTCAATTTCCGACACAAGTCGAATTCCTTACTTCAATCGTGGACCCAAACCTGTATCTAACCCTAACCCTAAAAACCTTACACAAGCCCTAACCTATTATCTTTGATAAAATATAGCCAGAAGCAAGAGTCGAATTACCCCCAAAATACCATAGTGCTTACTTATCCTAGAATTCCATTCCTCCACAGTGCAAAATATAAAGAAAAACGGATGAAGAGTAAAAACGTTAAATAAATCTCCCCTTTTAATACTATATATTTTTATTTTACTGATTGTAATTGAAGTCTGTATAAACGTGCATTTTAAGAAGATATTGTATAACAATCAAAGGATTTATAAAAAAGGGTTATTTTTATTTCTAAAAATTACTTAACATGCAGAGTAATATTAAACCAAGCTTTATGTAGTAAGGTACTTTTACTAGAATTGGGTTTTCTCTATATGATTAAAAGTTTAGAATTGACTAAAAAATGAATAAAGCTTGCCTTCCTCAGATAATCACTGATAATAAAAACCACCGGTTCTTGTGCCAGTGTATATGATGTGATGAGCGACTTTCAAGCTTTTATATTCTCTTCTGGGTTTTTTTTACCCTTAAGGAGAAATCGAGAAGATTGACAAAATCTGATTACCAAATTGCGCTACATGAGAAAAAATGCAAAGGTAAGACATTTTGATACAATCAAAGATATAACATAATACAAACCTGTAGAAGAACCCTTATAATATATTGACGATATAAAAAAGATCATCGTTAAGTCAAGACAAGTGTCTAAGATCTATAATTACGTTAAAAAAAGAGTGGTAAATTGGGGACACCACCATAATACGCAATATGTTTCACGAGCAGTCGACGCCATCTGAAAAAAAAAAGAATTGAGAATGAAAGACACATTATATTATCAACGATTTTTAAATATTAATATATGTTTTATGCCCCCACCCATACTTGCTTCTTGAATTTGCTTCTTGTTCATGTTGCTACAAAGAAATCAGTTTGAACATCATGTTCATTTGATAACACTGGCATGCACTCGTCTATTAGAAGAAAACAGCGATCCACAAAATTATATGATTTAACTTAGCAACCACATGTAGTTTAAGATTTCAAGGTGCTATAATTTAACTTTTGAAAAATCAAGCAGAAGGGCGATGGAAAAGAAAATGATATAGAAGGTGACTGTAGTGCAGTGTCTTTCTCTGGTTATGACAATATCTATGATATAAGGGTTCTTCGTACTAAATTAATTGTATAGAATATTACTGTATGTAATAACATAATGATATGTAAAGGTTTTCTTAAATATTTCAGAGATGTTTTTTCTCTCATTTTAAGCCAATACGTTTACGATTATGTCATACTGGAAGGTATGCGAAACACATGGTTTTTAGGACACACAAAGTGAACGAGCGCTTTTAGCTAATTTGAAACGCGACAAGGCAATGGTTCCAAACTATAATGGCAAAAAGCCATATGCGTGAAATATAAATGCCTGGGTCAGAAGAACTGTATATAGGCAGATGAAGAAGAATGTGTACCTTTAATCAAAACAACGGACACCCGCATCCTCGGCATGCACGCAGTTATGGTTAAGTGGACCACTGGTGGAACAATCAAAGAGATCCGCTTCGCTTCCAAGGCACTCTACATCGTCAAGGATGATCTCCCCAGAACCTTCACCAAAGAAAGCTCTGTCAAAAGCAATACCGCCAGTACTGAAACCCAGCATCTGACACACGACTCCAGCATCGGTATCCTCCCAGAGATCATCGCACACGGTTCCCCATTGTCCGTTGTAAAAGACTTCGACTCGACCTTCGTTACTTGATGAGCCACCGACAAGACGGATGGATGCTGGAAAACAAGGAAATTAAAACAATTGTTGGATTTATCAATATACGTGTTAGGTAATTCGATAACGAGTTTACTATAAGATCCTCAACTTTGTGAACATTTAGTAGTAGTACTCCTTTGAATCCATTGGATGGCGAACAAAAAAGGGGCAAGTGCCTTGGGAGGTTATCGAAGGATCGCAAAAAAGAGAATACGGGGAATTCTGGTTCTTCGAGCATTTTTCGTCAGGATTTTTTATGCCCCAATCCATTGTAAAGTGCATGAGAAATAGTGTTTTTAAAAGGGTTTAAAATTACAAAACTTCTTAATGGTCTGTCAGTTTGATCATTCACGCTACCATGTTCCTTAAAGTCCATTTCGCTTCACAATACTGGGGAGCGTTTCATCAAGCGTTTTGTCAGTGATTTTTACTGAAAAATTTGCTCTCAGCCAATCAGATGCAAGGATTTCAGTATCTTATAACAGTTGTCGGTAAAAATCACTGACAAAACGCTTGATGAAACGCTCCACTGGATAGCTTTATAGTGTACTACACAGCATTGGAGAAAAGTTTTAACTTATATTGCCTCGCTTCCTCATTACTATTTTTCAGGGTCTGTTTAATATCGGGCCCAGCATAGTCAGAAGTAAACAGAATGCTAGCGCTATTTTGCTGTGCCCCTTGGTGAACTTCTCCAGAGGGTAAAGTGTATATAATTTTGAAGGGTTGAAAATGCAATACACGATGTGCATGTATACATAAAACGTTTGGTCGCTTTGCTGCCTTGCTTATGTGGCTTTTATTTTCAAACTGTGGCATCCAATCTAAGAATAACAGCATTGAAAATATATTCACATAATGCTACAATGTCTGAATTAAAAGCGATATTTAATATCATTTGCATTTCTATGCTAATAACTTCTTCAAATGTGAATTCGATTACTGCTATTTACATTCAATTTTATCTATACGTATACACAATTTTTGCTGTAATCATGCATAGCTCGTTCCAGCTAGTAAATAAAAAATAATTACATTGTATTACCATTTGGAGCTTATAACTTGAATACAAGCTTAACTTGGAGCTTATAACTTGAATACAAGCGTAGCTTTCACCTTAGGCTCCTCCATATTTCACTCTTCTTTTAGCTCAATCTTTTCAATTAATACTGAATGCAATACTGATATGAGGTATTCATCTTCTGTTCTAGTCTCATGATATAATTCATGTTTGTTTGTACCATTCATTTTGTGAAAATACTGTAAAATGTAAAATATGAAAATGAACTGAAATTGAAACTGAAACTGAAGTTCGGCCAGAGGCACGATTTTATTGTTTGCCCGGATCTCCTTTTTCCGTAGACATATCCCTTTTGGAATCTAAACTAATGTCTGAATGACTTGTAAAAAGTACTTTGTTCCATAATTAGTAACCAATGAATTCTTACCTGAAGCAGATGGGGAACAACGAACCCCTGCATCTTCCAAGTGCACGCAGTTGTGGCTGAGTGGTCCATTGTTGGCACACGAGAAAAGATTAGTTTCGTCTCCAAAACACTCCACATTGTCAAGGACGATTTCCCCAGGGCCTTTCCCAAAGGCAGCACTACCAAGGGCTGTACCGGTCGCACCCAGTCCAAGAATTCGACACACGACTCTAGCATCGTAATCATCCCACCCATCATCGCACACGGTTCCCCATTGTCCGTTGTAAAAGACTTCGACTCGTCCTTCGCTACTTGATGAGCCATCCACAAGACGGACTACAGATACAAAATGAACAAGTAAAGTCGCTTATATTTTAATTGCGAATGGTTCGGGACTTAATACGGGTAATGAAGACTAAATTTTGTAGTATTTACATATAATTAATGAATTCATTGCAATTCTTTGCTTATCCTCAAAGTTACAGATGAACACGACAGTGTATTATCAGTCATAGGTCGATCAATCCTTATATGCGCGGAGCACCTTTTTATGGTCACATGTCAGCTTTTAATAGTGAGTTAGTTATGATTAAAATTCAATTCGATATAAAAAAATATATTATAAAAATAAAATTGAGCATCATTTATATAGGTTTTTGCGGTCATTTTCGCAAGTTCGCCATTCAATTTAATAAAGAAGTCATTCAAATTCGAAAAATAAATCCGCACCATGAAGTTAGTCGTTCAAATTCGCACTTCGGTCAAGTAATTTAGCATTAACATCTTTCAATTTAAAATGCCCGTCGAGGGCATTCAAATTCGCAAGCTCGCCGGGAAGCGCCTTTTCGATCATTCAAATTCGCACGTGGGCATTCGAATTGTCATGTGTTCATTCAAATTCGCATGTGCATATAACGCATGTGCATTCTAACTTATGTTTTAGAAATTAAATGTTTAAAATAACGTCTTTTGTGATGCACATTAACTGCTGTTACAGGTAGTATGAAGCAAGTCTTCTTCTTCAAGTCTATAGAGTTCAAGTATATAGAAGTCTTCCATTGCAACATAGGTAATCGTTCAGTGCACTTGTGTTTCACATCTCTATCTACCTTTGTCGCATAATCATGGAGCCGCGCGTCAGATATAGGCGAATTTCAAACGAAGATAGGGAGAGACTTATCGACGCATTTGAGGGACATCAGGCAGATTACCTGCAACTTGCGGACACCCTGGGTATCAACAGGAGCACTGCAAGATAGTAGCTACCTACCTAAGGGCAGGTAGACGTCACAAATTGCAAAGAGGGGGAGCAAACAACGTGAAGGTTGACGAGGACATGCGAGCCCGTCTTCAGCAAATAATTGGTGCCAATCCCTTAGCAACTCTTTTGCAAATGAAGCGCGACTTAGAAGCCTCCCTGCCCCAGAAGCCCGCCGTTTCCGGGACATCCATCTCCAGGGCACTTGATGGGATGCTGATAACCCTCAAACTGGCCGAAGGCGTTCCTGATTCCAGAAATGCCCCCATAACTATGGAAAAGCGCCAAGAGTACGCACAGTGGTTCATGACCCAAGGGGTCGTCAGTCATTGTGTATACATCGATGAGTGCGGCTATAGCATTTGGACCAGGAGGTCTTTTGGGAGAGCTGCCAGGGGCACCCCTGTTCGTCGCGTCGTCAACCGTCAGCGTGGAAAAACTGCAACATCACATTTGCCGTATCTGGAGAGGTGGGCCTCGTCCACCACACCGTGTCCAGCGAGACGACGACGAGGGAATCGTTCGAGGATTTCTTAGCTGCAACAGCACGAGAGTGCGCCAACATGTTCCCGGCAGACGAGGCCATCTTCTTGATTTACGACAATGCCCGGCCACACGTTCTTGCCCAGCTCCCAGCTGACGTTGACCCCCGGATCAGCTTGAAACTCCTGCCCCCGTACTCGCCGTTTCTCAACTGCACCGAGATGGCCCACTCCGCCTTTAAGGCGGCCGTCAAACGAGTCTTGGCTCGTGCTGAGTGGCAGCAGCGGGTAGGGGACAGGGCAGCCGCAGAAGAAGCGGGCGTGACGATGCAGGAATGGCGAACACGTCTTGTGCAGCAAGTGGCAAGGCGGAACATCGACGCCATCACCCAAGACAAGTGTATGCGCTGGTACAGACACACCCAGACTTACATCCCCAGATGTCTTGACCGCCAGGAAATAGATGGCTGAACCCTTATGATCCGGACTCAAATGCAAATGTCAAACATAATTGCCCTTACCCAATGAAAAGAAATGTGAAATCAAAGAAATACATTGCCTAACATGTAAAGCAAATGTAAAGCACATTATGAAAAAACAAAATATATATCTACATAATTATATTCTTTGAGTATTCATGTAATAAATTCACAGGATGTGAAAATAAGCAATTTATAAAAACAAAGAAATTAAACAAAATGCACGGGTATGAATTTTCAAAGGCAAAATTGATTTGCTCTCTGAAAAATAAGCATCTGAACACAAATAGATCCCAAATATTGTGTTGTACGTTAAAACTTCATAGCGAAGCTCCTGTATCCAATTTGAAAAGAAACTTACAAAAATAAACTCAAAATCATACAGTATGCAAAGATAAGAGAATTTAGAAAACAATTGGTACATGCGTGCTGAAATTGTCCAAGCAAATGTTAAAATTACTAAATTATCATAATATTATGACCATTAGATGAAGTTCAGTTGCTAATTTGAACGCTTAACGGTGTTAAATGGAATGACGCAAAATGAATTCGAACGCTGGAATAAGGTTATTGCGCAATACATTTTCGTCTCGTGCTAAATTGAATGACCGTTTTGCGAATTGGTGCATTTTTGGGCGAATTTGAATGATAAAAATTTAGAACTGAGTGCCATGAAAACGAATTTGAAAGCTCGAAAATGAATTTGAACGACAAAACGGCTGTGTATGAACCAGATCCTCGAAATTGAATGCACACAGTAGGAATTTGACTGGCCAACTTACGAACATGACCGCAAAAACCTATATTAACATTGTGTAAAAAGTACATTTTAAGATGTGTCCACATCTTGAATACCATTCAGCATCCGAATTTTGGCAACTCTTTCAAATCGCTTAGTCTTAGCAATTTTATTAGCAACCTAAGGCTTATACCTTGTAAACATTGGACACCGGCGTCTTCCATGTGCACGCAGTTGTGGTTTAGTGGTCCATTGCTGATACAAGAGAAAAGATCTGTTTCGTATCCGATACACTCTACATCGTCGAGAATAATATCTCCAGAGCCTTTCCCGAATGCAGCATTACCCACAGAAGTCCCAGTATCACTTAGACCAAGAGCTTGGCAAACGACTCCTGCATCGGTATCATCCCAGAGATCATCGCAGACGGTTCCCCATTGTCCGTTGTGAAAGACTTCGACTCGACCTTCGTTACTTGATGAGCCACCGACAAGACGGATTGGAGCTACGAATGTTTAAAAAAAAAACATAGATTAAATTATCAGCTGACCAATAGTATTTCCTTACACTGCCAAGCTCATTCCCTTTTGGGTTGTTTCTAACAAAGTTGGTCCCTGTAAAGTTTGCTTGAACGTTATTAAGTTATAATGGAGGTGGGATATCTAGTGTAAAATAACGATGTCTTTAGGGTTAAAGGCAAATTAAATCAAATGCTAAGTTGGCCAATAATCTTCGATTTTCTTTAAAGTTCATTCAATTTCTTAATTTGTATTAACGCATTAAAAGGATCCCTGTAAAATATGGCAATTTGAAAGTAAATATCTTATATGGGGAGGAGGAGATCTAGAATAAAGGAACGATATTTTCAGCATTACTAAAGATATAACTCACATGATTGTATTGCATTCTGCACTGTGCTGCTGCACTGCACTCCTGCGTCCTCAAGGTGCACACAGTTGTGGATGCCTATCCCATTGTTAGGACAAGAGAATAGATCCGTTTCAGTTCCCACACATGCAACATTGTCAAGAAGGATATCTCCAGAGCCTTGTCCAAACGTAGCACTACCGACAGCAGTCCCAGTATCACCGAGACCAAGAGCTTGACAAACGACCCCAGCATCGGTATCATCCCAGAGATCATCGCAGACGGTTCCCCACTGTCCGTCATAGAATACTTCGACTCGACCTTCGTTACTTGAAGAGCCATCGACAAGACGGATTGATGCTGAGGATTTTAAAAGCGAAATTAGGGAATTAGGGTAGATTAATAGCAAACCTGGGGGTGTTCCGTAAAGCTGTTCGTAAAGTTAAGCACGACTAGATACAAATGACATATATATGACGAGCCAAATGGGATGCTGAATCATTTTTAACTGCATCAACTAAAGCTGAACTGTGCAGATGTAGATTAACATTCTTATTATAACAAACATTTTTAATTCGAAATATATTTTTTGCCATTTTTTAATCGAGGTTATTGGAAATACAGTCACACTTTGTGAAAACTTCTGGAAAAACTTTGGGAATCCTATCTGGCACTTCATATTCAAGTCGTTCGTAAAGTCATGCGTAAATTTACAAACAGCTTTGTGAAACACCCCCAGCAACTGTTTCTATCAAGCTCATATTATTTGGGGTTGTTTCTAACATAGTTGATATCTGTAACGTTTCCTTTAACGTTAATAAGTTGTGATTTAATAGGTGGCCCATCTAGTTTAAAAGGCCGATGTCGTATCTAGTCTTTATACAGACTTAACTTACTCGATTGTGCGCTGCTGCATTCCACTCCTGCGTCTTCAGCGTGCACGCAGTTGTGGCTAAATGGTCCATTGTTGGGACAGGAAAAGAGATCCGTTTCAGTTCCAACACACTCGACATTGTCAAGGATGATCTCTCCAGAGCCTTGCCCAAAGGTAGCACTACCGACAGCAGTCCCAGTATCACCGAGACCAAGAGCTTGACAAGCGACTCCAGCATCGGTATCATCCCAGAGATCGTCGCACACGGTTCCCCATTGTCCGTTGTAAAAGACTTCGACTCGACCTTCGTTACTTGATGAGCCACCGACAAGACGGATTGATGCTATGGGTGATAACAACGAAATCATAGCAATTAATAACACCCCAAACAGTTTATATCGTCTGTCAAGCTCATTATATTGATTGTTTAAAACAATAATGATATCCGTAAAGTTTCACTGAACTGCAATAAGTTATAACAGAGGTAGCACATCTAATGGAAAACCCATTTCTTTGAGGCTTAAAAAGCACTTAACTTACTTAATTGTGTACTGCTGCATTGGACTCCTGCGTCTTCATAGTGCCCACAGTTATGGCTAAATGGTCCATTGTTGGGACAGGAGAAAAGATCTGTTTCGTATCCGACACACTGGACATTGTCAAGGATAATCTCACCAGAGCCCTCCCCAAAGCTAGCACTACCGACAGCAGTCCCGGTATCACTGAGACCAAGAGCTTGACAAACGACTCCAGCATCGGTGTCATCCCAGTAATCATCGCACACAGTTCCCCATTGTCCATTGTAAAAGACTTCGACTCGACCTTCGTTACTTGATGAGCCACCGACAAGACGAATTGATGCTGAGGATGTCCAAAGACAAATAAGATGAAATGATAAGTAGAACAATAGTGTTTCCCTTTCCTCAAAGTTCAATCCTTTTTTTAATTGTTTCTAACAAAGTTAATGTATGAAAATGATCCCTGCAAAAGTAACTTGAAATTATCAAACACAAATTAGCAACAACCTGAAGTATCTTGCCAGCTCCTTTCCGATTTGCCCTGTACCCCACAGGTCATTAATTTCCATTTTCTTAAAAAAAAATGTTCAATCATATATGCATCTTAGATATAATCATTGCTCACATGTTTTCACAGAAAACCTAAAGAAACAAATCCATTTCTACATAAGCTTTAAAAATGAAAATTTATGAGATATTTCTGTACTAAGCAAATGGAAGAAGAGCTTGCAAGATACGTCACGGGTATGCCAATTTCTGTTTGATTGATTACAAATTCAAAAATTCATAACTTTCTTATTTCTTGTCGGATTTAGCTCAAACTTTTACTGAACTGTTCTTTTTTTTTTTCCTTCTTTCATATATATGAAATTAATACCAGGCTGGTTTTTCACTTTCAACCGTAATTAACTTATAATGGACAGGTACATGTACTAGAAATTATCAATATCTTTTTAAGGATTTTAAAGCCTTAACTTACTTGATTGTGTGCTGCTGCATTCCACTCCTGCGTCTTCAGCGTGCACGCAGTTGTGGCTAAATGGTCCATTGTTGGGACAAGAAAAGAGATCCGTTTCAGTTCCAACACACTCGACATTGTCAAGGATGATTTCTCCAGAGCCTTGCCCAAAGGTAGCACTACCGACAGCAGTCCCAGCATCACCGAGACCAAGAACTTGACAAACGACTCCTGCATCGGTATCATCCCAGAGATCATCGCACACGGTTCCCCATTGTCCGTTGTAAAATACTTCGACTCGACCTTCGTTACTTGATGAGCCACCGACGAGACGAATTGATGCTGAGGATGTCCAAAGACAAATAAGATGAAATGATAAGTTGAACAATAATCTTTCCTGTTCTTCAAAGCTCATTTCCTTTTTGAACTGTTTCTTAGAAAGTTAATGCATGAACCGTCCTTTAAAATTAAACTGAAAATTGTTGAACTTATAACGTAAATGATTTATAATCGACAGGCAGATCTAGGATAAAAGAACGATATCTTTCAGGGTTACTAAAAACGTAACTTACTTGATTGTGTGACGCTGCATTCTACTCCGGCGTCTTCACCGTGCACGCAGTTATGGCTAAATGGTCCATTGTTTGGACAGGAGAAAAGATCTGTTTCGTATCCTACACACTCGACATTGTCAAGGATGATTTCTCCAGAGCCTTGCCCAAAGGTAGCACTACCGACAGCAGTCCCAGTATCACCGAGACCAAGAGCTTGACAAACGACCCCAGCATCGGTATCATCCCAGAGATCATCGCACACGGTTCCCCACTGTCCGTTGTAAAAGACTTCGACTCGACCTTCGTTACTTGACGAGCCACCGACGAGACGAATTGATGCTGAGGATGTCCAAAGACAAAGAAGATGAAATGATAAGTTAAACAATAATGTTTCCCCTTCCTCAAAGTTCAATCCTTTATTTGTTTCTAACAAAATTAATGTATGAAAATGACCCCTGCAAAAGTAACCTGAAATTATCAAACACAAATTAGCAACAACCTGAAGTATCTTGCCAGCCCTTTTCCGATTTGCCCTGTACCCCACAGGTCATTAATTTCCATTTTCTTTTAAAAAAAATGTTCAATCATATATGCATCTTAGATATAATCATTGCTCACATGTTTTCACAGAAAATCTAAAGAAACAATTCCATTTCTACATAAGCTTTAAAAATGAAAATTTATGAGATTTTTCAATACTACGAAAATGGAAGAGGAGCTTGCAAGATACGTCACAGGGATGCAAATTTCTCTTTGATTGATTACAACTTCAAAAATTCATAACTTTCTTATTTCTTGTCGGATTTAGCTCCAGATTTTACTAATCTGTTTCTCTCTTTTTTCTTCTTTTATATCAATCAAATTAATACCAGGCTGGTTTTTCACTTTCAACCGTAATTAACTTATAATGGACAGGTACATGTACTGGAAATTATCAATATCTTAAAAGCCTTAACTTACTTGATTGTGTGCTGCTGCATTCCACTCCTGCGTCTTCAGAGTGCACGCAGTTGTGGCTAAATGGTCCATTGTTGGGACAGGAAAAAAGATCTGTTTCGTATCCTACACACTGGACATTGTCAAGGATAATCTCTCCAGAGCCTTGTCCAAAGGTAGCACTACCGACAGCAGTCCCAGAATCACCGAGACCAAGAGCTTGACAAACGACTCCAGCATCGGTATCATCCCAGAGATCATCGCACACAGTTCCCCATTGTCCATTGTAAAAGACTTCGACTCGACCTTCGTTACTTGATGAGCCACCGACAAGACGAATTGATGCTGATGATGTCCAAAGACACATAAGATGAAATGATTAGTTAAACAATAATGTTTCCCCTTCCTCAAAGTTCAATCCTTGGCTTAATTGTTTCTAAGCAAGTTAATATAGGAAAAAATCCCTGTAAAATTAACCTGAAATTATGAAACACAATTTGGCAACAACGCGATGTATATTGCGAGCTCCTCTCAGATTTGCCCTGTACCACAACCGTCATTAATTTCAATTTTCTCAAAAGAAAAATAGTCAATCATACATGCAACTTAGATATAATCATTGCTCATATGTTTTCACATAAAACCTAATGAAACAAACCTCTTTCTACATCAAAAACTTACAAAATGAAAAATTTATGAGATTTTTCAATACTACGAAAGTGGACGAGGAGCTTGCAAGATACGTCACAGGGATGCCAATTTCTCTTCGATTGATTACAACTTCAAAACTTCATAACTTTCTTATTTCTTGTCGGATTTAGCTCCAGATTTTACTAATCTGTTTCTCTCTTTTTTCTTCTTTTATATATATCAAATTAATACCAGGCTGGTTTTTCACTTTCAACCGTAATTAACTTATAATGGACAGGTACATGTACTGGAAATTATCAATATCTTAAAAGCCTTAACTTACTTGATTGTGTGCTGCTGCATTCCACTCCTGCGTCTTCAGAGTGCACGCAGTTGTGGCTAAATGGTCCATTGTTGGGACAGGAAAAAAGATCTGTTTCGTATCCTACACACTGGACATTGTCAAGGATAATCTCTCCAGAGCCTTGTCCAAAGGTAGCACTACCGACAGCAGTCCCAGAATCACCGAGACCAAGAGCTTGACAAACGACTCCAGCATCGGTATCATCCCAGAGATCATCGCACACAGTTCCCCATTGTCCATTGTAAAAGACTTCGACTCGACCTTCGTTACTTGATGAGCCACCGACAAGACGAATTGATGCTGATGATGTCCAAAGACACATAAGATGAAATGATTAGTTAAACAATAATGTTTCCCCTTCCTCAAAGTTCAATCCTTGGCTTAATTGTTTCTAAGCAAGTTAATATAGGAAAAAATCCCTGTAAAATTAACCTGAAATTATGAAACACAATTTGGCAACAACGCGATGTATATTGCGAGCTCCTCTCAGATTTGCCCTGTACCACAACCGTCATTAATTTCAATTTTCTCAAAAGAAAAATAGTCAATCATACATGCAACTTAGATATAATCATTGCTCATATGTTTTCACATAAAACCTAATGAAACAAACCTCTTTCTACATCAAAAACTTACAAAATGAAAAATTTATGAGATTTTTCAATACTACGAAAGTGGACGAGGAGCTTGCAAGATACGTCACAGGGATGCCAATTTCTCTTCGATTGATTACAACTTCAAAACTTCATAACTTTCTTATTTCTTGTCGGATTTAGCTCCAGATTTTACTAATCTGTTTCTCTCTTTTTTCTTCTTTTATATCAATCAAATTAATACCAGGCTGGTTTTTCACTTTCAACCGTAATTAACTTATAATGTACAGGTACATGTACTGGAAATTATCAATATCTTAAAAGCCTTAACTTACTTGATTGTGTGCTGCTGCATTCCACTCCTGCGTCTTCAGAGTGCACGCAGTTGTGGCTAAATGGTCCATTGTTGGGACAGGAAAAAAGATCTGTTTCGTATCCTACACACTGGACATTGTCAAGGATAATCTCTCCAGAGCCTTGTCCAAAGGCAGCACTACCGAGAGCAGTCCCAGTATCACCGAGACCAAGAGCTTGACAAACGACCCCAGCATCGGTATCATCCCAGAGATCATCGCACACAGTTCCCCATTGTCCATTGTAAAAGACTTCGACTCGACCTTCGTTACTTGATGAGCCACCGACAAGACGAATTGATGCTGAGGATGTCCAAAGACAAATAAGATGAAATGATTAGTTAAACAATAATGTTTCCCCTTCCTCAAAGTTCAATCCTTGGTTTAATTGTTTCTAAGCAAGTTAATATAGGAAAAAATCCCTGTAAAAGTAACCTGAAATTATGAAACACAATTTGGCAACAACGTGATGTATATTGCGAGCTCCTCTCCGATTTGCCCTGTACCACAACCGTCATTAATTTCAATTTTCTCAAAAGAAAAATAGTCAATCATACATGCAACTTAGATATAATCATTGCTCATATGTTTTCACATAAAACCTAATGAAACAAACCTCTTTCTTCATCAAAAACTTACAAAATGAAAAATTTATGAAATTTTTCAATACTACGAAAGTGGAAGAGGAGCTTGCAAGATACGTCACAGGGATGCCAATTTCTCTTCGATTGATTACAACTTCAAAAATTCATAACTTTCTTATTTCTTGTCGGATTTAGCTACAGATTTTACTAATCTGTTTCTCTCTTTTTTCTTCTTTTATATCAATCAAATTAATACCAGGCTGGTTTTTCACTTTCAACCGTAATTAACTTATAATGGACAGGTACATGTACTGGAAATTATCAATATCTTTTTAAGGATTTTTACAGCCTTAACTTACTTGATTGTGTGCTGCTGCATTCCACTCCTGCGTCTTCACCGTGCACGCAGTTATGGCTAAATGGTCCATTGTTTGGACAGGAGAAAAGATCTGTTTCGTATCCTACACACTGGACATTGTCAAGGATGATCTCTCCAGAGCCTTGTCCAAAGGTAGCACTACCGACAGCAGTCCCAGTATCACCGAGACCAAGAGCTTGACAAACGACCCCAGCATCCGTATCATCCCAGAGATCATCGCACACAGTTCCCCATTGTCCGTTGTAAAAGACTTCGACTCGACCTTCGTTACTTGATGAGCCACCGACGAGACGAATTGATGCTGAGGATGTCCAAAGACAAATAAGATGAAATGATTAGTTAAACAATAGTGTTTCCCCTTCCTCAAAGTTCAATCCTTTGTTTAGTTGTTTCTAAGAAAATTAATGTATGGAAATGGTCCCTGCTACAATTACCAAACACAAATTGGCAACCCCGTGACGTATCTTGCGAGCTCCTCTCCGATTTGCCCTGTACCCCAACAGTCATTAATTTCCATTTTCTCTAAAGAAAATAGTCAGTCATACATGCACCTTACATATAATCATTGCTCATATGTTTTCACACAAAACCTAATGAAACAAATCTATTTCTACATCAAAATTTATGAGATTTTTCTATGAAAAGCAAATGGTGCAAGAAACGTCACTGGGATGCCAATTTCTGTTTGATTGATTACAACTTCAAAAATTCATAACTTTCTTATTTTCTTGTCGGATTTAGCTCAAACTTTTACTAAACTGTTTCTCTCTTTTTTCTTCTTTTATATATATCAAATTAATACCAGGCTGCACTTTCCCTTTCAACCGTAATAAACTTATAATGGACAGGTAAGTCTAGTTAAAAAATATCTCTTTCTTTTTAAGGAATTTTAAAGCCTTAACTTACTCGATTGTGTGCTGCTGCATTCCACTCCTGCATCTTCAGAGTGCACGCAGTTGTGGCTAAATGGTCCATTGTTGGGACAGGAAAAAAGATCTGTTTCGTATCCTACACACTCGACATTGTCAAGGATAATCTCTCCAGAGCCTTGTCCAAAGGTAGCACTACCGACAGCAGTCCCAGTATCACCGAGACCAAGAGCTTGACAAACGACCCCAGCATCGGTATCATCCCAGAGATCATCGCACACGGTTCCCCATTGTCCGTTGTAAAAGACTTCGACTCGACCTTCGTTACTTGACGAGCCACCGACAAGACGAATTGATGCTGAGGATGTCCAAAGACAAATAAGATGAAATGATTAGTTAAACAATAGTGTTTCCCCTTCCTCAAAGTTCAATCCTTTGTTTAATTGTTTCTAAGAAAATTAATGTATGGAAATGGTCCCTGCTACAATTATCAAACACAAATTGGAAACCCCGTGACGTATCTTGCAAGCCTTCCTCCGATTTGCCCTGTACCCCAACAGTCATTAATTTCCATTTTCTCTAAAGAAAATAGTCAGTCATACATGCACCTTACATATAATCATTGCTCATATGTTTTCACACAAAACCTTATGAAACAAATCTATTCCTACATCAAAATTTATGAGATTTTTCTATGAAAAGCAAATGGTGCAGGAAACGTCACTGGGATGCCAATTTCTGTTTGATTAATTACAACTTCAAAAATTCATAACTTTCTTATTTTCTAGTCGGATTTAGCTCCAGATTTTACTAATCTGTTTCTCTCTTTTTTCTTCTTTTATATATATCAAATTAATACCAGGCTGGACTTTCCCTTTCAACCATAATTAACTTATAATGGACAGGTACATCTAGTGAAAATATATCTCTTTCTTTTTAAGGATTTTTAAAGCCTTAACTTACTTGATTGTGTGCTGCTGCATTCCACTCCTGCGTCTTCAGAGTGTGCGCAGTTGTGGTTGAGTGGTCCATTGCTGGGACAGGAAAAGAGATCTGTTTCGTATCCTACACACTGGACATTGTCAAGGATAATCTCTCCAGAGCCTTGTCCAAAGGTAGCACTACCGACAGCAGTCCCAGTATCACCGAGACCAAGAGCTTGACAAACGACCCCAGCATCGGTATCATCCCAGAGATCATCGCACACGGTTCCCCATTGTCCGTTGTAAAAGACTTCGACTCGACCTTCGTTACTTGATGAACCACCAACAATTCGAATTGATGCTGAGGATGTCCATAGACAGATGAGATGAAATGATAAATTGAACAATATTGTTTCCCCTTCCTCAAAATTAAATCCTTTTTTAAATTGTTTCTAAGAAAATTAATGTATTGAAATTGTCCCTGCAAAAATGACCTGAAATTATCAAACACAAATTGGCAACCCCGTGACGTATCTTGCGAGCTCCTCTCCGATTTGCCCTGTACCCCAACAGTCATTAATTTCCATTTTCTCTAAAGAAAATAGTCAGTCATACATGCACCTTACATATAATCATTGCTCATATGTTTTCACACATACCTAATGAAACAAATCTATTTCTACATCAAAAACTACTACGCAAATGGAAGAGGAGCTTGGAAGATCCGTCACGGGGATGCCAATTTCTATTTGATTGATTACAACTTCAAAAATTAATAACTTTCTTATTTCTTGTCGGATTTAGCTCAAACTTTTACTAAACTGTTTCTCTCTTTTTTCTTCTTTTATATACATCAAATTAATACCAGGCTGGTTTTTCACTTTCAACCGTAATTAACTTATAATGGACAGGTACATGTACTGGAAATTATCAATATCTTAAAAGCCTTAACTTACTTGATTGTGTGCTGCTGCATTCCACTCCTGCGTCTTCAGAGTGCACGCAGTTGTGGCTAAATGGTCCATTGTTGGGACAGGAAAAAAGATCTGTTTCGTATCCTACACACTCGACATTGTCAAGGATAATCTCTCCAGAGCCTTGTCCAAAGGTAGCACTACCGACAGCAGTCCCAGTATCACCGAGACCAAGAGCTTGACAAACGACCCCAGCATCGGTATCATCCCAGAGATCATCGCACACAGTTCCCCATTGTCCATTGTAAAAGACTTCGACTCGACCTTCGTTACTTGATGAGCCACCGACAAGACGAATTGATGCTGATGATGTCCAAAGACAAATAAGATGACATGATTAGTTAAACAATAATGTTTCCCCTTCCTCAAAGTTCAATCCTTGGTTTAATTGTTTCTAAGCAAGTTAATATAGGAAAAAATCCCTGTAAAATTAACCTGAAATTATGAAACACAATTTGGCAACAACGTGATGTATATTGCGAGCTCCTCTCTGATTTGCCCTGTACCACAACCGTCATTAATTTCAATTTTCTCAAAAGAAAAATAGTCAATCATACATGCAACTTAGATATAATCATTGCTCATATGTTTTCACATAAAACCTAATGAAACAAACCTCTTTCTACATCAAAAACTTACAAAATGAAAAATTTATGAGATTTTTCAATACTACGAAAGTGGAAGAGGAGCTTGCAAGATACGTCACAGGGATGCCAATTTCTCTTCGATTGATTACAACTTCAAAAATTCATAACTTTCTTATTTCTTGTCGGATTTAGCTACAGATTTTACTAATCTGTTTCTCTCTTTTTTCTTCTTTTATATACATCAAATTAATACCAGGCTGGACTTTCCCTTTCAACCGTAATAAACTTATAATGGACAGGTAAGTCTAGTTAAAAAATATCTCTTTCTTTTTAAGGAATTTTAAAGCCTTAACTTACTCGATTGTGTGCTGCTGCATTCCACTCCTGCATCTTCAGAGTGCACGCAGTTGTGGCTAAATGGTCCATTGTTGGGACAGGAAAAAAGATCTGTTTCGTATCCTACACACTGGACATTGTCAAGGATAATCTCTCCAGAGCCTTGTCCAAAGGTAGCACTACCGACAGCAGTCCCAGTATCACCGAGACCAAGAGCTTGACAAACGACCCCAGCATCGGTATCATCCCAGAGATCATCGCACACGGTTCCCCATTGTCCGTTGTAAAAGACTTCGACTCGACCTTCGTTACTTGACGAGCCACCGACAAGACGAATTGATGCTGAGGATGTCCAAAGACAAATAAGATGAAATGATTAGTTAAACAATAGTGTTTCCCCTTCCTCAAAGTTCAATCCTTTGTTTAATTGTTTCTAAGAAAATTAATGTATGGAAATGGTCCCTGCAACAATTACCAAACACAAATTGGCAACCCCGTGACGTATCTTGCGAGCTCCTCTCCGATTTGCCCTGTACCCCAACAGTCATTAATTTCCATTTTCTCTAAAGAAAATATTCAATCATACATGCACCTTAGATATAATCATTGCTCATATGTTTTCACACAAAACCTTATGAAACAAATCTATTCCTACATCAAAATTTATGAGATTTTTCTATAAAAAGCAAATGTTAAATTAAAAATAGACATGTTCATCTAGTGCACCATATCAATTTCTTTTTAAGGATATGTAAAGACTTAACTTACTTGATTGTGTGCTGGTGCATTCCACTCCTGCATCTTCAGAGTGCACGCAGTTGTGGCTAAATGGTCCATTGTTGGGACAGGAAAAAAGATCTGTTTCGTATCCTACACACTCGACATTGTCAAGGATAATCTCTCCAGAGCCTTGTCCAAAGGTAGCACTACCGACAGCAGTCCCAGTATCACCGAGACCAAGAGCTTGACAAACGACCCCAGCATCGGTATCATCCCAGAGATCATCGCACACGGTTCCCCATTGTCCGTTGTAAAAGACTTCGACTCGACCTTCGTTACTTGACGAGCCACCGACAAGACGAATTGATGCTGAGGATGTCCAAAGACAAATAAGATGAAATGATTAGTTAAACAATAGTGTTTCCCCTTCCTCAAAGTTCAATCCTTTGTTTAATTGTTTCTAAGAAAATTAATGTATGGAAATGGTCCCTGCTACAATTACCAAACACAAATTGGCAACCCCGTGACGTATCTTGCGAGCTCCTCTCCGATTTGCCCTGTACCCCAACAGTCATTAATTTCCATTTTCTCTAAAGAAAATAGTCAATCATACATGCACCTTAGATATAATCATTGCTCATATGTTTTCACACAAAACCTTATGAAACAAATCTATTCCTACATCAAAATTTATGAGATTTTTCTATAAAAAGCAAATGTTAAATTAAAAATAGACATGTTCATCTAGTGCACCATATCAATTTCTTTTTAAGGATATGTAAAGACTTAACTTACTTGATTGTGTGCTGGTGCATTCCACTCCTGCATCTTCAGAGTGCACGCAGTTGTGGCTAAATGGTCCATTGTTGGGACAGGAAAAAAGATCTGTTTCGTATCCTACACACTCGACATTATCAAGGATAATCTCTCCAGAGCCTTGTCCAAAGGCAGCACTACCGACAGCAGTCCCAGTATCACCGAGACCAAGAGCTTGACAAACGACCCCAGCATCGGTATCATCCCAGAGATCATCGCACACGGTTCCCCATTGTCCGTTGTAAAAGACTTCGACTCGACCTTCGTTACTTGACGAGCCACCGACAAGACGAATTGATGCTGAGGATGTCCAAAGACAAATAAGATGAAATGATTAGTTAAACAATAGTGTTTCCCCTTCCTCAAAGTTCAATCCTTTGTTTAATTGTTTCTAAGAAAATTAATGTATGGAAATGGTCCCTGCTACAATTACCAAACACAAATTGGCAACCCCGTGACGTATCTTGCGAGCTCCTCTCCGATTTGCCCTGTACCCCAACAGTCATTAATTTCCATTTTCTCTAAAGAAAATATTCAATCATACATGCACCTTAGATATAATCATTGCACATATGTTTTCACACAAAACCTTATGAAACAAATCTATTCCTACATCAAAATTTATGAGATTTTTCTATGAAAAGCAAATGGTGCAGGAAACGTCACTGGGATGCCAATTTCTGTTTGATTGATTACAACTTCAAAAATTCATAACTTTCTTATTTTCTTGTCGGATTTAGCTCCAGATTTTACTAATCTGTTTCTCTCTTTTTTCTTCTTTTATATATATCAAATTAATACCAGGCTGGACTTTCCCTTTCAACCGTAATAAACTTATAATGGACAGGTAAGTCTAGTTAAAAAATATCTCTTTCTTTTTAAGGAATTTTAAAGCCTTAACTTACTTGATTGTGTGCTGCTGCATTCCACTCCTGCGTCTTCAGAGTGTGCGCAGTTGTGGTTGAGTGGTCCATTGCTGGGACAGGAAAAGAGATCTGTTTCGTATCCTACACACTCGACATTGTCAAGGATAATCTCTCCAGAGCCTTGTCCAAAGGTAGCACTACCGACAGCAGTCCCAGTATCACCGAGACCAAGAGCTTGACAAACGACCCCAGCATCGGTATCATCCCAGAGATCATCGCACACGGTTCCCCATTGTCCGTTGTAAAAGACTTCGACTCGACCTTCGTTACTTGACGAGCCACCGACAAGACGAATTGATGCTGAGGATGTCCATAGACAGATGAGATGAAATGATAAATTGAACAATATTGTTTCCCCTTCCTCAAAATTAAATCCTTTTTTAAATTGTTTCTAAGAAAATTAATGTATTGAAATTGTCCCTGCAAAAATTACCTGAAATTATCAAACACAAATTGGCAACCCCGTGACGTATCTTGCGAGCTCCTCTCCGATTTGCCCTGTACCCCAACAGTCATTAATTTCCATTTTCTCTAAAGAAAATAGTCAGTCATACATGCACCTTAGATATAATCATTGCTCATATGTTTTCACACAAAACCTTATGAAACAAATCTATTCCTACATCAAAATTTATGAGATTTTTCTATAAAAAGCAAATGTTAAATTAAAAATGGACAGGTTCATCTAGTGCACAATATCAATTTCTTTTTAAGGATATTTAAAGACTTAACTTACTTGATTGTGTGCTGCTGCATTCCACTCCTGCGTCTTCAGAGTGCGCGCAGTTGTGGTTGAGTGGTCCATTGTTGGGACAGGAAAAGAGATCTGTTTCGTATCCTACACACTCGACATTGTCAAGGATAATGTCTCCAGAGCCTTGTCCAAAGGTAGCACTACCGACAGCAGTCCCAGTATCACCGAGACCAAGAGCTTGACAAACGACCCCAGCATCGGTATCATCCCAGAGATCATCGCACACGGTTCCCCATTGTCCGTTGTAAAAGACTTCGACTCGACCTTCGTTACTTGACGAGCCACCGACAAGACGAATTGATGCTGAGGATGTCCAAAGACAAATAAGATGAAATGATTAGTTAAATAATAAAGTGTAACACAAATTTGCAACAACGTGACGTATCTTGCGAGCTCCTTTCCGATTTGCCCTGTACCCCACAGGTCATTCATTTCCATTTTCTCTTATATGCAACTTGCACACTAAGAAGGTACGAGTTTGCGCCCTAAGAAGCTGTTTGCACCTTTAAGGGTGCAGTTAGCTACAATTTGCAACCTTAAAGGGTGCAGAGTTGTACCCTTTAGAAAAGGTACAAATTTGCATCCTTTTGGATGCAATGTTTCTGCACCCTTAAAAGTTCAAACGGGCATTAAATGTGCAAAAAAGCACAAAAAGGTGCATTTTTCACCCTTTTCATGTAGGGTGCATGATTGCACAATGAACATGAACCCTTTTTCTTAGTGTGTAGATATAATCATTGCTCATATGTTTCACACAAAACCTCATGAAACAAATCTATTTCTACATCAAAAACTTAAAAAATGAAAAAAAATTATATTTTTCTTTAATAAGGAAATGGAAGAGGAGTTTGCAAGATGCTTCACGGGTATGCCAATTTCTGTTTGATTGATTACAACTTCAAAAATTAATAACTTTCTTATTTCTTGTCGGATTTAGCTCAAACTTTTACTAAACTGTTTCTCTCTTTTTTCTTCTTTTATTTATATCAAGTTTTGCAAATCACCTGTGTCATTCACAGAACTCATCCGTATAAACTTTAATGTACTTAACTTAAACAAATACATGCACGTGGATTTTTCGTTTCCACGGGTCTGACGCTGGCACAAGTTCGTGGCTGCACCGCGCCACGGCTGACCGATCTTCACGTCGGTCCGCTGTAGCGCTCTGTAACAAAAATACTGGACGCATGGAGCGACGGGTCCATTGTGTGAGCAGCCTGACCTTCATTTGTATTTTTTGGGGGGATCAATATAAAAGGGAAAAGGTCACTTATTCATATAATACATACAGTATTTGAGCCTTGAAAGAAATGTACTTGTACATTGTTTCATTCGGGTCCGCTCGCTATTCATAAGGATCGCTATTCATAGAAAACCGCCATGCATTTAACTGTTATGAATAGTGGTCCTTATGAACGGAGGTCCCTATGAATAGCGCGGTAATTTGTCTATAGTTTGCTCGCTATTCATAAGAACCGCTATTCATCCAAAACCGCTATTGATTTAGTCACACGTTATGGATGGCGGTCCTTATGACTAGCGAGGTTACCCCATTCATAAAAGAAATTTATTCATAAGGACCGCTATTCATAAGACATAAGGGTCGCTATTCATAAGGGTAATTGTTTATAAGGACCGCCATTCATAATAAGACATAAGGATCGCTATTCATAATATGGAAAGAGGGTCGCTTTTCATAAAGGTCGATATTCATAATTGTCGCTATTCATAAAAGTCAATATTCATAAAGGTCGCTATTCATAATGGGAGAAGAGGGTCGCTATTCATAATGGAGAAGAGGGTCGCTATTCATAATGGGAGAAGAGGTTCGCTATTCATAATCGAAGAAGAGGGTCGCTATTCATATTCGGAGAAGATACAAATACAAATTCTACTACTAGAACCGTCAATTATGAACTTGTTATGATCCAAAATCCACAAAAGATAAGAATCAAACAAAAGATATTAACTTTAGATGATTTATGGTTTAATTTAAATATTTACCAACACCAAATATAACAGAATTACAGATTCTAGTTACAAATACACTACATGTACTTAAACTGGTAAAGACTTACAATTTCTCAGCTGGGAAATTCCTATTAGTCCAGAATGTTCCTGAAGTGTGGAGTAAGCTGGCTGCTAATCCACAAATATTGAATCCAAACGGTATGTTGTCCAACTGGCAAAAGAAGATTCCAGATCCAGCCGAAGAATGTCCAAAAATAATTCAGGAGGTCATCGATGTCGATAATGATGTCGATGACGATGTCCAAGACGATGGCAATCACAATGTCGATAACAGTGTCAACTGCAATCTCGATAATCAATGTCAATGACGATGTTGACCACAATGTCAATAACGATGTCGAACACAACGTCAAATAGGTCAAGGATGAGGTCCAAGATGAAGTCCAAGATGAGGTCCAAGATGATCTCCACAGGTTGATATCAATATCAGATGGTGTTAACTGAGAACTTATGCAATATATGCTCCACGATGTATTCAGGGTATAAATTCTGAAATTTCTGTGCAAGCACCCAGCTTATATACAATCTCAACCGTTAATTAGAATTTTCTACATTCTACTACAATATTCATGAAGGTTTGGAACTCTCTTGTAAGTTCTATATAGTTCTAGTTGTAACAAACAAAGGAAGGGGATTCCCCTTTTCTATAAATAGACTCATTGCAATGTTACACTCTAAGAGGTTCATGTAAAGGTCAGGATACATGTAATCAACACATTCCAACATGTACATTATACATTGCAATATATCCTATAGTACATCACACACAATGTAAAGATCTAGAATGTTCTCTCTACTGGATGTGCATTCTGATTATTTCACTGCTACACATCACATTCACCTTTCACATATAATTAATAATTTCTCTTCTGGAAGTTTCTATGTTCATAAAATCATACATAACTGGAAAAATAATTCCCTTCCAGAAGATTCCTTAATTATATCACACCTCCCCCACCGGGAAAAAGAAAGCTTTACCGTAGTAAAGGTTTCTTTAAGATTCAACCTGTGTCAAATTATCCAGATAAGCCTTTCATCCTGTACAAAGGCATTACAAGTCATATCACACATGTATTTAAGGACCATGAAAAAAGAAAAATGCAATTATACTTGGACAAACTTTGTCACAAAAAGGAGTAATTTCTCTCCTTAAATTCCTTGAAAGAGCATCAGCAATCACATTATTCTTTCCACGAATATGTACAATTTTCAAGGGGAAAGGTTGGAGCATAAGGCTCCACCTGTACAGTCTTTGGTTCTTTGTTTTGAATTTCTCCAAGAACACAAGAGGGTTATGGTCTGTGTAGACCATGATATCACCATTACTGTTGGTTAGGTACACCTCAAACTGCTGGAGAGCGAGTACAAGACTCAGAGCCTCTTTTTCGATAGTTGAATACTTCTTCTGATATTGGTTGAGTTTCTTTGAGAAGTAACAGACTGATTTTTCAAAGCCTTCTTCATCCTCTTGGAGCAACACTGCTCCCACTCCAACATCACTGGCATCGATAGCCACCTTGAATGGCTTTGTGAAATTTGGAGCTGCCAAAACAGGCTCATTCACCAAAATGGCCTCAACTTCTCAAATGATCTCTGACATGCATCAGACCATACATACTTCACTTTTGCTTTCAGCAAGTTTGTCAGTGGACTAACCACAGTACTGTAATTTGGAACGAACTTCCTGTAGAATCCACTCATACCTAGGAATCTGAGCAACTCTTTCTTAGTTGTGGGAATGGGGAAGTCTAAGATTGCCTGAATCTTTGCTTCTCTCGGTAGCACTTGCCCCTGACCAACCACATGACCAAGATACGTGACCTTTGCCTTGCCAAATTCACTCTTCATCAGATTAACTACTAAGTTGGCTTCATCTAATCTGTCAAACAGTAATCTCAAATGATTGAGATGGTCATTCCATGTATCGCTGTACACTAAGATGTCATCTATGTACACAACACAATTGTCAAGCCCAGCAATTACCTGATTTGTCAATCTTTGAAAGGTTGCTGGTGCATTTTTCATTCCAAAAGGCATGACTTTGCATTGAAATAAGCCATCCGGTGTGACAAAGGCTGATATTTCCTTGGCTCGGTCAGTCAGTGGCACCTGCCAATATCCCTTCAACAAGTCTATCTTAGTGACAAAGGCAGAGTTCCCAACCCTATCGATACAATCTTCCAACCTAGGAATTGGATATGAGTCGGTCTTAGTGATTGCATTTACCTTGCGGTAATCTATACAAAATCTCTGAGAGCCATCCGGCTTTGGGACCATTACAATAGGGGAACTCCAACTACTCTGACTTGGTTCAATTATGTCATTATCTAACATGAACTGGATTTCCTCATTCACTTTTTCCAACTTGCTTGGATTAAGTCTATATGGATGTTGTTTGATAGGTTTTACATCACCTACATCTACATCATGTACAGTCAAGGCAGTACGACCTGGTCTATCTTTACACACATGCTTATAATCTTTCAACAAGCCAGATATGTCAATTCTCTGTTCATCAGAGAGATGCTTCAGTGCATCATCCAAATTTTCTAACATTTCTGAGTTAGACAATTTCACTCCACATGGTTCATTTGTAGACACATCTGTGTGAGACAATTCACTCTCTGTCTCTACCTTGCCTTCATTTACATCTTCTAGCTTCTCTTCTTTTACAACATGTGCTACACCTACTGGCTGATTAGCCTCACGTTCAAAGTATTCTTTCAGCATGTTTACATGACATACTCTTTGACTCTTTCTTCTGTCAGGGGTACTGATCACATAGTTGACATCATTCAGTTTCTTTTTGACAGTGTAGGGACCACTAAACCTAGCTTTCAAGGGCTCACCTAGCAAAGGCAACAACACTAACACCCTATCTCCAGGCTTGAAGTTGCGCTCTTTTGCCTTCTTGTCTGCCTGTGTTTTCATTTTAGCTTGCGACACTTTCAAGTGTTCTTTGGCTACCTCACAAGCCTTTGAGAGCCTTTCTCGAAACTTTGACACATAGTCAAGAAGGTTTACCTCGTCATTCTGACCCATGAACTTTTCTTTGATCAGCTTAAGGGGACCCCTAACCTCGTGACCATAGACCAGCTCAAATGGACTGAAGCCCGTTGACTCATTTGGGGAATCCCTGGTCGCGAACAGCAAGAATGGGATACCTTTATCCCAGTCATCAGGATACTCTTCACCATAAGCCCTAAGCATGGTCTTCAGGGTCTGGTGATAGCGTTCTAATGCACCTTGGGACTGTGGATGATAAGCAGAGGACTTGATCTGCTTTATCCCTAACTCATGCATCACTTGCTGAAACACTCCTGACATGAAATTCGATCCTTGGTCTGACTGAACTTCCTTGGGCAAACCATACCTAGTGAAAAACTGCACTAGCACCTGTACTACTGTCTTTGCAGTGATACTTCTCAACGGTATCGCCTCTGGAAAACGTGTAGACAAATCCATAATCGTAAGAAGATACTTGTGACCCGACCTAGTTCTGGGTAAGGGTCCAACACAGTCAACAAGAACCCTAGTAAAAGGTTCATCAAATGCAGGTATCGGTATCAAGGGAGCAGGCTTGATAGAAGGCTGTGCCTTCCCAACCACCTGACATGTATGACATGTCTTACAGAACTGCACAACATCCTTGTGCATCTTCGGCCAATAAAAATGCCTCATGACCCTATCCTCCGTCTTCCGAATACCTAAATGACCTGCCATAGGCAACTCGTGAGCCATCCTCAGAATCTCGGTGCGGTAACAGGGAGGAACAACAACTTGGTGAACTACACACCACTCTTCATCAGCTGGTCTCCGGGGAGGTCTCCACTTCCTCATCAATATGTCACCTTTGACATAATAGCACTCAGGAACCTTATCAGCCTCAGCCTCAGAACATGCCGTCTGTGACAAGCCTTTCAATTCTGGGTCCGCCTGTTGTGCCTGTACAAGGGAAGATTTGCTAAACAACCCATCATTGTCTGCAACAGAGCCTTCAACATTATCCCCATCCAAATCCTTGAAAAAGGTTTCAGCTAACCAGACATCAGTACTCTCCTCCACATCAATAGAATCCGCATCTTCCTGTTCAGCCCTACGAGCCTGAGACCTAGTAACAACACAATCCGGGAAAATTCCAGGAAAATCCTCCTGCAACCGTTCAGTTTCAGCTACCTCAACCGGCTTCTCTGAAACCACTGGAGATGCAACAACTTTCTCTCCAGCCAAGTCGTTACCCAACAAAAAGTCAACCCCGTCCACGGGTAATTCCGGTACGACACCAACAGTTACAGGACCACTAACTAGGTCACACTTTAAGTCGACCTTATGCAAAGGAACCGACACATAATCCGGACCAATGCCTCGAACCAAAACTTTGGCATTCTCTGAACTCTCTGGTGGGAGAGTTAAATGCCCTGACATCATCAGGGACTGAGCAGCCCCTGTATCTCGAAGGATAACCACTGGCTTACCTACAGCACCAGTCGAACAGGGGGATACCTCACCATCATGCAAAAAGCTTCTAAAGCTCTCATCAACCTTCTTGACCTTATCGGCAAATACTAGAGAAACACTCTCAACATCTTGGACTGATTCCAACTGGACAGACTCCTTGGGTGGAACACTTGATTGCTTGACTAAGCCCACATCTTTCTTAATCTTGGTCGGTTTCCCAATCAATTCCCAACAGGACTTTTTCAAATGTCCTGGCTTATTACAATGAAAGCAGACTTTGGAACTTTGACCAGCAGATCTTTCATTTGATTTCGCGCCTCTATCTGCCTGAGACTTGTCAGTGTCATTCTCCTTGCTAGCATGTTTTCCCTCACCAAATTTCTTGTGGGATTCAAATGCCCCTTTTCCCTTCTTATTCTGAAAGTTTTTGAAAGGAAGCCTATCCCCACTACCTCTGTGTGTGACCTCAAATTCATCAGCTACCACAGCTGCCTTACTCAATTGAGTAATTCTTTGGTCATCTAGGTGAGACTTAACGCCAAAAGGAACACCCTTTTTGAATTCCTCTAAGAGGACAACTTCTCTCAGTTGGGCAAAATCTTTGTCAACTTTCAATGATCTGTACCACTTGTCAAACATCATTTCTTGTTCCCTAGCAAACTCAACATAGGTCTGGCCTGATTGTCTTTGCATATTCCTAAATTTACGTCTGTATGCTTCTGGGACCAACTCATATGCATTAAGAATAGTATTCTTCACTGTAGCATAGTCACATGATTGCTCTTCAGAGAGAGATGAGTAGACTTTTGCAGCCTTTCCCACAAAAACGCTTTGAAGAAGCAGAGTCCAGTATTTCTGAGGCCATTCCAACCTCTTGGCCACTTTTTCAAATGATACAAAATATGCATCAACTCCCTCTTCATCAAATTTTGGCACAAGGCGAATGTTCTTCGCTACATCAAAACCTTGGGGAGATTTCTCTTTGGTAGAGTTAGTATTTGCATGTGCTAACTCCATTTCTCTCAATTTCAACTGGTACTCCCTTTCTTCTCTGTCTCTTTCCATTTCTCTTTGTTTTTGTTTTTCTTCTATTTCTCTTTGTTGCTTTTCTCTTTCAAATTCTAATTTCATTCTCTCCTTTTCCATCTCAAGTTTTGCTAATTGGAGTTGAACATCACTTGAAACATTAGAAGGAACCTCACTTTCTTTACTGAGCTTCATGTGACTAGCTAGCAGATCAATAATCTCTGCCTTCTTTAACCCAGGGGTAAGAACTACTCCCAAATGCTGACAAACAGCTCTCAAGTCATCTTTTCTTAGTGACTTCAACTGACCAAGGGACAAATCTGTCCTCTTAACAAACACTTCAACATCTATTGTAGTCATGATGAAGCATGTAACAAACAATTACAGAATTTAAGACCTTATCTGCAATATGTATTCTAGAAGTTTCCAGAGATTTCCAAAATTCTCTCTAAATTTTGTTGTTTTTGACTTGTTATATTTGGCTACGTTCCCGGACAAGCCCCCAGTTTGTTATGATCCAAAATCCACAAAAGATAAGAATCAAACAAAAGATATTAACTTTAGATGATTTATGGTTTAATTTAAATATTTACCAACACCAAATATAACAGAATTACAGATTCTAGTTACAAATACACTACATGTACTTAAACTGGTAAAGACTTACAATTTCTCAGCTGGGAAATTCCTATTAGTCCAGAATGTTCCTGAAGTGTGGAGTAAGCTGGCTGCTAATCCACAAATATTGAATCCAAACGGTATGTTGTCCAACTGGCAAAAGAAGATTCCAGATCCAGCCGAAGAATGTCCAAAAATAATTCAGGAGGTCATCGATGTCGATAATGATGTCGATGACGATGTCCAAGACGATGGCAATCACAATGTCGATAACAGTGTCAACTGCAATCTCGATAATCAATGTCAATGACGATGTTGACCACAATGTCAATAACGATGTCGAACACAACGTCAAATAGGTCAAGGATGAGGTCCAAGATGAAGTCCAAGATGAGGTCCAAGATGATCTCCACAGGTTGATATCAATATCAGATGGTGTTAACTGAGAACTTATGCAATATATGCTCCACGATGTATTCAGGGTATAAATTCTGAAATTTCTGTGCAAGCACCCAGCTTATATACAATCTCAACCCTTAATTAGAATTTTCTACATTCTACTACAATATTCATGAAGGTTTGGAACTCTCTTGTAAGTTCTATATAGTTCTAGTTGTAACAAACAAAGGAAGGGGATTCCCTTTTCTATAAATAGACTCATTGCAATGTTACACTCTAAGAGGTTCATGTAAAGGTCAGGATACATGTAATCAACACATTCCAACATGTACATTATACATTGCAATATATCCTATAGTACATCACACACAATGTAAAGATCTAGAATGTTCTCTCTACTGGATGTGCATTCTGATTATTTCACTGCTACACATCACATTCACCTTTCACATATAATTAATAATTTCTCTTCTGGAAGTTTCTATGTTCATAAAATCATACATAACTGGAAAAATAATTCCCTTCCAGAAGATTCCTTAATTATATTATGAACTCCCTGCTTGAAAAAAAAGTGCAGGGTATACATGTATATATCGTATCCGGACAACTACCCCAGACAACTATCCCCTTAGGTCAACTACCCCCAGGACATCTCTTCCTTATGTTCGTTCATATTTTCATCCTTTTATCTTTTCTTCTGTCCTAAACTTAATATTGCTTTATCTTTCTGCATTTGTTTTCCCTGACTTTTCTTATGTTATTATTTGTTTTAGTATTAGTTTTAGTATCATTTTATCTTTACATTTCCTTTATTTCCCCCTTCTTCTTTACTTCTATCCTTCCATTCGTTCTCTCTTTATTTTCTTCTCCCTTTCCTTATTTGCTTATGTTATTCTTTGTTTTGGGCTTTCTTCATCTTCTCTTGTTGTCTTCTCGCATGCTCTTTTTTGTTTTGATCTTTATTTGTTCTTCTCTTTCTGTATTTTAATCTTTCTTGGATCTTCTCTTTCTGTCTTTCCATATATTGTTCTTTGTTCCCTTTCTTTATATTTTCTTGCTGTCTTTCCCTTATAAATGTTATTCTTTATTTTATCCTTCCATCATTTTGTCTTTTTTATTTTTTCCTTCTTTCATCTCTTTCATATTTTGTTCTACCCTACCCCGTGTATTTCTTCATTATTCTCCTTTCATCTTCTCTTTTGATCTTTCCTCTATCTCTAATTCTTTCTTTCTATTATTTTATTTTTTCTATTCTGTCTTTCTTATTCTAGCACCATCTTCTCTTTCCTTCTTTTATGTTTTCAGTATTTTTCTTTTATTTCTTCCTTTGTCATTTTGTATGATTTTTGTTTAAAAAAATATTAATGTATAACTTTTCTTTAAACTTCAGCATCAACCTGACATTATTTCATCATTGCCAATGGTATACTGTAAAGCATACTGCTTGTACGTAATCAACCATATGACCAACGGCTTTAAGTTCTCTCCGAGGGACTTGGGGTTAATGCCTTACCAAAGGACACGAGTGCATCCTGTTTTCGAACTCGGGTCCTTCAATTACAAAGCCACTGCACGACCACTGAGCTATCTCGCCCTTTCTGAGGATTATGGACATGATAGAACAGCACCTGATGGCAACTCCTACTACAGCAGCCCCCCCCCCCCCCCACGCACACAGGCTTTGCCATTTATGAATTACTTTGACGAAAATTGTCAGTACTACGTGCTTGTACCGAGGCAAGGTGGGTCGAATGGCGCAACGTGGACGGACTGGATGGGTGGGGTGGGGCACAGGGGCGTAGCCAGGATTTTTCAATAGGAGGAGGGGGCAGAAGTGAAGGATCCAACTGCGTAGCCAGGATTTCATTTTAGGGGCAATTTTAGGGGCTCTGCGTGCTCCCCAGGGGTTGGATGCAGGGAGGGGGAGTCTTCGTTTGACGTTCTGAAGCTCTGACGTTTTTATAGCAAATTTGAGATAAAGATAATGGCTCGTAGCACCTACTGTAGACGGAAAGTTAGTTCGACGTCGAAACTGCTTTTCAATGTATGTACAGGGGTGGTGCATGGAGGGGGGGGGGGGGGTCCCTTCCCGCGCGAAGCGCGAAATCTTTTACGTTTAAGCTAATTTCGTAGCGCCATTTTAGGCTTTTTTCTCTCAATTTCTCCGCTTTTTCAATCTCGCCTTTTTAAGGGGCTGACTAGGGGGAGAGGGAGGGGGGGGGGGGAGCATGGCCCCCCTTTGCCCGCCTGGGTAAGCCGGGGTGTATTTGTTTCATCGTCCCTCCCCATATTGCTTCGACACAGCCGTGGGGGTGTCTTACATCCAATATTATCATTTTGTTTGCTAATTTAATTCTTATTTGAGTGTTCCATTGGACAATGAAAATCATATTGCAATATTTTACAAATAATCCTTACCCTAACCTTTATGAATAGCGACCCTCTCCTCCGATTAGTCTATGAATAGCGACCCTCTCCTCCGATTAGTCTATGAACAGCGACCCTCTTCTTTGATTATGAATAGCGACCCTCTTCTTCGATTATGACAAGCGACCCTCCTCCCCGATTATGAATAGCGACCCTCTTCTTTGATTATGAATAGCGACCCTCTTCTCCGATTATGCATAGCGACCCTCTTCTCCGCCCGCCCCCCCCCCCCCTCCCCCGGTCGAAGGGACCGCATGCGTGTTCCCAAAATCTCCGGTAAAGGGGTATTTTTTGGGGCGACACAATCCGGCCGGTGAATTGTAAAAAAAGGGGGTGTTTTTTATCTTTTACCCGGAGATTTCATTAAAAAAGGGGGGTTATGAAATATCTTACCATTAAAAAAACTTTTATGTCATGAGATTTTCATTTTTGTTTGGATTCTTATGACTGCACTGAGTTCTTAGATACCATTTTGAACATAAAAAAACATTTCTTCCAAGGTATTGTAATGACAGCTTACTTGGGAAGGGGTTGGTGTCTGTCCTGAGATATGGGGTTGGAATGAGAGCTCACCTGAGATAGGGGGGTACATTGAACAGTGTTCTGAATTTAGGGGTGTCTCCAAGGCAGGAAAAGCCCCCGCAAAGCCCGCGATAGGGGGGTTCAGAAATTTTGGCAGCCCTGAGATAGGGGGTGCTTTCAAAGGGAGGGAACAAGCATATGCGTACCCTAAATAATGGACCGACTGAGTGGGGGGGGGGGGGGGGGGGGGTTTTGATTAAAAAGTACAGATGTGCAGTAACGACTCTCGTCGTTGATAGCGCCAGTTGTTGGGCCCACAAGAGACGTTCCCGACGATGTCCAACGGTGAGGATAGGGCCCCGAGCAGGACGCCGACAAGACAAGTTGAAGCTTCTCAGCCGACGACGAACAGTTGCTGCAGAAATTGGTCTGTTGTGTGTGTCAATAGTCTGTAGAGCCGATTCTGTTGCTCTGCGGACGCGATCCTGCAAGTGGTCCCGGTGAAGATGGCGATCTTGACGTGCTGTTGTCACCCTGGACGACGATCGTGGGGGCTGTTGGTTGCATTGTATCGCTCCCGCAGTCTCTCAACTGTCCGAACGCTGCATTGTAGTCGTTGGCAATGACTCTAGGACGTTGGCCAGCATGAAGACGTCCGATGGCTTGTTCCTTCTGGTTTCGAGTCAGACGTGGCATGGTGACAGCGCTCAGGAAACGAATGACAGGATGAAGGTTTTGGGTCCCTTTTAAACCCACTGGATAGAGGATGTGCATGTGCATCATGCTTTTCAAAAAGCTGCACTCGAGTGCACTACCATGTTCACGGAAAGGATATGAGTTTTAATCCTACACAGAAATCACATTTTGTTATGATGATGTGTTATGGACGGTCAACGCCATATCTGTGATGTTAAAAAAGCGTAAAATGTGATTTTACGTATCAAATTCCAATATCATGTGTAAAAGATATCAATTTGAAAAGTGCGACGTTTCTTTTGTAGTTCAGTATATATAGCGACCCTTATGACTTATTATGAATAGCGGTCCTTAGGATTTATGACCCTTTTCTTCGATTATGAATTGCAACCCTCTTCTATTATGAATAGCAATCCTTATGAATAACGGTCCTTATGAGTTTATGAATAGTGACCCCCTTTTCGCTTTATGAATAGCGACCCTACACGTATAAGAAATTACACGTTATGAATAGCTGTCCTTATGAGCCACTGTCCTTATGACTAGCGGTCCTTATGACTGGCGATGTTACCCCGACCAAGATGGATATTATTGTATTTTCATTTGTATTGAACATGTATATTGAAATTACTCACGCACTTGCACTACGTATACACACAAACACACCAGCATGCACTTTGGAATGCATCGACATCACGCATAAAGTTGATCATCCTCCAAAATACCGGCCCTTTACATTTTTGTATCAATAAATGGATTCACACGCTTACACTCCCGATATTCTTCTTCACGATATACACGATAGTAAATATTACACCCCCTGGAATTTAACGATACATTTCCTCATAATCCAAATAATATTTCACTTTTACATATAAACTCCAGAAGTCTGAACAGAAATTTCGAATATTTTGACAACCTTTTACACTCCTTAAATAATTTTGCATTTTCCGTCATTGGAATAAGTGAAACGTCGTTACATCAGAATTCTCCAGATATGTTCAGTTTGTCTAATTAGAAGGATTAGGGCAGACCGCAAAGGAAGAAGAGGGGGCGGTGTTGCGTTTTATATTGCTCAAAACTTAAAATTCAGTATCCGTCCCGATGTTAAACTAACACAAGCGGAATCATTCTTTATTGAAATTGACAACTCAAATATAAAAAATGTCATTATATGTTTAATTTTATAGACCCCCTGACTCTAATTTTGAACTATTCTGTGATGAAATGGATTTATATCTTCATAAAATAGGCGATGAAAACAAACATATATTTATGCTTGGTGACTTTAACATCAACTTCCTCCCCTCATCTGACAACAATAATTCAACCAATTTTATGCAATTAATGTATTCATATGGCTTCATTTCGATTATTAATAAACCCACCAGAATAAATTCACATTCTCCAACTCAGATTGACAATATTTTTTCCAACGTACATAATAACAAAATCATCGCGTGGATATTGTGCTCTGAAGTTTCCGATCACCTACCCATATTTTTAACTTGTGAATGCAAACTATGTTGCCCTAAATCATTTGATGAATTTTTATATCGCAAAGAATCCAAACGTAATATAGAATTACTGAAACAAGATTTACTTTTAGAGGGGTGGGCAGATGTTTACTATGTAAATGATGTCAATACCGCATACAAACATTTTAATAACAAATTACAATATTATTATGAAAAGAATATCCCTCTAGGCAAAATTAAAAACAAGCGAAGTAAACCCAGGAATCCTTGGATAACGAAAGGTTTATTGAAGTCAATACAAACACGCAACCGCCTCTATAAATTACATTTACGCAGTCCAACTGATACTAACCTAAATACATATAAAACTTACCGCAATAAATTAACAAAATTAATCGAACACGATAAAAACTACTTTCGAAAAATAAACTCAAGGGCAATTTCAAAGGCCTATTGTAGTGCCCATAGAATTCAGGTTCGGATTATGTAATACGCGATTGTAATGTTTTGCACATTTGTAAAGGTGACAGACAGGCTATTGAAATTGAGTTTATTTTTCGAAAGTAGTTTTTATCGTGTTATCCGAACATCCCGTAAATTACACTTTTCTAATAGAATAAAAAAAGGCCAGTTCAAACACTAATGCAACTTGGAAAATCATCAAAGAGGTTACGGGAAAAAAAGACAGATCCCCCACCCACGGATAATATCACACTAAATGTTACTAACATACATGATCTTAGTATTTATGCAAATTAATTTAAATCATTTGTCACGAATATCGGCCCTGAACTCGCCAGCAAAATTAATAGCCCTAACGCTCACTTTACAGACTTTCTGAACAATATCAAGAGTTTCTCTTTCTAAACCCAACAAATCCCAGCGAAATTGTTAATATTACCCAATCTCTTAACAGAAAAAAAAACCTAATGGTTTTGATAAAAAAGTATGTCTCTTCTAAAAGAAATAATCCACCCACTTGCAAAACCTTTAACTCACATATTTAATCACTCGTTATCACAAGGTGTTTCCCCTGATCTATTCAGAATAGCTAAAGTCAATCCAGTTTTCAAAAAGACGATCCGCACGAAATAAGTAATTATCGTCCCATTTTCTTACTTCCAAGTATATCCAAAGTCTTAGAAAAAAATAATAGGTTAGATACATTTATCAATAAACACAATATACTCAATTCAAATCAATATGGTTTCAGGAAAAATTACTCAACTGACCTAGCATTAATTCAAACTTATGACAAAATTACGGTGCCATATAGCTAACAAAAAACATGTTGTTGGTATATTCTGTAAAACATTCGATACGCTGAATCACGCTATCCTACTTTCCAAACTCAGTCATTATGGAATTCGAGGTCAACCACTCTTATGGTTTAAAGATTATTAAACAAACAGAATACAATATGTTACATTCAGTGGATATGATTCTGATCCCCTTTTAGTTCAATGCGGTATCCATCAAGGCTCCATCTTAGGCCCACTACTATTTCTGCTTTATGTCATTGATATTATTAATACATCCTCCGTTCTTTCTTTTTTCTTATTTGCCGACGACACAAATTTCTTTTGTTCTCACATAGAGCTTAATTCCTTAACCAATACTTTGAATTATGAAATTAACAAAGTATCAAACTAGTTTAATGCAATAAACTATTTCTTAATATAAAAAAGACTCATTTAATGTATTAATAAACATCATTCTCATAATACAGACACACCAATATATATTAAAATCGACGATATGCCAGTAGAAAAGAAAACTAAGTCCAAGTTTTTGGGAGTAATTATAGATGAAACTTTGACTTGGAATGACCATCTACACCACGTAATAATGTACATTTCTAAAACCATTAGTATAATTTCCAAGCTAAAGTTTCTCCTACCCCATGTAACCTTATTCCTATTATATAATACGCTAGTTCTCCCGTATATAACATATTGTAACATTGTATGGGCTAATTGTGGTTTGACAAAAATCAATTCTATTTTTAAACTACAAAAGAGAGCTCTACGTATTTGTACCGGATCGCATTTCTTAACTCTCACTGACCCCTTATTCCATAAACCTAAAACGCTAAAGATTTTCTACTTGAATACTATTCAAGTAGCAGTCATAATGTTCAAGTACATTAATAATCAACTTCCACATCCTTTGATAACATGTTTAAGTCTCTGAGGCCTTGTACGCAAGGCCTCAGAGACGGTTTAACTAGACAGCATAAGAAGATGGCTCGATTTGTTTTAAAGGTTGACTATACAACTCCAATCGACTAGTGTATAATCAACTGAGATGGGTCCCTATCGAGGATAGGTGGAAATTCCACAAATGTAAAATGATATACAGTATTCTTCATGGGGAAGCACCTGTTTACCTGTCTGAGCTTGTTGTAAGATCAGATAACCTCCATGCATATCGGACAAGAAATGCTGTTCACAATGGTGTTGTAGTGCCACTTGTCCGTACTCAGGCAGGCAAAAAAGCCTTCTCCCACAGCACTTCAATATTATGGAACCAAATTGATAGTAGGATTCGTTGTGCTACATCGAAACAATCTTTTGTTATTTTGTACTGGAGACTACTTAGAAACAATATTAATTGAATTTTCGCCCATGATTATATGTGTATATGATTTTGTTTGTATGTGTTTCATTTTTGTGTTATGCAGGGCCTGCAAGTATAACAGTGTGTTACTCACTGATGTGGTTACCCTGGGTAAACAATACTAAATAAATAAATAAATAAATAACAAGTTTAATAGTTCTGTTCATTCCTACCCTACTCGCATATCTGGAAATTTCCATCTTACAAATCCCAAATTATCAATTACACACAAATCTGTAAGACATTCCGGACATTTGGAATAATTTTCCCGATAATATAAAATCTTGTTCAACCATCTACTCCTTAAAAGATATACTTAAACGAAATATACTACAATCATACATGCCCACATTTTAAATTAGTATCTACTGTTTGCACCAACACCTGCAATTGCACTGCACCCACTTGATCACTCAGTTTTAACAAGAGTTATGTCGCCTAATCTTTTTTTACGAGGCCGCCATCCATCTCCAGCCTAACCGCTCACGATGGCGGTCTCCTGCGTTCTAAATTACCACTCTAGTTTATTGGAGAAAAAATATTTACATAGGTCTATTATATTCCTTATTCTTGTTTGTATGCTTTGTATTATGTTTATTGTATACTACCATCATTTGCAAAAGTTTAAGACCACCTCGGGATTTGTGGGTATTTCAATAATTTGGAATACTTTCTTTTGTCTCATGGAATGATTACATAACATGTTTACTACAGTGATCAGTAGCACAATAGTAATAGTATAAGCAGGGAAGTGTAATAGCTTCCCTGGTTCAAGTAAGATACATAGGTTATGCCACGAAAATTATTGTATGTCTGAAAAATAAGTTTTTTTCTTTCCTTGACTTATTGCAGTTTGGAATAGTGGTCTTAAACTTTTGCAAATGATGGTATTATTGTACATGATTTTCTCCTTATGTAATACTTACGTACAATTTTAATTTATTGTATTTGTTATTAGAACGCAGAAAGCAAACAAACAAACAGTCAAACAAACCCCAACAGTCATTAATTTCCATTTTCCCTAAAGAAAATAGTCAATCATACATGCACCTTAGATATAATCATTGTTGATATGTTTTCACACAAAACCTAATGAAACAAATCCACTTCTACATCAAAAACTTAAAAAATGAAAAATGTATGAGCTTTTTCTTTTGTATTAATGGAAGAGGAGCTTGCAAGATACGACACGGGGATACCAATTTCTGTTTGATTGATTACAACTTCAAAAATTCATAACTTTCTTATTTCTTGTCGAATATTAGCTCAAACTTTTACTACATTGTTTCTCTCTTTTTTCTTCTTTTATATAAATCAAATTAATATAAGGCTGGACTTTCCCTTTCAACCGTAATTAACTTATAATGGACGTGTACATCCAGCGGAAAATATCAATATCTTTTTAAGGAATTTTAAAGCCTTAACTTACTTGACTGTGTGCTGCTGCATTCCACTCCTGCGTCTTCAGAGTGTGCGCAGTTGTGGTTGAGTGATCCATTGTTGGGACAGGAAAAAAGATCTGTTTCGTATCCTACACACTCGACATTGTCAAGGATGATCTCTCCAGAGCCTTGTCCAAAGGTAGCACTACCGACAGCAGCCCCAGTATCACCGAGACCAAGAGCTTGACAAACCACCCCAGCATCGGTATCATCCCAGAGATCATCACACACGGTTCCCCATTGTCCGTTGTAAAAGACTTCGACTCGACCTTCGTTACTTGATGAGCCACCGACAAGACGGATTGATGCTGAGGATGTTTAAAGACAAATTGGTGAAAATATAAGTTTTGAATAGTATTTTCTCTTTTATCAAGCTCTTATGGTTTTCGATTGTTTGTAGGTAGATCCTTGAATTCGTTAATAGTTTTTAATGAGGGTGCGGACTTAAGGTAAAAGAACGACATCTTCCAGGATTTCAACAGATGTAACTTACATGATTGCGTGCTGCTGCATTGTACTCCTGCGTCTTCAGAGTGCCCGCAGTTGTGGATGCCTATCCCATTGTTAGGACAAGAGAAGAGATCCGTTTCAGTTCCCACACATGCAACATTGTCAAGAAGGATGTCTCCAGAGCCTTGTCCAAACGTGGCACTACCGACAGCAGTCCCAGTATCACCGAGACCAAGCGCTTGACAAACGACTCAGCATCGGTATCATCCCAGAGATCATCGCACACAGTTCCCCATTGTCCATTGTAAAAGACTTCGACTCGACCTTCGTTACTTGATGAGCCACCGACAAGACGGATTGATGCTGAGGATGTTTAAAGACAAATTTGTTGAAAATATAAGTTTTGAATAGTATTTTCTCTTTTATCAAGCTCTTATGGTTTTCAATTGTTTGTAGGTAGATCCTTGAATTCGTTAACAGTTTTTAATGAGGGTGCAGACTTAAGGTAAAAGAACGACATCTTTCAGGCTTTCAATATATGTAACTTACATGATTGCGTGCTGCTGCATTGTACTCCTGCGTCTTCAGAGTGCCCGCAGTTGTGGATGAGTATCCATTGTTAGGACAAGAGAAGAGATCCGTTTCAGTTCCCACACATGCAACATTGTCAAGAAGGATGTCTCCAGAGCCTTGTCCAAACGTGGCACTACCGACAGCAGTCCCAGTTTCACCGAGACCAAGCGCTTGACAAACGACCCCAGCATCGGTATCATCCCAGAGATCATCGCACACAGTTCCCCATTGTCCATTGTAAAAGACTTCGACTCGACCTTCGTTACTTGATGAGCCACCAACAAGACGAATTGATGCTGAGGATGTCCAAAGACAATAAGGTGAAATGATAAGTTAAACAATAGTGTTTCCCCTTCCTCAAAGTTCAATCCTTTTTTTAATTGTTTCCAACAAAGTTAATGTATGAAAATGATCCCTACAAAAGTAACGTGAAATTATCAAACACAAATTGGCAACTCGTGACGTATCTTGCGAGCTCCTCTCCGATTTGCCCTGTACCCCAACAGTCATTAATATCCATTTTCTCTAAAGAAAATATTCAATCATATATGCGCCTTAGATATAATCATTGCTCATAAGTTTTCACACAAAACCTAATGAAACAAATCTATTTCTACATCAAAAACTTTAAAAATGAAAAATGTATGAGCTTTTTCTTTTGTATTAATGGAAGAGGAGCTTGCAAAATACGACACGGGGATACCAACTTCTGCTTGATTGATTACAACTTCAAAATTCATAACTTTATTTCTTGTCGGATTTAGCTCAAACTTTTACTAATCTGTTTCTCTTTTTTCTTCCTTTATATGAATCAAATTAATATAAGGCTGGACTTTCCCTTTCAACCGTAATTAAAGAAAATATTCAATCATATATGCACCTTAGATATAATCATTGCTCATAAGTTTTCACACAAAACCTAATGAAACAAATCTATTTCTACATCAAAAACTTTAAAAATGAAAAATGTATGAGCTTTTCTTTTGTATTAATGGAAGAGGAGCTTGCAAAATACGACACGGGGATACCAATTTCTGCTTGATTGATTACAACTTCAAAATTCATAACTTTATTTCTTGTCAGATTTAGCTCAAACTTTTACTAATCTGTTTCTCTTTTTTCTTCCTTTATATGAATCAAATTAATATAAGGCTGGACTTTCCTTTCAACCGTAATTAACTTATAATGGACAGGTACATCTAGTGCAAAATATCAATTTCTTTTTAAGGATTTTTAAAGACTTAACTTACTTGACTGTGTGCTGCTGCATTGTACTCCTGCGTCTTCAGAGTGCCCGCAGTTGTGGATGCCTATCCCATTGTTAGGACAAGAGAAGAGATCCGTTTCAGTTCCCACGCATGCAACATTGTCAAGAAGGATGTCTCCAGAGCCTTGCCCAAACGTAGCACTACCGAGAGCAGCCCCAGTATCACCGAGACCAAGAGCTTGACAAACCACCCCAGCATCGGTATCATCCCAGAGATCATCACACACGGTTCCCCATTGTCCGTTGTAAAAGACTTCGACTCGACCTTCGTTACTTGATGAGCCACCGACAAGACGGATTGATGCTGAGGATGTTTAAAGACATATTTGGTAAAAATATAAGTTTTGAATAGTATTTTCTCTTTTATCAAGCTCTTATGGTTTTCGATTGTTTGTAGGTAGATCCTTGAATTCGTTAATAGTTTTTAGTGAGGGTGCGGACTTAAGGTAAAAGAACGACATCTTCCAGGCTTTCAACAGATGTAACTTACATGATTGCGTGCTGCTGCATTGTACTCCTGCGTCTTCAGAGTGCCCGCAGTTGTGGATGCCTATCCCATTGTTAGGACAAGAGAAGAGATCCGTTTCAGTTCCCACGCATGCAACATTGTCAAGAAGGATGTCTCCAGAGCCTTGTCCAAACGTAGCACTACCGACAGCAGTCCCAGTATCACCGAGACCAAGCGCTTGACAAACGACTCCAGCATCGGTATCATCCCAGAGATCATCGCACACAGTTCCCCATTGTCCATTGTAAAAGACTTCGACTCGACCTTCGTTACTTGATGAGCCACCGACAAGACGGATTGATGCTGAGGATGTTTAAAGACAAATTTGTTGAAAATATAAGTTTTGAATAGTATTTTCTCTTTTATCAAGCTCTTATGGTTTTCAATTGTTTGTAGGTAGATCCTTGAATTCGTTAACAGTTTTTAATGAGGGTGCAGACTTAAGGTAAAAGAACGACATCTTCCAGGCTTTCAATAGATGTAACTTACATGATTGCGTGCTGCTGCATTGTACTCCTGCGTCTTCAGAGTGCCCGCAGTTGTGGATGCCTATCCCATTGTTAGGACAAGAGAAGAGATCCGTTTCAGTTCCCACACATGCAACATTGTCAAGAAGGATGTCTCCAGAGCCTTGTCCAAACGTGGCACTACCGACAGCAGTCCCAGTATCACCGAGACCAAGCGCTTGACAAACGACTCCAGCATCGGTATCATCCCAGAGATCATCGCACACAGTTCCCCATTGTCCATTGTAAAAGACTTCGACTCGACCTTCGTTACTTGATGAGCCACCAACAAGACGAATTGATGCTGAGGATGTCCAAAGACAATAAGATGAAATGATAAGTTAAACAATAGTGTTTCCCCTTCCTCAAAGTTCAATCCTTTTTTTAATTGTTTCCAACAAAGTTAATGTATGAAAATGATCCCTACAAAAGTAACGTGAAATTATCAAACACAAATTGGCAACTCCGTGACGTATCTTGCGAGCTCCTCTCCGATTTGCCCTGTACCCCAACAGTCATTAATATCCATTTTCTCTAAAGAAAATATTCAATCATATATGCGCCTTAGATATAATCATTGCTCATAAGTTTTCACACAAAAACCTAATGAAACAAATCTATTTCTACATCAAAAACTTTAAAAATGAAAAATGTATGAGCTTTTTCTTTTGTATTAATGGAAGAGGAGCTTGCAAAATACGACACGGGGATACCAACTTCTGCTTGATTGATTACAACTTCAAAATTCATAACTTTATTTCTTGTCGGATTTAGCTCAAACTTTTACTAATCTGTTTCTCTTTTTTCTTCCTTTATATGAATCAAATTAATATAAGGCTGGACTTTCCCTTTCAACCGTAATTAAAGAAAATATTCAATCATATATGCACCTTAGATATAATCATTGCTCATAAGTTTTCACACAAAACCTAATGAAACAAATCTATTTCTACATCAAAAACTTTAAAAATGAAAAATGTATGAGCTTTTTCTTTTGTATTAATGGAAGAGGAGCTTGCAAAATACGACACGGGGATACCAATTTCTGCTTGATTGATTACAACTTCAAAATTCATAACTTTATTTCTTGTCAGATTTAGCTCAAACATTTACTAATCTGTTTCTCTTTTTTCTTCCTTTATATGAATCAAATTAATATAAGGCTGGACTTTCCCTTTCAACCGTAATTAACTTATAATGGACAGGTACATCTAGTGCAAAATATCAATTTCTTTTTAAGGATTTCTAAAGACTTAACTTACTTGATTGTGTGCTGCTGCATTGTACTCCTGCGTCTTCAGAGTGCCCGCAGTTGTGGATGCCTATCCCATTGTTAGGACAAGAGAAGAGATCCGTTTCAGTTCCCACGCATGCAACATTGTCAAGAAGGATGTCTCCAGAGCCTTGCCCAAACGTAGCACTACCGACAGCAGTCCCAGTTTCACCGAGACCAAGAGCTTGACAAACGACCCCAGCATCGGTATCATCCCAGAGATCATCGCACACAGTTCCCCATTGTCCATTGTAAAGGACTTCGACTCGACCTTCGTTACTTGATGAGCCACCGACAAGACGGATTGATGCTGAGGATGTTTAAAGACAAATTTGTTGAAAATATAAGTTTTGAATAGTATTTTCTCTTTTATCAAGCTCTTATGGTTTTCAATTTTTTGTAGGTAGATCCTTGAATTCGTTAACAGTTTTTAATGAGGGTGCAGACTTAAGGTAAAAGAACGACATCTTCCAGGCTTTCAATAGATGTAACTTACATGATTGCGTGCTGCTGCATTGTACTCCTGCGTCTTCAGAGTGCCCGCAGTTGTGGATGCCTATCCCATTGTTAGGACAAGAGAAGAGATCCGTTTCAGTTCCCACACATGCAACATTGTCAAGTAGGATGTCCCCAGAGCCTTGTCCAAACGTGGCACTACCGACAGCAGTCCCAGTTTCACCGAGACCAAGAGCTTGACAAACGACCCCAGCATCGGTATCATCCCAGAGATCATCGCACACAGTTCCCCATTGTCCATTGTAAAAGACTTCGACTCGACCTTCGTTACTTGATGAGCCACCAACAAGACGAATTGATGCTGAGGATGTCCAAAGACAATAAGATGAAATGATAAGTTAAACAATAGTGTTTCCCCTTCCTCAAAGTTCAATCCTTTTTTTAATTGTTTCCAACAAAGTTAATGTATGAAAATGATCCCTACAAAAGTAACTTGAAATTATCAAACACAAATTGGCAACTCCGTGACGTATCTTGCGAGCTCCTCTCCGATTTGCCCTGTACCCCAACAGTCATTAATATCCATTTTCTCTAAAGAAAATATTCAATCATATATGCACCTTAGATATAATCATTGCTCATAAGTTTTCACACAAAACCTAATGAAACAAATCTATTTCTACATCAAAAACTTTAAAAATGAAAAATGTATGAGCTTTTTCTTTTGTATTAATGGAAGAGGAGCTTGCAAAATACGACACGGGGATACCAATTTCTGCTTGATTGATTACAACTTCAAAATTCATAACTTTATTTCTTGTCGGATTTAGCTCAAACTTTTACTAATCTGTTTCTCTTTTTTCTTTTTAAGGATTTCTAAAGACTTAACTTACTTGATTGTGTGCTGCTGCATTGTACTCCTGCGTCTTCAGAGTGCCCGCAGTTGTGGATGCCTATCCCATTGTTAGGACAAGAGAAGAGATCCGTTTCAGTTCCCACGCATGCAACATTGTCAAGAAGGATGTCTCCAGAGCCTTGCCCAAACGTAGCACTACCGACAGCAGTCCCAGTTTCACCGAGACCAAGAGCTTGACAAACGACCCCAGCATCGGTATCATCCCAGAGATCATCGCACACAGTTCCCCATTGTCCATTGTAAAGGACTTCGACTCGACCTTCGTTACTTGATGAGCCACCGACAAGACGGATTGATGCTGAGGATGTTTAAAGACAAATTTGTTGAAAATATAAGTTTTGAATAGTATTTTCTCTTTTATCAAGCTCTTATGGTTTTCAATTGTTTGTAGGTAGATCCTTGAATTCGTTAACAGTTTTTAATGAGGGTGCAGACTTAAGGTAAAAGAACGAAATCTTCCAGGCTTTCAATAGATGTAACTTACATGATTGCGTGCTGCTGCATTGTACTCCTGCGTCTTCAGAGTGCCCGCAGTTGTGGATGCCTATCCCATTGTTAGGACAAGAGAAGAGATCCGTTTCAGTTCCCACACATGCAACATTGTCAAGAAGGATGTCTCCAGAGCCTTGTCCAAACGTGGCACTACCGACAGCAGTCCCAGTATCACCGAGACCAAGCGCTTGACAAACGACTCCAGCATCGGTATCATCCCAGAGATCATCGCACACAGTTCCCCATTGTCCATTGTAAAAGACTTCGACTCGACCTTCGTTACTTGATGAGCCACCAACAAGACGAATTGATGCTGAGGATGTCCAAAGACAATAAGATGAAATGATAAGTTAAACAATAGTGTTTCCCCTTCCTCAAAGTTCAATCCTTTTTTTAATTGTTTCCAACAAAGTTAATGTATGAAAATGATCCCTACAAAAGTAACGTGAAATTATCAAACACAAATTGGCAACTCCGTGACGTATCTTGCGAGCTCCTCTCCGATTTGCCCTGTACCCCAACAGTCATTAATAACCATTTTCTCTAAAGAAAATATTCAATCATATATGCGCCTTAGATATAATCATTGCTCATAAGTTTTCACACAAAACCTAATGAAACAAATCTATTTCTACATCAAAAAACTTTAAAAATGAAAAATGTATGAGCTTTTTCTTTTGTATTAATGGAAGAGGAGCTTGCAAAATACGACACGGGGATACCAACTTCTGCTTGATTGATTACAACTTCAAAATTCATAACTTTATTTCTTGTCGGATTTAGCTCAAACTTTTACTAATCTGTTTCTCTTTTTTCTTCCTTTATATGAATCAAATTAATATAAGGCTGGACTTTCCCTTTCAACCGTAATTAACTTATAATGGACAGGTACATCTAGTGCAAAATATCAATTTCTTTTTAAGGATTTTTAAAGACTTAACTTACTTGATTGTGTGCTGCTGCATTGTACTCCTGCGTCTTCAGAGTGCCCGCAGTTGTGGATGCCTATCCCATTGTTAGGACAAGAGAAGAGATCCGTTTCAGTTCCCACGCATGCAACATTGTCAAGAAGGATGTCTCCAGAGCCTTGCCCAAACGTAGCACTACCGACAGCAGTCCCAGTTTCACCGAGACCAAGAGCTTGACAAACGACCCAGCATCGGTATCATCCCAGAGATCATCGCACACAGTTCCCCATTGTCCATTGTAAAGGACTTCGACTCGACCTTCGTTACTTGATGAGCCACCGACAAGACGGATTGATGCTGAGGATGTTTAAAGACAAATTTGTTGAAAATATAAGTTTTGAATAGTATTTTCTCTTTTATCAAGCTCTTATGGTTTTCAATTTTTTGTAGGTAGATCCTTGAATTCGTTAACAGTTTTTAATGAGGGTGCAGACTTAAGGTAAAAGAACGACATCTTCCAGGCTTTCAATAGATGTAACTTACATGATTGCGTGCTGCTGCATTGTACTCCTGCGTCTTCAGAGTGCCCGCAGTTGTGGATGCCTATCCCATTGTTAGGACAAGAGAAGAGATCCGTTTCAGTTCCCACACATGCAACATTGTCAAGTAGGATGTCCCCAGAGCCTTGTCCAAACGTGGCACTACCGACAGCAGTCCCAGTTTCACCGAGACCAAGAGCTTGACAAACGACCCCAGCATCGGTATCATCCCAGAGATCATCGCACACAGTTCCCCATTGTCCATTGTAAAAGACTTCGACTCGACCTTCGTTACTTGATGAGCCACCAACAAGACGAATTGATGCTGAGGATGTCCAAAGACAATAAGATGAAATGATAAGTTAAACAATAGTGTTTCCCCTTCCTCAAAGTTCAATCCTTTTTTTAATTGTTTCCAACAAAGTTAATGTATGAAAATGATCCCTACAAAAGTAACTTGAAATTATCAAACACAAATTGGCAACTCCGTGACGTATCTTGCGAGCTCCTCTCCGATTTGCCCTGTACCCCAACAGTCATTAATATCCATTTTCTCTAAAGAAAATATTCAATCATATATGCACCTTAGATATAATCATTGCTCATAAGTTTTCACACAAAACCTAATGAAACAAATCTATTTCTACATCAAAAACTTTAAAAATGAAAAATGTATGAGCTTTTTCTTTTGTATTAATGGAAGAGGAGCTTGCAAAATACGACACGGGGATACCAATTTCTGCTTGATTGATTACAACTTCAAAATTCATAACTTTATTTCTTGTCGGATTTAGCTCAAACTTTTACTAATCTGTTTCTCTTTTTCTTTTTAAGGATTTTTAAAGACTTAACTTACTTGATTGTGTGCTGCTGCATTGTACTCCTGCGTCTTCAGAGTGCCCGCAGTTGTGGATGCCTATCCCATTGTTAGGACAAGAGAAGAGATCCGTTTCAGTTCCCACGCATGCAACATTGTCAAGAAGGATGTCTCCAGAGCCTTGCCCAAACGTAGCACTACCGACAGCAGTCCCAGTTTCACCGAGACCAAGAGCTTGACAAACGACCCCAGCATCGGTATCATCCCAGAGATCATCGCACACAGTTCCCCATTGTCCATTGTAAAGGACTTCGACTCGACCTTCGTTACTTGATGAGCCACCGACAAGACGGATTGATGCTGAGGATGTTTAAAGACAAATTTGTTGAAAATATAAGTTTTGAATAGTATTTTCTCTTTTATCAAGCTCTTATGGTTTTCAATTGTTTGTAGGTAGATCCTTGAATTCGTTAACAGTTTATAATGAGGGTGCAGACCTAAGGTATAAGAACGACATCTTTCAGGCTTTCAACAGATGTAACTTACATGATTGCGTGCTGCTGCATTGTACTCCTGCGTCTTCAGAGTGCCCGCAGTTGTGGATGCCTATCCCATTGTTAGGACAAGAGAAGAGATCCGTTTCAGTTCCCACGCATGCAACATTGTCAAGAAGGATGTCTCCAGAGCCTTGCCCAAACGTAGCACTACCGACAGCAGTCCCAGTTTCACCGAGACCAAGAGCTTGACAAACGACCCCAGCATCGGTATCATCCCAGAGATCATCGCACACAGTTCCCCATTGTCCATTGTAAAAGACTTCGACTCGACCTTCGTTACTTGATGAGCCACCAACAAGACGAATTGATGCTGAGGATGTCCAAAGACAATAAGATGAAATGATAAGTTAAACAATAGTGTTTCCCCTTCCTCAAAGTTCAATCCTTTTTTTAATTGTTTCCAACAAAGTTAATGTATGAAAATGATCCCTACAAAAGTAACGTGAAATTATCAAACACAAATTGGCAACTCCGTGACGTATCTTGCGAGCTCCTCTCCGATTTCCCCTGTACCCCAACAGTCATTAATATCCATTTTCTCTAAAGAAAATATTCAATCATATATGCGCCTTAGATATAATCATTGCTCATAAGTTTTCACACAAAACCTAATGAAACAAATCTATTTCTACATCAAAAACTTTAAAAATGAAAAATGTATGAGCTTTTTCTTTTGTATTAATGGAAGAGGAGCTTGCAAAATACGACACGGGGATACCAATTTCTGCTTGATTGATTACAACTTCAAAATTCATAACTTTATTTCTTGTCGGATTTAGCTCAAACTTTTACTAATCTGTTTCTCTTTTTTCTTCCTTTATATGAATCAAATTAATATAAGGCTGGACTTTCCCTTTCAACCGTAATTAACTTATAATGGACAGGTACATCTAGTGCAAAATATCAATTTCTTTTTAAGGATTTTTAAAGACTTAACTTACTTGATTGTGTGCTGCTGCATTGTACTCCTGCGTCTTCAGAGTGCCCGCAGTTGTGGATGCCTATCCCATTGTTAGGACAAGAGAAGAGATCCGTTTCAGTTCCCACGCATGCAACATTGTCAAGAAGGATGTCTCCAGAGCCTTGCCCAAACGTAGCACTACCGACAGCAGTCCCAGTTTCACCGAGACCAAGAGCTTGACAAACGACCCCAGCATCGGTATCATCCCAGAGATCATCGCACACAGTTCCCCATTGTCCATTGTAAAGGACTTCGACTCGACCTTCGTTACTTGATGAGCCACCGACAAGACGGATTGATGCTGAGGATGTTTAAAGACAAATTTGTTGAAAATATAAGTTTTGAATAGTATTTTCTCTTTTATCAAGCTCTTATGGTTTTCAATTTTTTGTAGGTAGATCCTTGAATTCGTTAACAGTTTTTAATGAGGGTGCAGACTTAAGGTAAAAGAACGACATCTTCCAGGCTTTCAATAGATGTAACTTACATGATTGCGTGCTGCTGCATTGTACTCCTGCGTCTTCAGAGTGCCCGCAGTTGTGGATGCCTATCCCATTGTTAGGACAAGAGAAGAGATCCGTTTCAGTTCCCACACATGCAACATTGTCAAGTAGGATGTCCCCAGAGCCTTGTCCAAACGTGGCACTACCGACAGCAGTCCCAGTTTCACCGAGACCAAGAGCTTGACAAACGACCCCAGCATCGGTATCATCCCAGAGATCATCGCACACAGTTCCCCATTGTCCATTGTAAAAGACTTCGACTCGACCTTCGTTACTTGATGAGCCACCAACAAGACGAATTGATGCTGAGGATGTCCAAAGATAATAAGATGAAATGATAAGTTAAACAATAGTGTTTCCCCTTCCTCAAAGTTCAATCCTTTTTTTAATTGTTTCCAACAAAGTTAATGTATGAAAATGATCCCTACAAAAGTAACTTGAAATTATCAAACACAAATTGGCAACTCCGTGACGTATCTTGCGAGCTCCTCTCCGATTTGCCCTGTACCCCAACAGTCATTAATATCCATTTTCTCTAAAGAAAATATTCAATCATATATGCACCTTAGATATAATCATTGCTCATAAGTTTTCACACAAAACCTAATGAAACAAATCTATTTCTACATCAAAAACTTTAAAAATGAAAAATGTATGAGCTTTTTCTTTTGTATTAATGGAAGAGGAGCTTGCAAAATACGACACGGGGATACCAATTTCTGCTTGATTGATTACAACTTCAAAATTCATAACTTTATTTCTTGTCGGATTTAGCTCAAACTTTTACTAATCTGTTTCTCTTTTTCTTCCTTTATATGAATCAAATTAATATAAGGCTGGACTTTTCCTTTCAACCGTAATTAACTTATAATGGACAGGTACATCTAGTGCAAAATATCAATTTATTTTTAAGGATTTTTAAAGACTTAACTTACTTGATTGTGTGCTGCTGCATTGTACTCCTGCGTCTTCAGAGTGCCCGCAGTTGTGGATGCCTATCCCATTGTTAGGACAAGAGAAGAGATCCGTTTCAGTTCCCACGCATGCAACATTGTCAAGAAGGATGTCTCCAGAGCCTTGCCCAAACGTAGCACTACCGACAGCAGTCCCAGTTTCACCGAGACCAAGAGCTTGACAAACGACCCCAGCATCGGTATCATCCCAGAGATCATCGCACACAGTTCCCCATTGTCCATTGTAAAGGACTTCGACTCGACCTTCGTTACTTGATGAGCCACCGACAAGACGGATTGATGCTGAGGATGTTTAAAGACAAATTTGTTGAAAATATAAGTTTTGAATAGTATTTTCTCTTTTATCAAGCTCTTATGGTTTTCAATTGTTTGTAGGTAGATCCTTGAATTCGTTAACAGTTTTTAATGAGGGTGCAGACTTAAGGTAAAAGAACGACATCTTCCAGGCTTTCAATAGATGTAACTTACATGATTGCGTGCTGCTGCATTGTACTCCTGCGTCTTCAGAGTGCCCGCAGTTGTGGATGCCTATCCCATTGTTAGGACAAGAGAAGAGATCCGTTTCAGTTCCCACACATGCAACATTGTCAAGTAGGATGTCCCCAGAGCCTTGTCCAAACGTGGCACTACCGACAGCAGTCCCAGTTTCACCGAGACCAAGAGCTTGACAAACGACCCCAGCATCGGTATCATCCCAGAGATCATCGCACACAGTTCCCCATTGTCCATTGTAAAAGACTTCGACTCGACCTTCGTTACTTGATGAGCCACCAACAAGACGAATTGATGCTGAGGATGTCCAAAGACAATAAGATGAAATGATAAGTTAAACAATAGTGTTTCCCCTTCCTCAAAGTTCAATCCTTTTTTTAATTGTTTCCAACAAAGTTAATGTATGAAAATGATCCCTACAAAAGTAACTTGAAATTATCAAACACAAATTGGCAACTCCGTGACGTATCTTGCGAGCTCCTCTCCGATTTGCCCTGTACCCCAACAGTCATTAATATCCATTTTCTCTAAAGAAAATATTCAATCATATATGCACCTTAGATATAATCATTGCTCATAAGTTTTCACACAAAACCTAATGAAACAAATCTATTTCTACATCAAAAACTTTAAAAATGAAAAATGTATGAGCTTTTTCTTTTGTATTAATGGAAGAGGAGCTTGCAAAATACGACACGGGGATACCAATTTCTGCTTGATTGATTACAACTTCAAAATTCATAACTTTATTTCTTGTCGGATTTAGCTCAAACTTTTACTAATCTGTTTCTCTTTTTCTTTTTAAGGATTTTTAAAGACTTAACTTACTTGATTGTGTGCTGCTGCATTGTACTCCTGCGTCTTCAGAGTGCCCGCAGTTGTGGATGCCTATCCCATTGTTAGGACAAGAGAAGAGATCCGTTTCAGTTCCCACGCATGCAACATTGTCAAGAAGGATGTCTCCAGAGCCTTGCCCAAACGTAGCACTACCGACAGCAGTCCCAGTTTCACCGAGACCTAGAGCTTGACAAACGACCCCAGCATCGGTATCATCCCAGAGATCATCGCACACAGTTCCCCATTGTCCATTGTAAAGGACTTCGACTCGACCTTCGTTACTTGATGAGCCACCGACAAGACGGATTGATGCTGAGGATGTTTAAAGACAAATTTGTTGAAAATATAAGTTTTGAATAGTATTTTCTCTTTTATCAAGCTCTTATGGTTTTCAATTGTTTGTAGGTAGATCCTTGAATTCGTTAACAGTTTTTAATGAGGGTGCAGACTTAAGGTAAAAGAACCACATCTTCCAGGCTTTCAATAGATGTAACTTACATGATTGCGTGCTGCTGCATTGTACTCCTGCGTCTTCAGAGTGCCCGCAGTTGTGGATGCCTATCCCATTGTTAGGACAAGAGAAGAGATCCGTTTCAGTTCCCACACATGCAACATTGTCAAGAAGGATGTCTCCAGAGCCTTGTCCAAACGTGGCACTACCGACAGCAGTCCCAGTATCACCGAGACCAAGCGCTTGACAAACGACTCCAGCATCGGTATCATCCCAGAGATCATCGCACACAGTTCCCCATTGTCCATTGTAAAAGACTTCGACTCGACCTTCGTTACTTGATGAGCCACCAACAAGACGAATTGATGCTGAGGATGTCCAAAGACAATAAGATGAAATGATAAGTTAAACAATAGTGTTTCCCCTTCCTCAAAATTCAATCCTTTTTTTAATTGTTTCCAACAAAGTTAATGTATGAAAATGATCCCTACAAAAGTAACGTGAAATTATCAAACACAAATTGGCAACTCCGTGACGTATCTTGCGAGCTCCTCTCCGATTTGCCCTGTACCCCAACAGTCATTAATATCCATTTTCTCTAAAGAAAATATTCAATCATATATGCGCCTTAGATATAATCATTGCTCATAAGTTTTCACACAAAACCTAATGAAACAAATCTATTTCTACATCAAAAACTTTAAAAATGAAAAATGTATGAGCTTTTTCTTTTGTATTAATGGAAGAGGAGCTTGCAAAATACGACACGGGGATACCAATTTCTGCTTGATTGATTACAACTTCAAAATTCATAACTTTATTTCTTGTCGGATTTAGCTCAAACTTTTACTAATCTGTTTCTCTTTTTTCTTCCTTTATATGAATCAAATTAATATAAGGCTGGACTTTCCCTTTCAACCGTAATTAACTTATAATGGACAGGTACATCTAGTGCAAAATATCAATTTCTTTTTAAGGATTTTTAAAGACTTAACTTACTTGATTGTGTGCTGCTGCATTGTACTCCTGCGTCTTCAGAGTGCCCGCAGTTGTGGATGCCTATCCCATTGTTAGGACAAGAGAAGAGATCCGTTTCAGTTCCCACGCATGCAACATTGTCAAGAAGGATGTCTCCAGAGCCTTGCCCAAACGTAGCACTACCGACAGCAGTCCCAGTTTCACCGAGACCAAGAGCTTGACAAACGACCCCAGCATCGGTATCATCCCAGAGATCATCGCACACAGTTCCCCATTGTCCATTGTAAAGGACTTCGACTCGACCTTCGTTACTTGATGAGCCACCGACAAGACGGATTGATGCTGAGGATGTTTAAAGACAAATTTGTTGAAAATATAAGTTTTGAATAGTATTTTCTCTTTTATCAAGCTCTTATGGTTTTCAATTTTTTGTAGGTAGATCCTTGAATTCGTTAACAGTTTTTAATGAGGGTGCAGACTTAAGGTAAAAGAACGACATCTTCCAGGCTTTCAATAGATGTAACTTACATGATTGCGTGCTGCTGCATTGTACTCCTGCGTCTTCAGAGTGCCCGCAGTTGTGGATGCCTATCCCATTGTTAGGACAAGAGAAGAGATCCGTTTCAGTTCCCACACATGCAACATTGTCAAGTAGGATGTCCCCAGAGCCTTGTCCAAACGTGGCACTACCGACAGCAGTCCCAGTTTCACCGAGACCAAGAGCTTGACAAACGACCCCAGCATCGGTATCATCCCAGAGATCATCGCACACAGTTCCCCATTGTCCATTGTAAAAGACTTCGACTCGACCTTCGTTACTTGATGAGCCACCAACAAGACGAATTGATGCTGAGGATGTCCAAAGACAATAAGATGAAATGATAAGTTAAACAATAGTGTTTCCCCTTCCTCAAAGTTCAATCCTTTTTTTAATTGTTTCCAACAAAGTTAATGTATGAAAATGATCCCTACAAAAGTAACTTGAAATTATCAAACACAAATTGGCAACTCCGTGACGTATCTTGCGAGCTCCTCTCCGATTTGCCCTGTACCCCAACAGTCATTAATATCCATTTTCTCTAAAGAAAATATTCAATCATATATGCACCTTAGATATAATCATTGCTCATAAGTTTTCACACAAAACCTAATGAAACAAATCTATTTCTACATCAAAAACTTTAAAAATGAAAAATGTATGAGCTTTTTCTTTTGTATTAATGGAAGAGGAGCTTGCAAAATACGACACGGGGATACCAATTTCTGCTTGATTGATTACAACTTCAAAATTCATAACTTTATTTCTTGTCGGACTTAGCTCAAACTTTTACTAATCTGTTTCTCATTTTCTTTTTAAGGATTTTTAAAGACTTAACTTACTTGATTGTGTGCTGCTGCATTGTACTCCTGCGTCTTCAGAGTGCCCGCAGTTGTGGATGCCTATCCCATTGTTAGGACAAGAGAAGAGATCCGTTTCAGTTCCCACGCATGCAACATTGTCAAGAAGGATGTCTCCAGAGCCTTGCCCAAACGTAGCACTACCGACAGCAGTCCCAGTTTCACCGAGACCAAGAGCTTGACAAACGACCCCAGCATCGGTATCATCCCAGAGATCATCGCACACAGTTCCCCATTGTCCATTGTAAAGGACTTCGACTCGACCTTCGTTACTTGATGAGCCACCGACAAGACGGATTGATGCTGAGGATGTTTAAAGACAAATTTGTTGAAAATATAAGTTTTGAATAGTATTTTCTCTTTTATCAAGCTCTTATGGTTTTCAATTGTTTGTAGGTAGATCCTTGAATTCGTTAACAGTTTTTAATGAGGGTGCAGACTTAAGGTAAAAGAACCACATCTTCCAGGCTTTCAATAGATGTAACTTACATGATTGCGTGCTGCTGCATTGTACTCCTGCGTCTTCAGAGTGCCCGCAGTTGTGGATGCCTATCCCATTGTTAGGACAAGAGAAGAGATCCGTTTCAGTTCCCACACATGCAACATTGTCAAGAAGGATGTCTCCAGAGCCTTGTCCAAACGTGGCACTACCGACAGCAGTCCCAGTATCACCGAGACCAAGCGCTTGACAAACGACTCCAGCATCGGTATCATCCCAGAGATCATCGCACACAGTTCCCCATTGTCCATTGTAAAAGACTTCGACTCGACCTTCGTTACTTGATGAGCCACCAACAAGACGAATTGATGCTGAGGATGTCCAAAGACAATAAGATGAAATGATAAGTTAAACAATAGTGTTTCCCCTTCCTCAAAATTCAATCCTTTTTTTAATTGTTTCCAACAAAGTTAATGTATGAAAATGATCCCTACAAAAGTAACGTGAAATTATCAAACACAAATTGGCAACTCCGTGACGTATCTTGCGAGCTCCTCTCCGATTTGCCCTGTACCCCAACAGTCATTAATATCCATTTTCTCTAAAGAAAATATTCAATCATATATGCGCCTTAGATATAATCATTGCTCATAAGTTTTCACACAAAACCTAATGAAACAAATCTATTTCTACATCAAAAACTTTAAAAATGAAAAATGTATGAGCTTTTTCTTTTGTATTAATGGAAGAGGAGCTTGCAAAATACGACACGGGGATACCAACTTCTGCTTGATTGATTACAACTTCAAAATTCATAACTTTATTTCTTGTCGGATTTAGCTCAAACTTTTACTAATCTGTTTCTCTTTTTTCTTCCTTTATATGAATCAAATTAATATAAGGCTGGACTTTCCCTTTCAACCGTAATTAACTTATAATGGACAGGTACATCTAGTGCAAAATATCAATTTCTTTTTAAGGATTTTTAAAGACTTAACTTACTTGATTGTGTGCTGCTGCATTGTACTCCTGCGTCTTCAGAGTGCCCGCAGTTGTGGATGCCTATCCCATTGTTAGGACAAGAGAAGAGATCCGTTTCAGTTCCCACGCATGCAACATTGTCAAGAAGGATGTCTCCAGAGCCTTGCCCAAACGTAGCACTACCGACAGCAGTCCCAGTTTCACCGAGACCAAGAGCTTGACAAACGACCCCAGCATCGGTATCATCCCAGAGATCATCGCACACAGTTCCCCATTGTCCATTGTAAAGGACTTCGACTCGACCTTCGTTACTTGATGAGCCACCGACAAGACGGATTGATGCTGAGGATGTTTAAAGACAAATTTGTTGAAAATATAAGTTTTGAATAGTATTTTCTCTTTTATCAAGCTCTTATGGTTTTCAATTTTTTGTAGGTAGATCCTTGAATTCGTTAACAGTTTTTAATGAGGGTGCAGACTTAAGGTAAAAGAACGACATCTTCCAGGCTTTCAATAGATGTAACTTACATGATTGCGTGCTGCTGCATTGTACTCCTGCGTCTTCAGAGTGCCCGCAGTTGTGGATGCCTATCCCATTGTTAGGACAAGAGAAGAGATCCGTTTCAGTTCCCACACATGCAACATTGTCAAGTAGGATGTCCCCAGAGCCTTGTCCAAACGTGGCACTACCGACAGCAGTCCCAGTTTCACCGAGACCAAGAGCTTGACAAACGACCCCAGCATCGGTATCATCCCAGAGATCATCGCACACAGTTCCCCATTGTCCATTGTAAAAGACTTCGACTCGACCTTCGTTACTTGATGAGCCACCAACAAGACGAATTGATGCTGAGGATGTCCAAAGACAATAAGATGAAATGATAAGTTAAACAATAGTGTTTCCCCTTCCTCAAAGTTCAATCCTTTTTTTAATTGTTTCCAACAAAGTTAATGTATGAAAATGATCCCTACAAAAGTAACTTGAAATTATCAAACACAAATTGGCAACTCCGTGACGTATCTTGCGAGCTCCTCTCCGATTTGCCCTGTACCCCAACAGTCATTAATATCCATTTTCTCTAAAGAAAATATTCAATCATATATGCACCTTAGATATAATCATTGCTCATAAGTTTTCACACAAAACCTAATGAAACAAATCTATTTCTACATCAAAAACTTTAAAAATGAAAAATGTATGAGCTTTTTCTTTTGTATTAATGGAAGAGGAGCTTGCAAAATACGACACGGGGATACCAATTTCTGCTTGATTGATTACAACTTCAAAATTCATAACTTTATTTCTTGTCGGATTTAGCTCAAACTTTCACACAAAACCTAATGAAACAAATCTATTTCTACATCAAAAACTTTAAAAATGAAAAATGTATGAGCTTTTTCTTTTGTATTAATGGAAGAGGAGCTTGCAAAATACGACACGGGGATACCAACTTCTGCTTGATTGATTACAACTTCAAAATTCATAACTTTATTTCTTGTCGGATTTAGCTCAAACTTTTACTAATCTGTTTCTCTTTTTTCTTCCTTTATATGAATCAAATTAATATAAGGCTGGACTTTCCCTTTCAACCGTAATTAAAGAAAATATTCAATCATATATGCACCTTAGATATAATCATTGCTCATAAGTTTTCACACAAAACCTAATGAAACAAATCTATTTCTACATCAAAAACTTTAAAAATGAAAAATGTATGAGCTTTTCTTTTGTATTAATTGAAGAGGAGCTTGCAAAATACGACACGGGGATACCAATTTCTGCTTGATTGATTACAACTTCAAAATTCATAACTTTATTTCTTGTCAGATTTAGCTCAAACTTTTACTAATCTGTTTCTCTTTTTTCTTCCTTTATATGAATCAAATTAATATAAGGCTGGACTTTCCCTTTCAACCGTAATTAACTTATAATGGACAGGTACATCTAGTGCAAAATATCAATTTCTTTTTAAGGATTTTTAAAGACTTAACTTACTTGATTGTGTGCTGCTGCATTGTACTCCTGCGTCTTCAGAGTGCCCGCAGTTGTGGATGCCTATCCCATTGTTAGGACAAGAGAAGAGATCCGTTTCAGTTCCCACGCATGCAACATTGTCAAGAAGGATTTCTCCAGAGCCTTGCCCAAAGGTAGCACTACCGAGAGCAGCCCCAGTATCACCGAGACCAAGAGCTTGACAAACCACCCCAGCATCGGTATCATCCCAGAGATCATCACACACGGTTCCCCATTGTCCGTTGTAAAAGACTTCGACTCGACCTTCGTTACTTGATGAGCCACCGACAAGACGGATTGATGCTGAGGATGTTTAAAGACATATTTGGTGAAAATATAAGTTTTGAATAGTATTTTCTCTTTTATCAAGCTCTTATGGTTTTCGATTGTTTGTAGGTAGATCCTTGAATTCGTTAATAGTTTTTAATGAGGGTGCGGACTTAAGGTAAAAGAACGACATCTTCCAGGATTTCAACAGATGTAACTTACATGATTGCGTGCTGCTGCATTGTACTCCTGCGTCTTCAGAGTGCCCGCAGTTGTGGATGCCTATCCCATTGTTAGGACAAGAGAAGAGATCCGTTTCAGTTCCCACGCATGCAACATTGTCAAGAAGGATGTCTCCAGAGCCTTGTCCAAACGTAGCACTACCGACAGCAGTCCCAGTTTCACCGAGACCAAGAGCTTGACAAACGACTCCAGCATCGGTATCATCCCAGAGATCATCGCACACAGTTCCCCATTGTCCATTGTAAAAGGCTTCGACTCGACCTTCGTTACTTGATGAGCCACCGACAAGACGGATTGATGCTGAGGATGTTTAAAGACAAATTTGTTGAAAATATAAGTTTTGAATAGTATTTTCTCTTTTATCAAGCTCTTATGGTTTTCAATTGTTTGTAGGTAGATCCTTGAATTCGTTAACAGTTTTTAATGAGGGTGCAGACTTAAGGTAAAAGAACGACATCTTCCAGGCTTTCAATAGATGTAACTTACATGATTGCGTGCTGCTGCATTGTACTCCTGCGTCTTCAGAGTGCCCGCAGTTGTGGATGCCTATCCCATTGTTAGGACAAGAGAAGAGATCCGTTTCAGTTCCCACACATGCAACATTGTCAAGAAGGATGTCTCCAGAGCCTTGTCCAAACGTGGCACTACCGACAGCAGTCCCAGTATCACCGAGACCAAGCGCTTGACAAACGACTCCAGCATCGGTATCATCCCAGAGATCATCGCACACAGTTCCCCATTGTCCATTGTAAAAGACTTCGACTCGACCTTCGTTACTTGATGAGCCACCAACAAGACGAATTGATGCTGAGGATGTCCAAAGACAATAAGATGAAATGATAAGTTAAACAATAGTGTTTCCCCTTCCTCAAAGTTCAATCCTTTTTTTAATTGTTTCCAACAAAGTTAATGTATGAAAATGATCCCTACAAAAGTAACGTGAAATTATCAAACACAAATTGGCAACTCCGTGACGTATCTTGCGAGCTCCTCTCCGATTTGCCCTGTACCCCAACAGTCATTAATATCCATTTTCTCTAAAGAAAATATTCAATCATATATGCACCTTAGATATAATCATTGCTCATAAGTTTTCACACAAAACCTAATGAAACAAATCTATTTCTACATCAAAAACTTTAAAAATGAAAAATGTATGAGCTTTTTCTTTTGTATTAATGGAAGAGGAGCTTGCAAAATACGACACGGGGATACCAATTTCTGCTTGATTGATTACAACTTCAAAATTCATAACTTTATTTCTTGTCAGATTTAGCTCAAACTTTTACTAATCTGTTTCTCTTTTTTCTTCCTTTATATGAATCAAATTAATATAAGGCAGGACTTTCCCTTTCAACCTTAATTAACTAATAATGGACAGGTACATCTAGTGCAAAATATCAATTTCTTTTTAAGGATTTTTAAAGACTTAACTTACTTGATTGTGTGCTGCTGCATTGTACTCCTGCGTCTTCAGAGTGCCCGCAGTTGTGGATGCCTATCCCATTGTTAGGACAAGAGAAGAGATCCGTTTCAGTTCCCACACATGCAACATTGTCAAGAAGGATGTCTCCAGAGCCTTGTCCAAACGTGGCACTACCGACAGCAGTCCCAGTATCACCGAGACCAAGCGCTTGACAAACGACTCCAGCATCGGTATCATCCCAGAGATCATCGCACACAGTTCCCCATTGTCCATTGTAAAAGACTTCGACTCGACCTTCGTTACTTGATGAGCCACCAACAAGACGAATTGATGCTGAGGATGTCCATAGACAAATAAGATGAAATGATAAGTTGAGCAATAATGTTTCCCCTTCCTGAAAGTTCAATCCTTTTTTTAATTGTTTCTAAGAAAATTAATGTATGGAAATGGTCCCTGCAAAAGATACGCGAAATTATCAAACACAAATTGGCAACAACGTTACGTATCTTGTGAGCTCCTCTCCGATTTGCCCTGTACCCCAACAGTCATTAATTTCCATTTTATCTAAAGAAAATAGTCAATCATACATGCACCTTAGATATAATCATTGTTCATATGTTTTCACACAAAACCTAATGAAACAAATCTATTTCTACATCAAAAACTACTACGCAAATGGAAGAGGAGCTTGCAAGATACGTCACGGGGATGCCAATTTCTATTTGATTGATTACAACTTCAAAAATTCATAACTTTCTTATTTCTTGTCGGATTTAGCTCAAACTTTTACTAAACTGTTTCTCTCTTTTTTTTTCCTTTTATATATATCAAATTAATAATAGGCTGGACTTTCCCTTTCAACCGTAATTAACTTATAATGGACAGGTGCATGTAGTGAAAATATATCTCTTTCTTTTTAAGGATTTTTAAAGCCTTAACTTACTTGATTGTGTGCTGCTGCATTGTACTCCTGCGTCTTCAGAGTGCCCGCAGTTGTGGATGCCTATCCCATTGTTAGGACAAGAGAAGAGATCCGTTTCAGTTCCCACACATGCAACATTGTCAAGAAGGATGTCTCCAGAGCCTTGTCCAAACGTGGCACTACCGACAGCAGTCCCAGTATCACCGAGACCAAGAGCTTGACAAACGACTCCAGCATCGGTATCATCCCAGAGATCATCGCACACAGTTCCCCATTGTCCATTGTAAAAGACTTCGACTCGACCTTCGTTACTTGATGAGCCACCGACAAGACGGATTGATGCTGAGGATGTTTAAAGACAAATTTGGTGAAAATATAAGTTTTGAATAGTATTTTCTCTTTTATCAAGCTATTATGGTTTTCAATTGTTTGCAGGTAGATCCTTGAATTCATTAACAGTTTATAATGAGGGTGCAGACCTAAGGTATAAGAACGACATCTTCCAGGCTTTCAATAGATGTAACTTACATGATTGCGTGCTGCTGCATTGTACTCCTGCGTCTTCAGAGTGCCCGCAGTTGTGGTTGCCTATCCCATTGCTAGGACAATAGAAGAGATCCGTTTCAGTTCCCACACATGCAACATTGTCAAGAAGGATTTCTCCAGAACCTTGTCCAAAGGTAGCACTACCGACAGCAGTCCCAGTATCACCGAGACCAAGCGCTTGACAAACGACTCCAGCATCGGTATCATCCCAGAGATCATCGCACACGGTTCCCCACTCTCCGTTGTACAAGACTTCGACTCGACCTTCAGTACTTGAAGAACCATCGACAAGACGAATTGATGCTGTACACATAGACGTAAATTTGCATGAAACTCTGAGCCGACTATCACTACTAAATGTTTTCCTGTTAAGAAACTCTCGTCTTTCGATTTTGATTAGACCGGCAAAATTTCATGGTGATTATTTAGGGTATTAATAGGGATATTTACGGAGTTTTGCCTGTAGCTCATATGGTATTTTCAGTAAATGCTAATTAATGAGATCATATCTACTACTACAAAAAAAAACACATTCAATTATTCATATGATAATAGGAGTGAGGGATGATTATAGTTTTTTAGACATTAGGTACGTTCACACGTAGAGCGATAGCATCGATGCTATCTAGGTTTCGATACTATTTTGGTGAAGACCAGATAGTTTTAAGACCAAACGCTGTCTGAACGCAGATAGTGACGAGATAGAAGCGAGTTTCCAAACTATTCTTGCAGCGAGTTTAGCATGAGTAAATCTCAGGATCCAGCGACAAAGCATCGACGCTTTGCGGTAGACCACCCACCGCGCTTGTGACTATTTTTTTAATTTTTTTTTTTATAACAACCTGCAAAGCAGGATTTTCTGCATTTATTGTCAAATCAAATAACAAATTTACAAACAATTATAGTAATAAATATACAACATAATTGTTCAAATTACAAATGTGACAGTTAAATAACAATGACAACAGAATAAAGACATGATTATAAATCGAAATGAACAAGTAGAAATGGCAGAAATGCAGGGGCCAGCTATCTTAAGCAAAATGCTTGAATGAATAGCAGCCAGTGGAAAGGGTTACATGGAAAGCATAATTAATATAAAATGTCTATATCATAAAAGCGATGTCACTAACTGAAAAAAATTATTTCTTACTACAAAAAGAAGGGGAAAGTGGGAAGGAAAGGGGATTGAAGTGAAAAGTGTGCAAGTGAGAAGTTTACAAATAAGTGGATAGCAAATACTTCTTTAACGAAGCTTTAAAAGAAAAAAGAGATACGGCGTGTTTAATATCATGAGGTAAATTGTTCCAAACATCTGGACCATGATATCTTATCGTTTTTTGAGCTATTATTAATTTTGGATTTGTTAAATGAAGATCTGATGAATGTCGTGTCGGGTAGGAATGGACATCTCTGTTGTAGATAAAAATATTATGGAAGGATATTGGTGTAGCGTTGGTGGAAAATTTATACATAAATATAGCAGTTTGGTAGGTGTGAATATCGTTAATTTTCAATGTTTTAAACTTATGAAATATAGGATCGGTGTGGGCTAAATAATGAGAATGAGAACAGATACGGAGTGCTTTCTTTTGAAGACGCAACATAGTGTCTATATTCATTTTGTTACTGTTTCCCCATACTATGTTACAGTACGATATATGTGACAAAATAAATGAGTTGTAGAGCATTAATAGTGATCTTTGAGAAAGATAATATTTCAATTTATATAAAATACCTATGCCTCTTGCTACCAACATGCTAATGTTACGAACGTGACTATTCCAAGTTACATTTGAGTCGATCAATATACCTAGAAATTTTGTTTCATGTTTTTCAGTAACGGGCATGTCATTAATGAAAATATTATTGCGAAATACATGAGTAGAATTAATGTGTTTAAAGTACATGAAGTTTGTTTTGTTTATATTGAGGGAGAGTTTATTGGATTTAAACCACAATGATAATTTCTTTAGTTCTAGATTCAGAGTTGTAACAAGCATGTTTAAATTTTGGTGTGAATAAAATATGTTAGTATCATCTGCAAATAAAACGTATGTTAGTAAAGGTGATGCATTGACAATATCATTCATATTTGTAATGTGAGCGCAATCGCTGCTATCTTCATTCGCTGCTATTATAATTCTGTCTGTTTCATGTGGTGCTATAATATAATGCAATGTATGTATTCATGTGATGTACCCTCTTCCCTACATTTTTTCTATTATCATTCCGTCTGTTTCATCTGGTACTGTAATGTAATGTATGTATTCATGTGATGTATATAGGGGTAAGTAGGCTAATGTGTACTGCGTGGTAAGGAAGGGGGTTGTGTTTTTTTTTTTTTTTTGGAGGGGTTCCTTCTTTTTATCTTTTTATTTTTTATATATGTGACCAGGCACCACAAAACCACCCAAAAGTCGCACTGTGTGATTTTCAGTTAGAGCTCAATCAATGTGTTTTGGTTGGCATGCATGGTCAAATTTTAGTTTTGGGTATTTCCTGAAAGAGTATGCTTTTTTCTAAGTAATCTAAAAATGTGGAGGCACCAAACAATCTAAAAGTCGTATTTTTGACAGTTTTTTATCAGACTTATGCGTGTCTTCCCTGGATTTTGTTGTATTACTTTTCTTTTTCACGACCCTGAATACTTGTCTCATTTTAATCTCCCATAAATCTCCCGGAGTAAGTTCTTGCATTGATACTTATGCGCTATGATAAACCGGATATGTCTAATTAGCGCGCCAAGTTTTAGGACAATCTGATAATCCCTTCATAGAAATTTTCATTGAGTTCTAATCCTCCTTTTGTCACCTTAACACAACACTTTGCAAGTCAGAGTGCTTCAATAGACTGCAAACTTTAAACCCTTATTAAGAAGTAACATTATGAGGGACTGTGCATTCTTCGCTTTGTACATTGAGTTATGAACATCCAATGAGTTATATATCATTTTAAAGCTGAGAATCTGCTCTTTCAGAAGCAGACCTTAACTAAAATATGATGTGGTCTTTAGATATTGATTTATATGTGCTTACCAGAGCTAGTGTGCATGCACGTGTTTTATTTTGGCATAAGATTGGAGTTCAGTCAATTTTGGCATGTACAAGGCTTATTTAAAATTAAGTATTATAACACATGTATTTGCTACCGTTATCGATATTACAAATGAATTGTTATTGTGTTATTATGTTGATTTATGAAGACAAATAAAATATTATTCAAAACAAAAGCTTCGCATCATATGACCCCTGTTCACAAACTTCCGCGCGTCTCTGCTCTAAATTTCATCATTTTGCTTGATTAATATCTTTGAAGCCTATTTTGGATATGTATATTTGATACATGGGAACATTTGGCATATCCTAAAGCTTCGTTTGCGATTTTACAGAACTTCATCTTTTTTTTGCGAGTCATTTTCTTCATCATATCCTTCATCGTTTTGCAGAACAAAATCATACCGGTCCCAGGAACACCTTTTCGTGTGTGTGTGTGTGCTTTTATGCACTTTGCAGACCCTGGTTCTTCAGCTCTACTGTCCAGTGTTTATTTTATTTCTTTTCGTTCCTGTCTTGCGAACCAAGCTATTTTTTTATGGCTATAATTATAGCTGATATTTATTACATATTATGATTACATATGACAGACGGTGTTACGGACTATGACAAGGAATATATTCGCCTTGCTATTTTGTTTCTTCAAGACTATACTTCATTTTCTCTGTCTTGGATCACAACTTTCTACTACACACTACTTATCCATATACTCAGAAGAGGGCTATTAACATTCCTGTCCAGTCTGACCTTGCCTGCTTTGTTTTTGTTTCGACCGTTGGAACCGACAGCTGCTTTTACGATCACTCTCTCCGCATCTCTCTCCTTATGTGAGTGTGCGATGTCCAAGCCTGTTGCAGTCTACAGACTAGCATCTTTTGAAATTCATGTTTACAAACATTCTGGAGCTCACAATCAACGTGTATATGTCGCCCAGTATATGTCGCCCAGGAAGCTGTGTTTCCAGTGTCTCGAAGATGGAGCTTGTGGATAATGGCGGGATATAGACACTGACTCATTTTTGTTCTTTTTTTAGTTTATAAGGGTGCAGGCGTGTGTGTCTGTGTGAATTTAAGGTGTCACGAACTTTCTTGTATTCTATTTTTTAATTTCGTGTTTATGTTCTTGCGGGGTTGCGTCTAGTTTTGAATATGTTACGCTAAAATCATTTAAACGCTTAAAATACTTTCACTCCCGAATTTTTTATTATCAGAACTCTGTGGCCTCCTTTCAAACTACGTTTTTTAGACAAATTTAATAATCAAATATTTTATCGTCTTTTCCTATCTGGTGACGTAGAAACAAATCCCGGTCCAAACTACAAATTTCCTTGCGGTAAATGTGATAAACCCGTAAAAAACAACCAACATGGCCTATTGTGTTCCACCTGCCAAAAGTGGTACCATACTAAATGTCTTGAAATCTCTCTCTCTGAGTATACCAGGTTATATCATAACCCCAATGAAAATTGGGTCTGTTTGACGTGCTCATTACCACCTTTTTGTGACTCCCTTTTTACTCAATCCTGTGAAGATATTCAACACTCTCAACCAATTTTACCTCCTATCCCTGAAGTTAGAATACAGAATACTGTTGATGAAAGCGCTTTATATGAATCATTTAATGATACTTTTATTGGTAAAGGGTTGCATCTTGTTCATTTGAATGTTAGATCAATTCTGTTTAAAATACCTGAACTACGACTCCTTTTCTCCCAAAATAGAATCTCTGTAATTGCAATCACTGAAACGTGGTTAAACTCTTCCGTGAACGATGAAGAAGTTTGTATCGATGGATATTGTATTTTAAGACGAGACCGTGTAGGAGAACATGGTGGTGGAGTCTGTCTTTATATTAGAAATGATATTGCATTTAACGTACGAGACGATCTTACACAAAATGATATTGAATCGTTATGGATTGACATTCTATTACCCCATACAAAACCCATTACTCTAGGTGTTGTGTACAGACCCCCTACAGATCATTATTTTATTGAATATCTCACTGACACCTTGGATAAATTAACAAAAGATGACTGAGGTTATAATTTTAGGGGACATGAATATCTGCCTTTTGAAGCAGTCTTCATTATCAAAAAAATACAAGAATATTTTGAATTTAAATGGTTTGAGTCAACTTATAACTAAACCCACTCGAACAACATCGGCCACTTCATCATTAATAGACCATATAATCAGCAGTAAAGAAGAAAATATTCGTCAAAGTTATTGAAATTGGCCTAAGTGATCATTTTTTAACCTACTGCTCTAGGAAGCTAATAAGACCTGTATTCAGACAGCATAGAAATATAAATATTCGGTGTATGAGAAACTATTGTATAGATGATTTTAATAATGTTTTATCTCGAGTCAATTGGTCTGACATATTAGAATGTAAAGAAGTAAATACTGCCTGGTCAATTTTCAAAAATATTTTCATGTCTATAGTTGATAAATGTGCTCCATTAAAACAAGTAAGGATTAAGCAAAGAACCGATAAGTGGATGAATGCTGAAATTATTTCGTTAATAAGACAAAGAAATATAGCTTTTAAAAGAATGAAAAGGGATTGTGGTAATTTAGAATTAGAAAAGAAATATATAAACTTTTACGTAATTTGGTGCAAAGAAAAGTGAGACAGGCTAAAGATGAATACTTCCAAAATCAAATTGATGAGCATAAAAATGATTCTAAAAAGTTGTGGAAGAATCTGAAAGATTTAGGTTGTAAAAACAAACAAAAGAATATTAAAGAGAATGTTATTAATATCCAAGGGGAGTTATGTCATGATAATATGAGGATAGCGAATGAATTTAACAATTATTTCACAACTGTGGCAGAAAAGTTAGCTAGTAATCTGCCAGATAGCAACGCAAATGAATTTGGAACGGACAGTGTTAAATTACAAAAATTATACGACACTAAGGGTGTGTCGAAAGGTCGAAAGAAAAGTTTGTTTTAGATGAATTAAATAAGTTGAAAATAAGTACCGGCCTTGACTTGGTACCTGCCAGATTTTTGAAAGATGGAGCTAAATATTTGAATAAACTTTTAACTTACATTATTAACTTATCTATCTCAACTTCCACCTTCCCTGATGAAATGACAATTGCAAAAGTAACACCCCTTTATAAAAAGAAAGATAAAACTAATGTTAGTAATTATAGACCGATTAGCGTTTTAAGTATAGTCTCGAAGGTCCTAGAGAAATGTGTGTATGCCCAATTAGAGAACTACTTTCAAGAAAACAAAATAATATACGAATTTCAATCTGGTTTTAGAAATGGTTATTCCACTGAAACTTGTCTTATTAATTCACCTGTTAGATTTTGTCAGGAACGAAATTTCCCAAGGACGTTTTGTCGGGATGGTTCTTCTTGACTTGCAAAAAGCCTTCGATACCGTTAACCATAATATACTGTTAAGTAAATTAGAAGTAATGGGTTTAAATTCTGCATGTGTGCAATGGTTTAGGTCTTACTTGACCATTCGTCATCAAGTTGTCTCGTTGCAAAATGTACTCTCCGATTCTATGCCCATAAGATGCGGAGTTCCCCAGGGGAGCATATTAGGTCCTATTCTTTTCATGTGCTACATTAATGATATGTGTGTATGACTTGTGTCAACGACAGTAAATTACTTTTATATGCGGATGATAGTGTGTTACTATATTCTGGTATTATCAAACTGTGTTAACTGGATGACAACAAATAAGCTTAGCTTACATATTGGTAAAACCGAAAGTATTTTGTTTTGTTCGCGGGGTAGGCTGAAGTATACTGATGATTTCAATATAAGTTATAACAATCAACTCATTAAGAGACAGGATTCTGTGAAGTATTTAGGAATAAATATAGCTAGTGATCTTTCTTGCTCAAGTTTGGTTGACGGTATTGTCAAAACAGCTAATGCTCGTCTAAAATTCTTGTACCGTTATCAAAATTGCATGACTTTAAAATCAAGACGCATTTTAAGTTTTTCCTTAATACAATGTTTATTTGATTATGCTAATGCGGCATCGTACTGCAGTCTAGGCAATGTGGATCAAAACAAGTTAAAAATAATTCAAAATAAGATTGTAAGATTTATCAATCACTTACCACCAAGAACACACATTGGGAAGAATGAACTTGAAACAGCTGGTCTTCTTGATGTAAACCTTAGATCACAACAACTTTTAATTCACCATGTACATAAGATTTTTTACTCTAATTCAGATCACTATATTTCGAATAACTTTACTCGCTCTTCAAGTGTTCATGGGCATGACACTAGAAATAGTCAAGTTAATTTCGTAGTGCCTAAGCGGAAAGGTAAAATTGGAAATTCCTTTTATTTTAACGGTATTCTTTTCTGGAATTCCCTTCCAAATCATGTTAAGTCAGTTAAGAATTTTTTACATTTCAAAAGGGTATTGAAGCATCATCTGAAAAATGTGTCTACTCCATAACTATATTCGTCCTCTCCTTTTTGTAGCTCAGATGGTTTTGTCCTATATAATATGACTTATGTAACCAACGTTTATTATCAATAGTTTCATTATGATTTTCTGTATATAGTTTTTTCCGTTGAGTAAGTCTTGTTTCACATTTATGTATTCTTCGCCTACTTTATAAAAATGTTATGTTTTATTTTGCTACTTTAGTACATTCTTATTACTTGTCGTACGTGTACGATAGTCTTGTAGCCGTACTAATGTGTTTTCTTAGTGTATTTTTTAATCAGTTATTTAGGTAAGGACCCCATTGGAAATAAGCCATTTCGGCTTTCATGGGCTATCCTGTCATGGTACCTGGTTATCTTTGTATTGCAGTATACCTGACGAATAAAATCAAATCAAATCAAATCAGTTTGACCATGCATACCAATTATACCCGGGTCACTCTGTGTGGCGCAGTAATTATTGTTTTGGCAGCGGGTGAGCGATGAATAGTCACGAGTGAGTGATAGAAGCAAGTCGATCACGGCCTGTCTGAACGTACTGGAAATATTTTTGAAACTTACATAGCATCGATGCTATGTACTACGTGTGAACATAACTACATGTATTGGTTACATGCATGTACAGATGATGAAGTGCCTATTGCAAATCTGGCTAAATGTGGTTTTGGAAGGAGACAGCACGAAACAACATGAAATATAGAGGTTACTTTACAAAATACACATAATGGACTTGTAGCGGCTATACATTGTATTTTTAATTTATTAATTCACTAAGAAAAAATATTGGTAACGTGTAGTCATTCATTTGCTATACCACTCGGTACTTAAGCTAGTCTACCACATCGTAGATGGCGTAGTATTTTTTTTAACCCCAGTATCCAGTAAGCTTTTTTATATGCCCATTTCAGTGTTTTTCCATTATCTCCTCTACGTCCGTATTTTCCGATTTCTTCTTTGCCTAATTTGCCTAATGTATGATTTAAACGGTCAATCACTGTTTTTATTGGTCAATTTTGGATCCGAGCGGTGTCGATTCGACACCACTAGGTCATATAAAAGCAGAGTGCGAGCTAAAAATAACCTTTCTTCTTCTGCCTGATCTCGCCCAGACCACATCTACTGATTTTTGTTTCTCGAATCGCATCACGTGTTTTCTCAGTTTCGTCTACTTTTTAGATTTCGACCAGAAATGATTTTAAATAGAGAAAAGGATGCGTTTCACGAGTACTACACTTCAATATGAGTTAATTTAGTTTTCCTGCATAAACTCGCTACGGGCAGAGACTTTTATTAGAACTTCGCCAGTAGACATGTGTCCTGGCACGAGCTCTCATCGATCGATCTGGCTCTCGTCGACGTTTATCTTTTCGTACTACCTTCGTCGTGTTTAACCTCGAACGACATTGTTGTTATGCAACCGTCAGCCGAGTTCAACGTTTTCGAACTATCCCTGTCGTGTTCGACGTCGAACGATAATGCCGACCACCACTGTTAGCCGACGAGCGACCATGCAACTCGAACCAGTTTTCAATTGACTTTTCGACCGAACTACGAAGTGCTGCTCCGCACCAGTTTACACGTCCAGACTTCGTGAACACCAACCACCTTTTTCGACACATTTCTGCCTCATCCACACCAGTTCGAGTCAAGGCAATCATCACTCCATCAGTTTCTTCAGGTAACTTTTTAGCGGCGGCCTTCCGCTCGATAAACAGTGCCAATATTAGTTAAATAGCGGCGGCCTTCCGCTCAATAAACAGCGCCTTCCCATAACTTAATTCAGTTATTAATATTTAATTGTAATCATAACCATATATAAGTGCTCATTAGTTTATATGATAAACTGAATATATTCTGTCTTATTTGATCGTTATTAAACCTTTGTGAAATTACATTTTGACTTTGTTAGTTTTATTGTGTGCCTTCTCTCCCACAGATTAATAAAAAAAAGGAATTTGTTAGGACAGTGAACGTTTAGTACTTATACAAGATTTATTCAAGTGCAACCACCACCTATCAAATTACCAAAGACTTCTTTCAACAATTTTCTTACATCAGTAACAGCATTTCACCTTGAAAACTAGGGCCGAAAGGGTGAACTAGTTCTCTATTGCAGCCTGTAGAACTCAGGAGTAGTACCACGTCCACACACATCGATGGGTGCTATGCCAAAACTCATTAATGTGTAATACAATAAAGAGTGCATAAGCCATTTTTGTGATCATTTTAATAAATTTCGCATAAATTATAAATAATTTTCTAGACAAAATTTCAAAATTCCGTGTAGAAATTCAATGAACCTCATGAAAGTCTTTCAGATGGAAAAAAAATCGAAATCGCTCAATAAATGAGGAAGGAGAAGCAATTTTTGTGATTTGAGATATGCGCATAAATTAGCATATTTAATGAGTTTCAAAATTCTGTGTAGAAGTTTCGAATCCCCCACCTAGTGCTATCATATAAAGCAAACGGAATTAAAATCGGGTAAGAAATGGCGAAGAAGAAGCATTTTGAAATTGTGGACGGACGACAGACGAAGGAGGAACGGACGGACGGCGTGACGACGGACGCCTCGCCACGGCATAAGCTCATCTGGCCCATTCGGGCCGGATGAGCTAATAAAGAGAGACGTAGGGAGGGATAGAAGTAAAGGAAAGAAACAGATAAAAAGATACTAAACAAAGAACAACATAAGGAAAGTTATAGGGAAAACAAATGCAGAAAGATAAAGCAATATCAAGCTTAGGACAGAAGAAAAGATAAAAGGATGAAATCATAATTCCGAAACACAAATTTCCCATAGCAGGAGGTTCGTAATTCCGATAATGAAATAGGGTTCATAATTCCGAAAATGAAAAAGGGGTCATAATTCCGAAGGTTCGTGTTTCGGAAAATGCAATAGGGCCCTACATAACTTTTTCGAAATTACGAACCTTCGGAAATATGAACCCTTTTTCATTTTCGGAATTATTTAATTCATATTTAATTTGAAAGTCCCAACCGTGGGAGGGCATACTCCATTCCCACGTCCATGGCCATAAACAGGGGCACACTGTAAGAAAGGTAGATGCCGATAAATTATTGTACGTTACTAACATCACCTATTATGAAAATATTGCTACGAGGGCTTGATATCCTACCCCAAAATAAAAACAAAACAAATTTCTCACGGCAATTTCCAGGCCCGTATCCGGACAACTACCCCCTACAACTAATTTCCACGACAACTACCCCGACGACAACCCCCCCCCCCCCTAATGAACGATTGTTTGAACTTGAGATAAAGGGTAAGGATTAGGGTCTCCACGAGGGAGTGGAGGAACGGGAGGATCTGGATTTGGGTGTGTGTGGGGAGGAGGGGAGGAGCGGGGGGGGGGGGGGGTCCTCTCCTCCCACAGATGGGACTTTTTAAAGTTTATGAACTGAAATCACGTTTTAACACGTTGTAGAGGTATGAATTAGACATATTTTTTTTTATTATTAAGCATTAATAAATATTTTAAGGCTTTCTTAAATACAGTACCGTGGGGTTGTCCTTCATCCATTTCCCTTTATTTAATTTAAATAGCGACCCTCTTTTCACATATTATGAATAGTTAACCATTCTCATGTTATGAATAGCGACCCTCTTCTCCGATTATGAATAGCGACCCTCTTCTTCGATTATGAATAGCGACCCTCTTCTTTGATTATGAATAGCGACCCTCTTCTCCGATTAAGAATAGCGACCCTTTTCTTCGATTATGAATAACGACCCTCTTCTCCGTTTATAAATAGCACCCCTCTTCTTCAATTATGAATAGCGACCCTTATGAATATTGACCTTTATGAATAGCGACCCTCTTCTCCAATTATGAATAGCGCCCCTCTTCTTCAATTATGACTAGCGACCTTTATGAATATTGACCTTTGTGAATAGGGACCCTCTTTTCGTTTTATGAACAGGGACCCTTATGATTAACGACCCTGATTTGGTATTTTGAATAGCGACCCTTATGTCTTATTGTGAATGGCGGTCCTTATGAATAGCGACCCTTATGTCTTATTATGAATAGCGGTCCTTATGACTAGTGAGCGGACCCCACCAAAGCAGCACTACAGCCCTAACCCTTACCCTATACCTTTGACGAAATCAAGCCAGGAACAGTTGTCAGCGAAGCAAATGTCGGAGCACCCTATTGGTTGCCACAGGTGATTTGACGTGATTTTGTTGGTGATGGACGAACTTGTGCAACTTGGTAAGTGAAAGAATGCAAGTCAGGGGTGGCAATCGGAGGTGGGGGGGGGGGGATGATGGTTACATGAAACTTTCAGCTCACCAGACAAACTGAAACATTTGGTCTTGCACTCATCAGAGAAAATATGACTATGAACCTAACGCCAAAATTGAACGATATAAATGGAAACGAATGGGGAACAAAGTGCGCGAAAAACAACAAGAACGTAAGGAGTTCTTAAAGGGGAATGAAAGGCAACATACATTAGCCGATGATCGTGTAGATAATTGTCAGCCTGTTAAAAATATCTTGAAATTACTCCTATTTGATTATTTAAGAAGGAGAAGAATGTCTCAAAGAGTTGCAGTTTCCTTGCTTTTCATTATCCCATGGGGGCTGCCGTTTTCTTTACAAAGTAATGTTAGAGCAGTGCTATTTGTGAGATTCCCACTGACCTGTATACTAGCTACGATGACACTCATGATCACCTGTGGAATGCATGACACTGCATTCATCATTATAGACCATTTTTGTAGTCTTGTACATTCAAATGAAGGGATTTTTATCCTGTCATATAACCTAATTGTGTCAAGACATTTTGGTTTCGTAAAGTGAGGCAGTTTCTTTTGTTAAGCAGGATTTTACATACACAATTTGTTGCTTCTTCAGACAAAGGTTTGTCAATTATTCAAAGAAGTGATAAAGACCTACATACAACTGCTTCATACAACATCACCTGTGCAAGAGGTGGGGTATCAAGATGGCTGCCATTTTGCATTGGTGGATTTGGTTCTACAATAGTTATCTATTATGCAAGACCATATCCATTGTACACAGGTAAATGGACCTGTAAGAACTACGACACCAGAGTTTTTCAAAATGGCAGCCCCCATGGAAGAATAACTATCAAGGAATCTGCAAACTTTAGAGAGATTGTTCTCCTTACTGAGCAATCAAATGGGAGTATTTTCAAGATATATTTAGTAGGCTGACAACTTTCCACATGATTATCAGCTAAGTTTTATTGAGTTTCATTCTTCTTTAATGGTTGTTGCAATTTCAGCCTGCGTTTTGCTGTGATTGGTGCAAGATGAAAAGCTTCAATATGTCTGTATGTAAAGCTTTTCTTTTTTGTAATACGATTTTTCTTTTTATTTAAGTAAGAACATATTTTACTTGCTTTGAATGCATTGGAAGATGTCTACTAATTCTTTAGGAAAACAACGTGCACCATGGATCACCCCAGAAATTGTAAAGTTGTCTTATATAGAAAAGCGATTGCCATGAAAGATGACGAGGAGCTATAGAATATATCTAAGCAGCAAAAGAAAATGTGCCGATTAACAAAACCCGCATATATAAGCAATCACCAGACAATAGCTATGCACTCTGTAAGGTCCCTTAAGAGATTTTGTCATTTGTAATATCTAAACGCAAAAGTCGTACCGTTACGACATGAATGCAAAATGATATTTAGAAAAAAATAGTCCCTGTATAGGGCATAGCATATTATGATATTACATCCCTATGCGCTTTGAAAGAGGTTTGCATATCTATTACCCCGGCCTCAGTTCCGACAATGTTCTGTCGTGATCCCATGGAATTTTATTTTTCTTCAGGAATTTAGTGTAAATGGAATATTTCATCCCAATGAAAAGTAAAGATAAAAGGCGTACAAGGCGGGACCGGGGGCACCTCCCCCCTCCCCCTCTCCAAAGGACTGTAAAAGTTCAGCGAGCAGCGAGGTGCCCGACCGAGTATCATAAAATTCGGGCGGCAGGGTGTCAGAATTTTAGGGAAAATAGAAACAAAAATGTTTGGGCATTGAGGTGCCAGAATACATACTTATCTTTTTTTTTTAATTAGATTATCTAGTATATTTTGATAACAAATTTACATTGTCATTAAAAATAGAAAAGTTGGGGGTTTTTTTCAAACAAGAGACGTCAGCCGCATGGCTGAAATGAGTCCGTACGTACGCTTATGGGACGTGGCTATCGCACGGTAACGATACTGCATGTCCACTATGATAGTTATAATGAAACTATGGGAAAATTCAGGAATGCATGTCTTATAGGTTGAGTAAGCCGGTAACATCGAAATTCCCCTACCAAATTTCAGTGAGACCCCGTCCGCCCCTCTCTGAGTATCAGCTTTCCTTTTTTCTAACTTTTGCTACCGAGCAAAGTGAGCGAACAGAGCAATCCGTCGAGAAAAAAAATATTATTGGCAACTACTATAAAACAACAACAAAAGGAATCAAGGAATTCCTTCCTACCGGGTGCCCATTTACCTCACGTGGTGGAGAGTGGCAAAATGTAGATTAATGTCTTGCCAAGGGACATTAGTGTCTACAGACTCAATGACGCAGATGTAATTTTGGTGCAAAAAAAAATCTCCTTATTCATAAATAATAATGTTCTGCAAAGTAGTTTAAAGTTTTATTCATTTATTATTCATGTAGCAAAATATTCATATTCATTATACTTTTTTACCATTAGTTTTGTTTGCAATTTATATGATTATGTCATTTATCATACAAAATCAAATCAATCAGTCAAACAAATCAACCAATCAAATTGCCTGTCTGGTTACACACACTTTTCTTACTTTAACCCCTACCTTGTGCGTTAGCTGCTGCAGAACAGGAGCAGACAATGATACAGACGAAAAGCAACATCTCGATCAACGATGCGTGTAGCTAGTACGCGCTGCAAACCACGGAAAACGAATGCCCAGTCTTTCAAAGTATCTAATGAAGTTGCCTCGATCTCCACAATCGCAACACCCACTGTCCACCACTTTCTGGCGGTAAATGGCGACTACTCCCGATTTTTCCTCCACTATATGTTCTTTGGGCGCTGATTCAACCAAACCAGGAGAAACAGGTGTGGTGATACATTCAATTTCAGAGACGAATCCATAGTCCCAAACAACCAGCAAGCTGCGATTGGATGGAAGTAGTATAGGGATCAACTTACAAGGCCAGCGTATCGGTAAACAAAGTACTTGTACCAAGGTGAAGTCAAATTTACTACTTTCTTTTAGTAACGATAATCATAATTCACCATTGCCTAAATAATTTATCGGCTTTGATTTTACTGAAAAGACATTGCAGAAACTTTAAGAAATAATGTGTGAAAGTGTGACAAGAGAGTCATTTATCCATCAGTTTGGACAAAATTCATGTCCATCTAGGTATCATTTTGTCTGATTTTGGTCACTTTTTATCAGAAAATATTTTCAGTTGGGCCACAATGACGGCGTATAACTTTGTCCAAATTTTCCCCCAATATATCTGAGAGAGGATGGAAGTAGTGAACTATCATGTTCATGGGCGCCAATCCTCACAGGAATTATATTCAAGTGGGGGGGGGGGGGGGAACCCTATTGTTGCATCCAGGTGTGTCCCCCCCCCCCACTTGAATAGAATTCCTGTGAGGATTGACGCCCATGATCATGTCCATTAATCTTAGATTCATTCATCCTTGTGCTGTTCCTGAAATTGTCGGGGAGGGGGGGGGGGGGGGTTCTTTGCTTTCTTTTCATCCCTCCACTCCATCCCTGACCCTCCCTCTTTGTCTCTGTCTCCCTCTTCTGTCCCTCCTTCTCCCCTCCCCCATCTGTCTCTCTTTCGCTCTCCATGTCTCTGTCTCTCTGTCTCCCCCTCTCTGTCTTGATATCTTTTCCCGCTCTATGGCTACTCCTTCATCTCCAAGGAGGTATAACTAGGCATCTCATTTGTCATTTTTTCTGAATGTCTTTGTCTGTTTGAATATTTTTGTCTGTATATGTCTCTCTCTCTGCTTCTCTATGTGTCTCTTTACGTGTGAGTATGCGTTTGTTTAGCATTATGTCCGAGGACATTTTCGGACAGAGAACAAAAAAAAAATCATGACAACAATGGTCCTCGGAAGGCGGACAATAGTCCTCGAACGTCGAACAATGAATTTATGCCTTATTCCGTCGACTGTCCGAGGACGAGTAACAATAGAGGAACAATAGCTGTCCTCGGAAGTAAAGCCATGTAAACGTGTGTGTGTGTGTGTGTGTGTGTGTGTGTGTGTGTGTCTGTCTGTCTCTCTCTCTTTCTCTCTCTCACTCCTGTTTCCCAGGCAAGCGTCAACACTGTACAAACAATACCAACGACCACATAATACCTTACTGACCTTCTTCGGAAGTGGAAGAACCAGCAAATAATCACAACTTAGGATGATCTTAACCGACTGAAGAGCTCCGAGAGGCATATCCGATGAAAGCTCTTCAGAGTTATTAAGAGATCACACGATCCCGATAGCGAAGATGAAGTGCTACATCGAAAGATATTAATAAATCATCCGTTTTCAGGTTCAAATCTAACCATCGTCTGCTCAGAGCCAGGAGGGCGTTAACTCACATAATTCAACAAAGGGTTAATGCCCTTCTAGCTCTCAATAGACGTTGACCTTGCATGAACATCCGATGTTCTTGAGATTCATGGTAGTGGGGTCAATGTCCAAGGGAGGAGGAGTAATTCCTTTCAAACTGAAGAAGGATCAAACAATTATTTTGTTTTCAAAAGAGAGACCTATAATGGTGCACTCAGGACAAAATGACCAGTACTGTTGATCAGTGGAGTTACTAAGGGGGCAGATGGAGCACGCGCTTCGGGCGACACGTGAAGGAGGCGCAAAAATGCTGAAGATAGATATGAAGTAAACAGGGGGGTATGGCTCTTAGGGATTGTATGCACCCAAATCCAGTATAAAATACATATTAAATAGTTTTTAATGGGTTCAAAATGCGAAAAAAATAAATTTTCAACATATGATGATTTTTTTTGATAATAAATTGAAACTCAGATTGCAGTTTTACATTGTCAAGTTGAAGGATGTCATAATTTCTTTGGTGTAAGTTTTCTGAGCTTTCCAGAAATACAATCCTCACAATAGTGCGTGAATTGGTTTTTGTCGTAATTCCGAAGGTTCATAATTCCGAAAATGAAATAGGGTTCGTAATTCCGAAAATGAAAAAGGGTTCATATTTCCGAAGGTTCGTAATTCCGAAAATTGAGGTAGGGCTTTATTGCATTTTCAGAATTACGAACTTTCGGAATTATGAAATATTTTTCATTTTTGGAATTACGAACCCTATTTTCATTTTCGGAATTACGAACCTTCGAAATAATGAACCCTGTTTCATTTTCGGAATTGCGAACATTCGGAATAACGAACCTTCGGAGAAATGCATCAAATGTTCGGAATTATGAACCCTATTTCATTTTCGGAATTATGAACGCCCTGCAATGGGAAATCTGTGTTTCGGAATTACGAACTTTCGGAATAATATGAATCTTCGGTAAAACGAACATTGGGAAAAACGAGTCACAACCCCCCCCCCCCCCCCCCCCCCCCCTGTGAATTATGGTGTCACAAATCAAGGTAAAAAAAAAATCTGCGTGTACCATTAATTAATTCAGAACATAACAATATCATTGTGTATTGAAGCTGAAAATCCAGAGCACTTCTTGTAACCCAGAGTCCATAAATAATTCATGACTATGGTTAACAAGAGGTGCCGTGGGATGTCATCTGCAAAGCACAATGGCCATTATCGTGTTCTGAATTAATTACTGGTACACACAGATTTTTACAATGATTTGGCAAAAAGTGAAACTATAATTCATGCATTGTTGTGAGAATAATATTTGGAGGGAGGTCATATAACTTACTCAAAATTTGACATCCTTCAGCTTTGTAATGTGAAAATTTCAGTCAGATAGAAGTTTCAGCTTTCGAGTTATCAGCAAGCAAAAGAGCCACCTGATTTTGTCTTACACCTAATAATATTTAGTACAGCATGATTGCGCAAATATATTATTTATACATTGCACATGAAATGTGAAAATTAGAATATCTCGAAATACAATTTTAAGTATCATTTTCATTTCAGTGACCCCAAATTAGTCTAGTTTGACATTTTTTTTTGTTCTAGAGGCATTTTGGCTGTAGACCAGTGAACCAGGTTGTGTACGTTTACTTTCGACGCGGGGTACTCGAACTGCATTTCGTCAACCTACGACTGCCACTCACCCCGCTGCTGTATTCAACTCATTTACCCAGTGTAATAATTATATTAGGGACTTTTCGATTTGCACGTTCACTAGTCGACTGCTACGTACGATAATTAAATGGACTGCTTTGTGTTAATGGTATACAAAGTCGGTGAAGCGAAGCACCACGCTTTGTGCAAGAGCGGCTCACACGTCCACTGCCTTGAGGACGACCAGGATTTCCACCCAAAACGCGTACGTCAACAGGGCAGTGGACGAGTGAGCCGTTCTTGCACAAAGCGTGGTGCCTCGCTTCACCGACTTTGTATACCATTAACACAAAGCAGTCCATTGAATTACCGCACGTAGCAGTCGACTAGTGAACGCGCAAATCGAAAAGTTCCTTATGTGTCTTCCTTGTGGGAATATTGTCAGTTTTTTCCACATTACTGTGGGTCATAGTCATGCCAGTGGTGGGGTCATTTTCTGGATCCGATACCGCTCTCCGTTTCTCTCTTCTTATGGCGTTGTACCAAATATAGAGGCATTATCGTGATATAGGAAACTTCATAATAGTGCTTCGTTGCGTCACATGCACTGGTGTCTCCTGTCCCCCTTCGTAATACACGTATCTCCGCCAAACCGACCCCACCACCGATACCAAACCAACCGAGTCTTTCCCATTTGGGGCAATGTAATTTTGTATTCTGTCTGATGTCGGTCAGGGCCGTTTCATAAAACGTGTTATCCATAAAAAGTTACAATAACTGTTATAAGCTACTGAAATCCTTGCATCTGATTGGCTGAGAGCAACTTTGTCATAGAAATGTGGCAGTTGTCATTGATAACAAGTTTTATGAAACGGGTTGGTGTCGGTCTCGTTAGTGAGACTGGATGAGTATCTCTAGACTTCGCACGCAAGAGTGTCGGCACACACAAAAAGACGCACACACCAACCACCCCTTACTCCATCACTCTCTCTCTCTCTCTCTTTCACCCGCATTATACCTAAATCTACCCTCTCCCAATTCAAAATTTCGTATCCCTTATCCCTCTACTTACCTATAGGTTTAAGCACAGCTGCAAATCTCAGAGAAAGATAACGGCTCGTAGCACTTTTTTTTAAGGCGGAAAGTTAGTTCGACGCCCTGGCTACTTTTCAGTTATTTGGACGCAATACTGCACTGTATGTAACAGGGGTGGGTGCAGGGAGGGGGAGTTTCCCCCTTTCAGCGCAAAGCGCGAAAGCTCTGACGTTTTTAGCAAATTAAAAAAATGAGAGAAAGATTAACGGCCCCTGGTTCCCCCCCCCCCCCCCCTGTCTACGCCAGTGGGTTTAAGTATGACTAGATTTCTTTTTCTCCCCTTCTCCCCTTCTCTCTCTCTCTCTCTATATATATATCTCTTTCTCTCTCTATGTCTCTGCCCCTCTCTCTCTTGATATCTCTCTTTTTCCCGCTCTTCTTACATATAGGTTCACGTATGACTAGATTTCTTTTCTACCCCGAACCCATTACAGTGAAAATTGCTCAAGACTGTCCAAGATCTTCTCCAATTTATGTTAAGTGAGAAATCTTTCAAGTCAAGACGATCATTATCACCCCATTCTCTGATTATAAGTTATAGAAGTTTCTGGACATGTAATGTACAAGCTTTGCTTTTAAACATGTCGAAATGCGTTCAACATCACTTCGGTCAATATTTGGGGATCATATACTTTACTTATTGATATTTAATTATGTGCCCATATCTATGGAAAAACATTGTTATAATTTGTAAACAAATTTTTAGGCATTTTACTCCCAGTGTTAAAGATCGCATGCCCGATCTGTAATGAAAAACAAGTCAGAAAATATTGGAACCAGCGGGATTCGAACCTGTCATCTACTGCTTGCCGGGCAGCGACTTAACCACCAGGCTATTCTGGTTCACGGCCAAGTCTGACTTGTGTTTTTCATTACAGATCGAGCATGCGATCTTTAACACTGGGAGTAAAATGCCTAAAAATTTGTTTACAAATTAAAATTCCTCCCATCAAGCTTTTTCATTTACTAACCATTGTTATAATTCTTGTTATATTGTATATATTTTATGTTAAGCACTACAGTATTATGTTAATATGATTGAAAACATTCAATAAATTTGAATCTGAATCTTATTTTGTCTTATTTACGCTCCTGCCATGATTTGTTCTCCTTCAAAATGAAAAGCCCAAAAGTCAAGCCAACAAGAGCCTCCTTATGCAATGTAATTCTGTTTTCCAAAGCATTTAAATATGCTCTCTCATTATGTGAAAATAAATAACTGTGCTTCTTTATTAACCCTTAATCCCCTGGGGCCCTATATAGGCCTACTTGTATATTTATTCATGTATTTGATCTCTATTTTCTCTCTCCCCATCTCTCAATTACCTTTTCTCCTTACAGCCTTCTCTCTCAACATTTCTCCCTCTCTCTCGATATCCCCTTCCCCCTCTCTCAATCGCTTTTTTTCTCTCTCTCCTTTCTATCTTTCTCTGCATGTACACACTCCCCTGTTCCGCCTCTCTTGCTCTTCTTTCTTCTATTTCTCCATCTCCTCCCTATCTCTCTGCTAACTTTTGCTCTTTCTCCCACCACTTCTCTCTTCTTTCCTCTTACGCTGCATGGCATAAAATGTTTGTTTATAAGATTTATGCACTATACTATATTTATTTTAATCGTTTAATGTTCAACAATTTCTTTCGCGGCTGTTGGTTACTTCTTTATTATTTATGTTTTACTTCTGTAAATTGAACAAATTCAGCTCTCGAGCTGCACGTTCTTTTTTAATTCAATAAACGGAATGAATGAATGAATGAATGAATAAATGAATAAAAGTTACATCGGAAAAACGCAGGAAAGACATTTAAGTTTGGAGAAATTAAAAAATGGAGAAAACGAAGTAATTCTTAACTGGGATTACAAATTAGCATATAGGTCAAGGAGGAATAACAGCCACATGAATGCAAATCATACTTCATGTCATTAAAAAATTGTTTTTTTTTTTAAAGACAGTTAAATACTCAAATGCGCCAGACGGTAAAATGACAGACTTTATTCCCAAACGTACCACAAGATTCTGTTATGACATAAATTCAATAATATGATAATATTCAAGATAATTCATGTAAATTCACCGCAATTCAATCGAATCCTTTACTACTTGAAGATCTACGATTTTATACCTAGAACGAGCAGGTGACAAAAAATAACAATAATTTTATAACCTGAGGCAAATCTAGATATTTAAGGTATAAAATGATCTTTGTAATTAATGTTAATGTATTAAAGAGAAATAATCATTATTCACAAGGTTAAGCATTATGTTGCGTAATTACAGAAAAAAATTGTAAAATGGGTTCATCACCATGACAGGTATGCTACTACGAACAGTCAGCAACATGAAAACCACAAGGTGGAAATAAAACAAAATAAACGAATCATTAATACTGGAATGTCTGTGATATTAACATTCTATCTCAATTTATAAATCAATTTTAATATCCTAATTTTTATTTAATATGAACGTATAATCAAGATCATGTTTATGACATAACCAACGGAAGAACCAATGGTAGACTTCCTTGTTTCCAAATACTAATTCATAATGAACTAGGAAAAACTCAAACCTGATCGTTCCAATAACTTCCAAAACTTGGCTAGCAGTGCACTGGTACCACCAACAAAGACAAAACATAAACGAAAACAAAATAGCGCTCCTTTCCTGTTTTTAAACAAAAAAGTTTACTTTTGCGTTATTCAAATACATCTAAACCATAAACGCACTTAATGTATTATGTTCAAAATTCGCATAATGAGTATGGGCATGTGATGCCAATGGAATATGTATCACTCATTTACAAAGAGATATAATATCGAAAAATAGTTGGAGAGCTTGAACATTTTACCTAGCAAGAGCTCTACTCTCATCAAAGATTTAAAAACATGTACGCTTTCCCTATATCCCTTATAAACTTTGAAAAGAATAAAGGATTATACGTATTTTTACATCTAGATTACGTCACCAAAGGGGTGATCCGACATTTGCTCCGGCGATAATTGTTCCGGGCTTTATTTGGTCAGAGTTATAGGGTTAGGGTTAGGACTGCAAATTGGGTTTAAGGTTAGGTTTAGGGTGATAATATTAATAACAACAACAACAATAATAATAATAATAATAATCTGGATTTATATAGCGCCTTATAATTCTAAGATGTCTCTACGATGTTAAATGGGACCCGGAAGGATGCGAAAGTCATTGTCGTTTGTTCAGCTTTGTGAACGTCTGTAAGAAAGGGCGCCGGACTGGAATGCTCCCCAGGGAGTGGAGAAGGTGCATACATTGTGTGCGGGCAAGCAATGAATCCGATGACCGGGGTAATAATATATCTGTAAAGCGCTTCAATTAGGGTCAGGTAAAGGGTTTGGTCAAGGATTGAAGTAAGAAACCCATTAATTGGTGTATTAAAATTGACCGTGGAGCAATTCTCGCCAGAGCATGTGTCGTAAAACCACCAGAGGAAGCACAACAACTGTACCTCAGTCGATACATTCAACACTTGCGTCCTGGAAATGGAGACAGTCGTTGTTGAGTGGACCAGTGCTGGGACAGGCTATGAGATCAGCCTCGTCTCCAGTACATCGGACATTGGAAAGGACGACATCTCCAGAGCCTTCCCCGTAGCGAGCATAACTGTATCCGTAACCGCTGTTGCCAAGACCAAGACTACGACACACGACTCCAGCATCGGTACTGTCCCAATCATCATGGCACACGGTCCCCCAGTTTCCTTTGTAAAGCACTTCAACTCGACCTTCCCGACTAGATGTTCCACCGACAAGACGGATTGGTACTGTAAGTATAAACATTTACATTTACATTTACAGTAACTTTCATGAAAAATAAGTTAATTTTCGTTCTTCCGATAAATCGCACTTTTTCTTTAATAATGCTAACTGGAACCGCAGACTGCACATGGCTAAAGTTTCGTAAGTTAAATAAGTAATTTCGTTATTGCATTCTGCGCACGAGGAGATGAAGGTCATTCGTACTCAAATTTGGGAATAAACTGTGACAAATAAAGGACACGTACTCATAAGAGATGTATGTAATCATATTCATTCGTTTCTTAATTATGCTGGAAGTAAAAAGAAAATATCCGCGGTTATCTTGGGGTCATTTTGTGCCAAATGCTAACTGGTGCAGTACTAGTATTTGAGTTACTAAGCATCAAGTTCAGCACAAGGTAGCATTGGTAGGCCTACCCCCTGTCTGAAAATCGGCTACAGCCCATTAGACCGACAGTCCACTAGACCGACATTATCGGTCTCGTGGGTCTTCTGACAGCTTTTTGAAGGTTCTTTAGACCGACGGCCAACGAGACTGACATTTTTCTAATATCTTCTCTGATGCACTTGTTTGTTTTTCCGGTATGCGGGCTGTCGGTTTCTTGGGCTGTCGGACTCATGGACAATGTTGTTGGGTTGATCGCATTGTTTACCTGTGTTGCGATTTCTATATAACGATTCTACTAAAAATCTAGATACCGTACTCCATTGTGGTTCTTTGTTGGTACATAATTATGATAATTTTGATTATGGAAATGAACATGAAGAAGAGTCGAGTTCAGCTCAATGTAGTATATGCCAAAACATCTTTTTATTAATGGAAGCTGTCCCTGAATCTGTTAATAACATTTTAGAAAATGATTGTGTACTATAATTACATAGGGTTATTTCATGTTCATGGCGTACTGAATGAAATCAGAGAAAGAAACACCACGCAGCCAAGGGAGGAAAATTATGTCCATCTGTGACCCAAGATAATTTTTCACGATTTTAATGTCAATTCACGGTGAGGGTAAATTTATTGGCCCTATGTTTAGTCGGCTTTATTTTAAGTTTAAATTACATTTACTATGTTAACAACTTATTGTTGAATGTATTTCAAACGAAAAAGCAAGGACTTTACTTGACGAGTCTCGGGAACAGACAACTCCGGCATCTTCATGATGTCCGCAGTATATAACACCCCCAGGACCTCTACTTCTGCACTGGAAAATACTCTCTTCGCCCCCGGAGCAGACGACGTCTTTCATAAGAACCGGCCCTGTGCCTTCACCGAATCCAGCTTGTGTGACAGCTTCGAGAGCGTAGTTGAATCCAAGAGATCGGCAGGCTACATAAGCATCTTTCAGGTCCCAGAGATCATCGCAGACGGTTCCCCATGTCCCGTTGTGCAACACCTCCACTCGACCTTCGCTGTTTGATGGGCCTCCGGCAAGACGGATTGCTGTCGGAGACAACAAACATTTGCATCGGACTTAGGTGAGTGATAATTGTCTTCATAATTTATGTAATAATAATAATAATAATTATTATTATTATTATAACTCTAACTGCGACTTAGGGCGAAATCTTTTATCTCATTCTTTTGTTATGTTTCGCCCTAACCCACACACGTTTTGCCTGAACGTTGAGTTTCTATTGTGATGGAATAAACCTATTGTTAGGTTTCGCCTTAAGTCGCAGTTAGGTAAATTATAGTAATAATAATAATAGTAATAATAATAATTTCTCTTACGGAGCACTCACATTTAGACATAAATAGTGCGGTTGAAATCATTAATCATATTATTTGCATGGTGCCTGCGTAGGAACACACGCGAATCATTGGACTGAAATAGCCAAGAAAAAAATCCTTTGTCCTCAAACAGTAAATAGAGGATAACCATGATCAAGAACACACTTTTGAACATTTTTTCGGTTTTGCCATAGTATTAATTAGCTGCATTACTGTCATAATGTTTAAACTATCTTTCATTTAGAAATTTAATGTATTCTGTTCATTGAATTCAAGTCAGTCTAGGACAACCTGCACATGATTTATTAATGTACGTACACCACGTTTTCAAAAATAAAGTGTCCTCTTAGTTTATGTAATGGTTCGTATACAATATGCTTATTCACAAACAACTCGGGGAAAAGGAAATCAAACGTCACCACAGTTAGGTTGAATATATTTTATGTTTTGTAAGACTACTAGTGTGTTCAGTGCCGTCACCAGCTTATTTTCAAGGGGGGGGGGTGCCTTTTGGAAAAAAAAAGACAAAACTTACCACCGGGACTTACCAACTAAGAGGGGGCACACAAATGAAGGTTTGTCAAAAGGTAGACCCATATTTTTTTGGTCTCGCCAGCTTCTCGAAAAGTCGCTCAGTGGGGGGGGGGGGGGGGGGGGGGGTCGCCAGACCTTCAAAATTCGCTCAGTGGGGGGTTATGGGGTCCAGTTTCCCTCCATAATTCCCTGACAAGCAAAACAAAAACAAAACAAAACAAAACAAAAAAATTCTTTTTTTTTGTTTTTGGTCTGGAGGGGGGGGGGGGTACCCTCCGCACCTCCCCTGGCGACGACTATGCTGTTAGTGCCTGATTGTGAGTGTGCGTGAGAAACATGAAGGGCTATTTATGGTTCAGACCTACAGGGATTGCATTTGTGATTAAAGAAACTTAAAATCAGTGGATTTATTGCTTTAGAGCAGTATTTCGTCATTTTACTTACATCGTGAGTTCGTGCATCGCACTCCTGCGTCCTCCGAGTGCGTACAATCGTGGCTAAGTGGGCGGTTGCTGGGACAGGAGAATAGATCCATTTCGTTTCCGACACACTGGACATTGTCCAGGATGATGTCTCCAGTACCTTCCCCGAAAGGAGTACAACCTACAGCAGTTCCATTATCACCCAGACCAAGCATTCGACACACCACTCCCGCATCGATGTCGTCCCAGAAATCATCGCAGACGGTTCCCCATTGTCCGTTGTAAAAGACTTCGACTCGACCTTCAGTATTTGATGAGCCATTGACAAGACGGACTGATCCTGGGGACAAACGAAAATGTTACAGAAACACGCCATTGACTCATGATCAGCTATATCCGTTAGGCTTATGTTATGTCAGCTCTGTTCTTTTCTATTTCTTTCTCTGTGGCCGTGTGATTTTTACTTTAACTATATTTGAACTGGGCAGCTTGTAGATCTTTATTCAAGTCACATCAGTTACATCGTAGTCATGATTCCATTTTTACTATTTTTACATTAGCTTGTTTTAATTTTTTTTTTCCAAAACGTGTTTTTATTTTCAGACAAAAGCCAACGTAATTAGTAATGATCTAAATTTCTACAAACTATTTCGTCCTTATCTCAGATGTGCTCCAGACCCATTTTCATAACAATGTTTAGAACCATTATAAAACCAGCAAAGTTATCTCGATGCAACTTTAGATCACAGCCGAAACCTTCTTTCATTTAAATGCTGCTACGTCGTCTAGTAAGACTGAAATAAATAATTGATTGATTACCTAATGGGCTTGGAGAACAGCGAACTCCTACATCTTGTCCATGTCCACAATTATGGACTCCAAGACCATTATGCCCACACGCAAAGATACTATCTTCGCTCCCGGTGCAGTTAACATCGTCCAAAACAATGCCCCATGTGCCTTGACCAAAGCCAGCATAAGAGACAGCTTCGAGAGCGGGACCGAGTCCAAGAGATCGACAGACTACGTTTGCAGCATTTATGTCAAAACCATCATCGCACACGGTTCCCCACCGTGACTGGAAGAGAACTTCGACTCGACCTTCGTTAGTTGATGAGCCACCGACAAGGCGAATTGATGCTGGAAATTTATACAAACATTGAAACGCAACTGTATACAGCGTGATAATATTGCCGTCAGAACATTATTACCCCATTTCGTTTCTTTTCTCTGTTTTGTGTCTCGATAAAACCATAGAATAAAACACTTTAATATTGGAAAAATCTAAGTTGTAGATTTAACACTTTGAGGGGACAAATCGTGATCTCATATTCATATAAACAAATATATATATGTCTATACTAATACTATGATTAGGATGGAATATATGCAGAAAGAAAGAATCCGTACAAATTTCATGTTTTTGTGAATAAACTGTTAGAACTTAAGCTCGGCATATTCGTGTCATGTGGTTGCAAATATTAGCGACATCAATAGAAATTAATATCCACTGTGACTTCAAAAAGAAATCATTTTCGCTATTAAATCAAACTTATTTTTCATGAATCATAAATTAAACTGACTTGGTTATCGAGAAAAAAAAAACACATCAATCATGCAGCTTGAAAGCTGAAACTGTTCAGTTTACAAAAACTGCATCAATATTAAAATCACAATACAATAAGATTTTTAAAAATTGAAGGAAAAAACAAAAACACGCATTTGATATGAAATAAGCACTACCAACAATTACATTTCGAAATTTCGAAATTCATATTTTCACTTGCGTTGAGTCGACATGGATGAAAAAAGGATGAACAAGACTTTTTATTCATTTTGAGCGAAGTAGTTGGCCCGAAGAATGTTAGTTCGCTTTCAAAATGTAAATCCTGTTCAAGAGAGCAACATGTAATGTAATGTTCACATTAAAACCGTGTTCAAGCAGCATGCAGTAAAGCGCCTGAAAAAATATGTAATCTTTCTTCACTCCAACTTCTTAATCTTTTATGCGAAAAATTGTTTTTATTTATGACGCGGCATATCTTTAACTCATCATAAGGCTTTAGACTGATTGTGAACGCGGTCGAAATGTTTATTGCATGCAGTTTTCACGTATCCGTAAATGTATTGAAAATGTATCGAAATTAGATGAAGATTTTAATCAAGTTAAAATTACATTTCAATATAAGGATTTACCTTGTACGCTTCGTATACATTTTACTCCTGCCTCTCCCCGACCTCTACAGCCGACTCCAAAACCAGAATTCTCGCACAGCACTAAGCTCGACTCGCCTCCCAAGCAGAAGACATTATCTAAGACCATAGGTCCTGGACCGTCTTCATACCGACCACCATAGACAGCTTCGACTGCGTAACCGAGTCCCAGAGAATGACAGGCTACGGTTGCAGCCTGCCTAAATACACCCCAGTCTGAGTCGCAAACGGTCCCCCATACGCCGTTGTAAAGCAGCTCGATGCGGCCTTCGCTAGTCGATGGACCCCCGGCAAGACGAATAGGGGCTTTAGAGAAAACGGATATATAAATAAATGAATGAACAGAATGATAAATAAATAAATGAATAAATAAATAGATAAATAAACAAATGAATAAACAAATAAATAATAATGTGGACTCTGTACCAGAATCTTAGGGTTCTACGATACATCGTTCGGCGGCAGTTGCTCCTGCCGGGTGAATTTCCCACACTAACAGAATTCCTGTCACCCTGGACCAAACGCTATACCTATAAACCCAAACCCCAACCCTAAACCTAAAACTAACCCGAACCTAAAGCCCATTTGCAACACTCACCCTAAATCTATACCTTTGACGAAATAAGCCCGAGCAAATATCGGGTCGCCGATCAATGATACTTCTTATATTCCAGAGATCATTGTGTAAATTAAATTGCACCATATTTTCATTCATTTTCTTGCTTTTTGAGATCCTATATCAACTGCTTTTTGGAGAGAAATCTTTTACGAAATTATTGTTCAAGTATAAAAGATGGCTCGTCGTTGATGTAGTGTTATTAAAATAGTATCAATACTAGAATGATGATGATAATGTTGATGTTTTAAACTATTATTGTCATCATTTTTATCAATATTATTGATATCATCATTATCATCGTAATCATAATTATTATTATTATTATTATTATTATTATCATTATTATTATTATTATTATTATACAGTAGTAGTAGTAGTAGTAGTAGTAGTAGTAGTGGTAGCAGTAGTTGTATTCCTATTACTATTGTTACCACAATTTGGATTTTACCTAATGTGCCTTCGTAACAGCGGACTCCAGCGTTTCGTCTATATCGGCAGTTATTGACTCCAATACGACCACAATTTAGGACGCTAAATCTGAATCCTCTGCAGTCAAATTTATACACATTTGTCAATGAACTTTCACCGAATCTGGCATCGAAGATGACTTCGAGGGCATAACCGAGGCCAAGAGATCGGCAAACTACGTTGGCAGCATCAAGGTCCCACTGATCGGTGCAGACCGTTCCCCATTGTCCGTTATAAAGCATCTCGACTCGACCCTCGAGATGAGATGAGCCGTTGACCAGGCGGAGTGTTGCTGGGGGTATCAAGCATTACAGAAAACACAACGTTGCGTTATGGTTGATTATTTTCATTATATTTTGTTTCGAAGTTTCAAAGTTTACTGATTTCAACATATGTCTTTTACAATTTTTTAACCAGGTCATATCAAAATAAAGAGCAAGAACATCACAATTATATACATAAACATAGATATAACACATCGTAATTCAAGAGACTTTGGTATGATTTACACTGATAAAGCAATTGGTATGGAACACACGAGTGGAGGGGTCTATTAAGATAGCATGGCTTGTATTTCATAGACCCCTGCTTGAAAAGTAAAAATAGTTACAGCCCATGTATAAAAAAAAAACGTTAGCACTATTAATACTTCCACTTCAAACTTAAGGCATAGATTCTTCATCCGTATTGGGGGAGGGGGATGCTTGTTGTTTCTTTCATTAGCTAATTTATCAAGGGAAAGTCATAAAATCGTTGCATGCTACTGGAGTTAAAACAACCAAAAGGAATGTGCTCTGAAGATGATAATTTTTTAGGGATTTGTCGACTTGCTGACACCACCCTCTAGCGACGCCCCTGCCTTGAAGCCTATGCGCTTAGGGCGTTGTTGATTGGGTGCTACAATACATTTGCTGCATTGCTTTTGATAACATTATAAGGCTTTATGGCTTATTATTAAGTGTGAATACCATGTGTTAGAATTACACGTAGTTGTTCCTCTCATTCTATTATTTTTGTTTTACAACATGTACGATATGAGACGAAGGTTGTCTATCTTACACGCTGGGTCGCATTGTACCCCTGCGTCTTCAGAGTGCCTGCAGTTCTGGTTGGATGGTCCACTGCTCGGACAGGAGAAGAGATCCGTTTCACCTCCGACGCATCCAACATCGTCAAGGATGATCTCTCCAGTGCCCTCTCCAAAAGTAGCTAGAGGAAGGGCGACCCCAGTAGTGGCGAAACCAAGACTCTGACACACTACTTCAGCATCGGTGTTATCCCAGGAATCATCGCAGACGGTTCCCCATGTTCCGTTGTAAAACACCTCCACTCGCCCTTCGGTGGGGTTGGAGCCATTGACAAGACGGATTGTTGCTGATGATAGGAAAGAAATATTGCATGAGACCTCTATGGCTGAACTCTACTTCATCTGCTAAATATTTCTTTCTGTTGTATATTTTCACGGAAGCCTCCTAATCTATATAAGAAAAATATATTTGAGTTTCAAAGTGAAATTTTGTAGAACGTGAACAGTCCTCATCCTATATGTGGGACGAAGCGTTTTCCATATTTTTTTCTTTCTTTTGACAGGTCCTGACGATATTCTACAGATTGAGGTAACCCTCATCGCCGATACCAGCCTTGTTCAATTTACGTGCAAAGAGTTCGTTAAAAAAGGGACTTTTTTAATGACACCATTCTATGACAGTACCATAATTGTGATTCCCATACCAAGTTATTTCTACTACCGAAAATGCTTTGGTGTAACATACTGCTTATGGGCAATAAAACCTTTGATCATTATTTACCTTCCAATAATTTCCTCACTTAACTGAAAAGCCTCATTCGGTTGGAAATTTGTCAGATGGCAAGCTGTCCCTCTTGCCCCCCTCCAAACACTGCTATAGATATGAGGAATTTACCTGATGGGAATTGCGCACATCGAACGCCTGCATCTTGGGCATGTCCGCAGTTACTGTTTCCAGGCCCAGCATTGGCGCAATCGAAGATGCTTCCTTCATTTCCAGAGCATTCGACGTCATCCAAGACAATAGCCCCTGTACCTTCACCGAATCCAGCGCCCGAGACAGCTTCGAGTGCGGGACCGAGTCCAAGAGAAGTACAGACTACGTTCGCATCATCTAGGTCCCAACCATCATCACAGACAGTTCCCCATTGTCCGTTATAAAGCACCTCGACTCGGCCTACTCTACTCATCGACCCACCGACAAGACGAATTATTTCTAGAGAAATGAAATTAATTACTGATAATATATAATAATCACATTTTGTACATTTTGATTGTAATTTCAATTTCAAGAAGTGTCATTAAACGGGGGGGGGTACTTGTGCTGAGAAAAGACATTCAAACCTGTTCGATTTTCTTTTCTCAGCACAGGAACGACGTAAGAATGCATGCAGACAAATTTAATGACTGCGTATTTTCAAGTGCATAATTATACAGAACGTCTGTATGGCCGGCAGCTTCAAGCGCGAGCGTCTCTATCGTCCGGGCCTTTGTTTATGGTCGCACCGGCATGAATCCAATTGCATTGAACAATAGCTGGCTTGATCGACACGGTCCTTACGTTGGCCAATGACGCCTCGTGTGAGCCCCTTAACACCTCGTGTGCATCGGGCACATTCGGTTGCGTTACCACTTGAGCTAATCAAGCACGTAAATTAGGCGGTACGCCAGTATTGTTCAACGCATTTTAATGTAACTACGATGTTACCCTCCAAAAACTCGATCAAAGGAAATTTTACCTGGTTGGAATCTGGCACATCGAACTCCTGCATCTTGTCCATGACTACAATCACTGACTCCAAAACCAGCATTCCCGCACTGGTAGATAATCTTTTCGTTGCCAGAGCAGGCAACGTCATCTAAAACAATAGCCCCTGTGCCTTCACCGAATCCAGCCCCCGAGACAGCTTCGAGTGCGTAGTCGAATCCAAAATACTGACAGACTATGTTGGCATCAGTCAAGTCCCAACCATCATCGCAGACGGTTCCCCATTGGTCTTCATAGAAAACCTCCACTCGGCCTTCTCCTTCTTTGCTGCCTCCAACAAGGCGAATGCTATTTCCTGCAAAAAATAAGAAGAAAATACAGTGAATTCCGAACGATAATTAATCTGCATGAGAAGAATAGGCCTATAATTTTTATATGAGAAATTTTAATTATTCAAGAAATTTGTATGATCTTAAAGTAAAAATAAACCAAAAAAAAGTGCGTATCATTAGGATATAATCATCAGAATTATACCACATTGAACCAATCTTGCTGAAAATCACAAATAACGAAAGGTACTGGACACAGACATAATTAGAATCATACCGAGTGTTGTTTGGGAACATCTCACTCCTGCATCTTTCCAGTGTCCGCAGTTAGGATTCCTGATGCCGATTCCAGCATTGGGACAATCTAGTAAACTGGTTTCCGTTCCAATACAGGAGACGTCATCGAGTAAGATATCACCGTCACCTTTTCCGAATTCAACTGGTGCTGCAGCAGGTCCAGGAACGTATCCTAGACTTACGCATACCACTGTAGCATCAGTGTTGTCCCAGAGGTTGTCACATACTGTTTGCCATGCCCCATTGTAGTATATCTCAACTCTACCTTCGTACGGACCATCGCCACCAACCAATCGTACTGCATGTACAAGTAAGGGGAGAGAAAAGAAGGTCAGAAAGAGAAAGACCAAAAAAAAAAAAAGGCTAGCGGATGATCGGACATTTGCACCCACATTATTTTACTTGTTTAATGTGCAAATGCGAACAATAGCCACTTCAGGTGAGTCCCCAATAGGCCAACTGAATTTGTTGACTGCTGCTCAGATTATATTATATATAACTATATGTAATCTATTAAAAAAACAAAGGCAACACAGTATTTGTAACGCAAGAGAAAAAAATGTGGATCTCACAATGTATGAATGTTTAAGTGAACTCTTACATCGGAACAAAGGTGATATAGCATCACAAAAAGCAACTAGATCTATTTAGTTTCTCGACTCTGGAAGGAAGCAGAACTAGCTAACTGGTACGCGCTTCGCATTTGCGCTGCCCTGTAGTTTGCCGAGGAGCGGCAGCCTTAAAATCATATCACGCTAGATTATAAGTTTGTCGGTAGATTCATGTCGGTAGTTCCAGGTTTAGGTTCGTGTTGTCTCAATAAAATCTATAACGCCGACGAAGTGATGTCTAACATTACTTTTTTATACCTGAAAATCATAAGCTACATTTAGGGGACAATGGCCAGAGCTCCGAAGTTTAAGTTCTTTTCTGAGAAGGAATCGCAACATCACATGGATGCTAAGAGTAGCCTATCAAATGGGCCATCAAATTCGGATTCTCTAAACTCTAGGAACTTGCTTTGTATCAGAACATCATTGCTGCAGACGGATCTGTTTCAGAACCGGACCATGTTTTTGTTTCGTTTATAGAGTCATATGTGTGGATATATAACAATAATGGATAGGCCTATCTGTTTCGTTCACAAATCGCATTCTTCATTAGCTCGACATTGTCACGGATGATCTCTCCAGAGCCTTGCCCAAAGGTATCGCTACCAACGGCAGTCCCAGTATCACCGAGACCAAGAGCTTGACAAACGACTCCAGCATCGGTATCATCCCAGAGATTAGTTAAAAGATTATAAAGTGCGTGAAAGAACGATATCTTTCAGGCTTTCTAATGATGTAACCTACATGTTTGTGTGGTGGTGCATTCTACTCCTGCGTCTTCAGAGTGCCCGCAGTTGTGGATGCCTATCCCATTGTGGGGACAAGAGAAGAGATCCGGTTCAGTTCCCACACATGCAACGTTGTCAAGAATGATATCTCCAGAGCCTTGCCCAAAGGTAGCACTACCGACAGCAGTCCCAGTATCACCGAGACCAAGAGCTTGACAAACGACTCCAGCATCGGTGTCATCCCAGAGATCATCGCACACGGTTCCCCATTGTCCGTGGTAAAAGACTTCGACTCGACCTTCATTGCTTGATGAGCTACCAACAAGACGAGTTGATGCTGAGCATGTTTAAGGACAAATTGAATGAAAATTCAAGTTTTGGAATTATATTTTCTCTTTTGTCAAGTTCGTATGGTTTTGAATTGATTCTAAGTAGATCCTTGAATTCGTTAACAGTTTATAATGAGGGTGCTAGACCCAGACCTAGGGTAAAAGAAAGACATTGTCAGGCTTTCTGAAGATGCAACTTACATGATTGTGTGCTGCTGCATTGTACTCCTGCGTCTTGAGAGTGTCCGCAGTTGTGGACGCCTATCCCATTGCTAGGACAGGAGAAGAGATCCTTTCAGTTCCCACACATTCAACGTTGTCAAGAAGGATATCTCCAGAGCCTTCCCCAAAGGTAGCACTACCTACAGCAGTCCCAGTATCACCGAGACCAAGAGCTCGACAAACGACTCCGGCATCGGTGTCATCCCAGAGGTCATCGCACACGGTCCACCATTGTCTGTAGTAAAAGACTTCGACTCGACCTTCATTGCTTGATGAGCCATTGACAAGACGGATCATCGCTGAGGATTTTCAAATAAAATTTCAGTGAAATTATTAGCAAACCGATAATTTTCCCTCTCCCGTAAAGCTCATTCCAGTTTGTATTTGCTTTCAATTAAAATAAATCATGTTTCCCCCGAAAGTAGTTGACCTATAATGTTAATCTACTATTTTAGGGTTCATTTCCACTGAAAAATTAACTAAAAGTTGTAAAGACGGAACTTACATTTGCTACATCGCACTCCTACGTCTGCCCAGTGCCCACAGTTGATGTTGTATGGTATACTGTGACGACAGGAGAAAAGATCTGTTTCGTATCCGATACAATTGACATCATCAAGGATAATATCTCCAGAGCCTTCGCCGAAGAAAGCACGACCGAGAGGAGTCCCAGTATTGCCGAGTCCAAGAATTTGACACAACACTCCAGCTTCGTCACCTCCCCATCCATCATGGCAGACGGTCCCCCATCGTCCGTCCTGAAAGACTTCGACTCGACCTTCGATACTTGATGAGCCACCGACAAGACGGATTGATGCTGAAGTCGTTCAAGGAAATTCGTTCAAACCATTAGCAGGCGATTAATTTACAATCTTTTGCCAAGCTCATTTATTCTTGGATTTGCTATTTGTGATTAACAAAATAGATCCTGTATATATATCTCGTAATTACTTTAATTAGAACGTTGATAATTATATTCAGATTTATTGGTCAATCATGCAATAAACACATATTTGGAATAAATCAGCAAAATTTAACGCAAAAAAAGAAATTTATGATTGCAAAATGGGAAATTTTCTCGCTCGGTCGCTACGCTCCCTCGCATACTGGTATTTAAGACAGTACAATGATGCAATAGATTTCGAAACCGCAGTTATTCTTTACGCAGAGATTCCCCTGTGTTTTACAATAGACAATGTAAACTCCCTAAAGGTCCTATTGAAGGGTCAGTAATTGAGGTGGACGGGGGACGCCTCTATCCCTGGGATTATTCGAGGAGTCCCCCCCCCCCCGAAAATTAGAATTGTGTAAATGGTAATTTAACGCTTTAAAGAGCTGTTCTAAACTGCAAAATTTTCTCTCTCCGTCGCAAAATAATAATCATAATTCACTTAGGGATCCGCCAAAATGCAAAGTATTTACACTGAAAAATGAAAAAATCTTATTTTTTAAATTATTATTATTATTATTTTTTTTTTTTAATTACTTAATTTATTTTTTATTATTATTATTATTTTATTATATATTATTATATATTTTATTTGGGGGTGGATGAACCGTCACAAACCCACCCCCGCTCCCCCGGTCACTAGTCGCGTCCCCGCGGGGACAAGAAATCGCTGCCCCTGCACGACAGGAATTAAAGATGTTTCAATGATCTCATTTAGTTCTTGGTCGATACTTTATGAAAAGCCAGTTCGTCAACATGCTGCTGGTTAGTACATCAGCTTCTTACAGGCGTACATACCGGAACATATAACTCTGAACTCTTAACTCTGAATTGAACTCTGAACTAACTGAGACCTGAAACTAAACTGATTTCTGATGCAAATCAAAAGCTAGACGAACTGGTGAATTAACTACCTGATAATTAATAATGGAATAAGGAGATCTAGGATAAACAACGGCGTATCCAGGGGACCCCCAAGGGGCCATGCCTTCCCCATTTTTATCCGCTAAAAGGTCATTCATGAAGTCAAGACTTTAACCCTACCCCTCGCCCTATCCCAGGTGTTGGTGGGTGTGAGTGTCGGTGTGTTTGTACCTATATGTGACACTGATTGTGTTTGTCCCCCCCCCCCCCTCTCCCAATGTGCCTCCTTGTTCAAAAACGTCTGGCTACACCAGTGAGGATAAAATAAATGTTTCAGGCTTTCTCAAGACGTAACTTACATGACTGGGTGCTGCTGCATTGCACTCCTGCGTCCTCCCAGTGTGCACAGTTGTGGACTTTTACACCGTTGTTTGGACAGGAGAACAGCTCCGTTTCATTCCCGACGCAAGCAACATCGTCGAGCATGATTTCACCTGAGCCTTGCCCAAAGGCAGCTCTACTGACAGCAGTCCCAGCATCACCGAGACCAAGGCTTTGACATACGACTCCAGCATCGGTGTCATCCCACCCATCATCACAGACGGTTCCCCATTGTCCGTCATGAAAGACTTCGACTCGACCTTCTTTACTTGTTGAGCCACCAACCAGACGGGTTGATCCTGCAAACATAGGTGTAGAGTTGCATGAACCTTCTGACTGTAAGCATTACTTATTTTCATTTTTATCATTTATTTGGGTAATGAGAGGTATGCTATATATTTCAGTGGGAATTATATATAAGTCAGTCACTGAGTACTGACACTCGTAATTATATTCTACTTGGAATATATATATAAACAATATTACTTTAAATATTTTAACAATATTACATCACCTTGTCACGAAACCTACAGCATTTTCCAAGACGAATAATTCAGTGTGGTCTGAATGATATGGAATACCAAGTAGTTATTTAGGTCAGTCATTATCATAATCTTTATAATTACAACTATTCAGCGTTCGATAGCCCTTTTTATAGCCGTAACTTGAACTTAAGTAATTGTGTGGATTTTTACCTGGCGTGGTCAGGGAGCAACGTACTCCTGCGTCTCTTTCATGTCCACACCTAGTGACACCAATACCAGCATTCCCACACTGGAAGATACTCTTTTCACCCCCGAGGCAGTGGACGCCAGCCAACAAAACTCGCCCTGTGCCTTCACCAAAACCAGCACCCGAGAGAGCTTCGACTGCAGAACCGTATCTCAGAGACTGACAGACTACGTTGGCATCCTTGATGTCCCAATCACTATCGCAGACGGTTCCCCATTGTCCTTTATAAAGAACTTCTACTCGCCCTTCATTACTTGCTGAGCCACCGACAAGACGGATTGATTCTGCGATCATGAGCATAAAGTTGCATGAAACTTGAGGCTGACTGTCACTATTAACATCTTTTTTTTTCTTAATATAAAATTACTTCTTTATATTTTGACTTCTAACAGCTTGTATTACTAAACATTGCATCGAAAAAGTTTCTCATTATTTTCAGTAATAATAGGTGGTGCTTTTTTTTTTTTTTTTTTTTAGAGGAAGGTTATTTTCAGCGCCCATTATACTGCAAAAACATGAAAAACATATATGCTCATTAATTCATTCCATACGGTATGTGCGATCCGGGATATAGTTTCCATAAAATTCAAAATTTTAATTAGCCTTGTTCCATTAGCGAATTGAATTGATATCGTTACCATACATGATGCAATGTGAATAATATCGATTTTTTTTTGTACTACGGACTAAAGCTTTATAACTCGAATTACTTAAATTTTTTTATTACAATCGATATACAGCTGAACAAACATCACCATGATAGCATTGTCAAGAAAAATAAAAGAATTTCCAAGAGAGGTAAGGCATAATCACCAAATTTGGTCTCAGTATGAATGCAAAGGTTTGTTGTTGTTTTTTGTTTGTTTGTTGTTGTTTTTTAGGGGTGGGGAAAGGTTTTTAAAGTTATTCTTTATTATTATCTCTCAAATCAAATACATATTGTACAAATCCTTGCAAAGGTGCAATATAGGCCTACATCGATCATTCGTTTAATCATATTCTTTGTAATGACAAAAAACTCAAGAGTCCAACATACTTATATATACCCACACCATAAACATAAGTCGATGACTTTACCTGATGTGGTTAGAGAACAACGTACTCCTACATCTTCTTCATGTCCACAATTACCGCGACCAATACCAAGATTTCTGCACTCGAGGATACTCGTTTCAGTCCCGGAGCAGTCGACCTCATCCAAGAGAATGCGCCCTGTGCCTCGACCGAATCCAGCACGATAGACAACTTCGAGAGCGGAACCGAGTCCAAGGGATTGACAGACAGTGTTGGCATCATTCAGGCCAAAATTATCATCGCAGACGGTTCCCCATTCTCTCTCGGAGTAAACCTCCACTCTCCCTTCGTTACTCGAGGAACCACCGACTAGACGAGTTAATGATGCTGCAGACATAATCAATTCAATCAAACAAACCTGACTTTAATAGGGTGCGTTTACAACTCAGTTGTTTAGCCGGAATCAGCGTTGTGAAACATAGCTATGAAACAAAGTTTTGAAACACTGTTCCATGGTAGGCTTCTTTTCTACAGGGAAATCAGCCCCTCGATTCACTGCACTGAGTGAGTTTTGAAACTGTGTTTCAGTGGAAAAGAAAAAGCTCCGGACACAACCGTGTTACCAACAAAATGCTAATTCTGGCAAGCAAAAAGGGATCTATAAACGCATTCTAAGTGGAAAACCTTATTCTGCTGCACACACTTTCTTTAATTTTTTTTTCAAACAAGTTATCACTCTCAGGCGGTCTTAACATTAAGTGTACGTAAATGCAAGGATATTATACGAACAAGGTTAGATTTCACTTATTGGCTTGATAATGAAGACGAAAATGATATGTCCATGACTCTCGCAATGCACTGTAGCCAAAAATATATTTAATACTCAAATTTTCGAAGCCCCTGCGTCTTCTTTAGGAGCAAATATATTAACGTACCTACACATCTCAATTTATGCAGATGATATGACAATATAGACTCAATTTATAGATTGGAAGTAATTCTAGAGAGCTTTAGGAAAATATCCAGACTTAAGATTAATGGAAATAAAAAAAAATTATTTTGCCTCGATCTGGAGCCATCTGTTGGCGCTGCAACTTCTTATCCTTTCGGAAAGGCAGTTGACATTGTAAAAATATTAGGTATTCATTTTTCATAACATCCTGACATTGCTGAAGAGATGAATTATAATGAGATTTTGAGCAAAATTAAGAAATTGTTAAATCTCACTCTGATCTTCACTTGCTGAAAACATACGCATATTCAAAATTGATTTATATAAGCTCTTTGACTCCGACGCCTGAATGGGTTTTCAAAGAAATTGATGAGATCTGCTTTAATTTTCTATGGCGAGGGAAGGACAAGATAAAAAAAAAGTACCTTGTATTTTGATTGCAAACAAGGAGGACTGAAAATGATTAACTTCAGACTTTTTGTGAAGGTGCAAAGGGTGATGCGGATCAAAAGACTTGTAACTGGAGACCAAAAAGTGAAATGGGAAAAGTACTTCAAATTTTTACTGAGACCATTTGGGGGAAATCTAATTTTCTATTGTAATTATTTACCTAACATGATCAACATACAGTTACCAAAGTACTACCAGGAAAATAATGATAAATATTTGGTTTGATATGAATGCGTTTATTAAAAAGGATGCAACTAATAAATATTTTATTATTTTTTCAATAATAGGTGTATTTATAAGAAAGGAAAAACATATTTTCATGAAAGTCTTTTCTTAAAAAACACAAATATAAATTGTACCATATTACAGATGAAGAAGGAACATTGAAGTCAGACACTTATTCAGATGTATGGGAATAGATGAAGAGGAAATAGCATTGATTAAAGAAATATATCCAGATACGCCTGAAGAATAGAAAATAGATTTAAGAAAGCATACTTCAGTTGACGGTCTAAAAATTGAATTTATGTTTTCAAAGAAAACTTTTCAATTTGAATCAGTTTGTTCAAAGAATTTGTATAGGCGTGCATACAAAAGATGGCCGACATTCCTGTTAGTTTCGGAATTTACAATTATCATATAATATATCGGTAAAAGAAATTGAAAAGGTTTTTTTTTGTCGTCCTAGATTAAGCGAATTGGATAATAAATTGAGAGAATATCAATTTAAATTGCTCTATAATATTATTTTTGTGAACCATCATTAATTTTATACAGGTTTCACTTCATATCAAGCGATAAATGCTCATTTTGTGGTAAAGATGAGGAAACTTATATAGGCATATTTTTTTTTAAATGTAAAATGGTAAAAAAATTATGGGAACGGTGCAGTAACATCAATTCAATTCAATTCAATTAAAATCATTTTATTACCAACAATAACACTTGCAAATAATACAGAACATTCATTATATCATTTACAAAGTACAAAAAAAGTACAACAAATTTCGTTTAGAATGTTCAAAATACAATGGAAAATAACATATGAAGGAAAAGAGAGACCCACGAGAAAGACAAGCTTGTAGTTTGTGGGTCACTCAAATAAATAAATATGAAGTGTGACGGACTACGGGAATAAAAAAAAAAGAAAAGAAAAAAGAAAGAAACGCGACACGCAACAGTAAAACAAAACACATACAAGATGCAGAAGAGAACAAGTAAATTTTCTGACTTTAAGTATATTATTATTGAAAAATAATTCATCAGTATGAGCATGAAATTGTAAATTAAATATTATTCTCAATGATTTTTTCTGTAATAATAACAACAACATCTTAGATATTCCCATTCTTAAAGACATGATTTGGAAGGAAATTCAAATTGGATTAGAGAAAACAACTGAAGATAGGCAAATAATCAATCATGTTATTTTATTAATTAAATATTTTATATATCTTAGTCGGGAGAAAAAGAAGCCTCCAAGTACTGAATAAATAGGACAAAACTGCTTAAAAGTAAACAAGAAAAGAGAAAGATTGCTACCGAACGTAATACTTTGACACTACACTATAAGAAATGGGAACATTTCAAAGTAACACACATAAGCATGAAACGAATATAATGGGCACGATGGGTGAGGAGTGGAGGGGTCCGCCTGGTTCGCGATCGTGTGGAGTTGGCGGCTCTTTGCCGGTATAGAATGCCCTTATCTATTCTCTTCTCTTTTCTTCTTTCTTTTTGTCTGTTTTGTTTTTGTTTGTGTGTTTGTTGTTTGTAGGGGGAGGGGGAGGCTTTAATCTATAATATTCATTCATTATAATTAATTTGAGTGCTCTGTGTACTATACAGTTTTTAAATTATATTATGTATTACTGAAGACTGTATAATGTCCTTTACTTATGATATGTTATGTACATGAACTAAAAATGAAGATGTATGATTTTTCATTTGTACTGAATGAATGCAATAAAGAATGCTACAAAAAAAAAAAAAAAAACTAACTAAAAACTAAAAATGAAGATGTATGATGTTTTCATTTGTACTTAAAGGAGAATGAAACTCAACATACATTAGCTGATAATCAGCCTGTTCAAAATATCTTGAAAATACTCTGATTTGATTACTCAATAAGGAGAACAGTCTCTCTAAAGTTTGCAGATTTCTTGCTAGATATTATCCCATGGGGGCTGCCATTTTGACAAAACTGTGATGTCATTGCGGTACATGTCCATTTACCTGTACACAATGGATAAGATGTTTCAAAGGGAAGGGCTATTGTACAACTAAAGCCACCCATGCAAAATGGCAGCCATCTTGGTACCCCCATTGCCTCGCACAGGTGATATCTGAGAGCAGTTGTAGGTCTTTGTCACTTCTTTGAAGAATTGACAAAGCTTTGTCAGACCAAGCAACTTACAAGTACATGCCAAATCCTGCTCAACAAAAGAAACAGCTGAACCAAATATCTTGCACAAATAGGTTATATGACAGGATAAAAGTATCTTCATTTGAATGTACATGACTACAAAAATGGTTTATTATGAGAAAATCCAGTGTCATGCATTCCACAGCTGATCATGAGTGTCATCATAGCTAGTGTATAGGTCAGTGGGTATCTCACAAATAGAACTGCTCTGACATTACTTTGTAAAGAAAATGGCAGCCCCATGGGATAATGTCAAGCAAGGAAGCTGCAACTTTTGGAGACACTGTTCTCCTTCTTAAATAATCAAATAGGAGTTATTTCAAGATATTTGTAATAGGCTGACAATTATCTACATGATTATAGGCTAATGTTTGTTGCCTTTTATTCCCCTTGAATGAATGCAATAAAGAATGCTACAAAAAACAAAAAAAAAACTATCGTTTACAGGTTGTGATGGAGGGTGCATCATGTAAATAGTTTGGGGGTAAGGACGGTTTCCCCATCTTATATTTGATACCTATTTTGACTTTATAGCTCTGGGGGCGTTTCATGAAAGGACTTGTCAGATATTTTATCCGACAAATTTGCTCTCAGCCAATCAGACGCAACGATTTCAGTAGCTTATAACAGTTGTCGGATAAAATATCCGACAAATTCCTTTCATGAAACGCTCCCCTGGACTCCAAAGCGGACTTTCATCCTGTTAATGTTATGATATTGGAAATTAATGAATTTACGAATTTGGACTTGTGATGGAGGTTGCAATGTAAATAGTTTGGTGAGCTCCATCAAGCAGTTTCCCATGTTCATAGTACATGCTCATTGTCGTCAAATAAACCATAGAATGTGCATCCATATAAAGCTATGGATGTGTATTCAACTCCAGCGCATGCACTATATTATGTATAATATAGACAATACTGGTCAGAATCATTACAACTCATGTTAAAATGAACAAATTTAACGTTAATTAACATCTAGTTCTTTATTGCCACAACTTCTGGGCAGTGTTTTATCAAACTTGTTATCAATAAACAAGATACGATAAATGTTATAACATATTTCATTTCTTTTCTTTCATTTATTTTCATTTCCAAACAAATCTTTCAGCATATTATTTCATTTCATTTCATTTCATTTATTTTCATTTCCAAACAATAACATAGATACAACATAATTCAAATAATATTTACAAAGTTAATACAAACGATTCGAACTAATTATCGTATGGGTAACTGCAAATGACAAACATATAAAACCTTGAACAGAATTAAGTTACTTTTGGAAACTGAGTGGACTGCTAAAAAGCAAGCTTGTAGATTGCAGTCCACTCGCGTACAAAATCAACAACAACAACAACAACCTATAGAAATTCCTACATTTGATTATATCGACTATGAACAGATTTGTCATAGAACTGTGGAAATTGTTACAGGCCTGTTGATAACAAGTTTTCTGAAACAGGGCTCTGGGGGCGTTTCATCAAAGGACTTGTCAGACATTTTATCCGACAAATTTGCTCTCAGCCAATCAGATGCAAGGATTTCAGTAGCTTATAACAGTTGTCGGATAAAATATCAGACAACTCCCTTTCATGAAACGCTCCCCTGGTCGTTGAATTAAGTTAGAGGGTATTGTCAGAGTATAACAGAGACCTGAACCATCATGATGGCCAATATTAGCAAGATTTCAATGAAAATTTCATACCTATTCCTCCCCAAAACCATACAGTCACTACAGCTTGACATTTTTTCCAACAATCTTTTTATGTTTATTCATCGTTTTTTCAAAGCTTAAAAACTGTTTCAGCATTCTGAAGTCCATTATAAAGTGGTTTCCCTGCGAGTTTTTTTAAAAGTATTATTATTATCATTAGCATTATTATTATTGTGTGTGTGTGTGTGTGTGTGGGCGTTTAGGGGCTGCAGGGTAGGGGCTACAGCTTCCCCATTCCCCCAAGATAATTTAAAATTCCAATATGCGGGCACCCGCCACTTCACATTCGGGCAATTAAGCCGGTATAATCTATGCGTATCTTGTTATCTTATAATTTATACTTTGAAGACAAAATTACATTTTCATGAAGGTATAGCGTCAAAATCTTTAAGAGCTGTAAAGTGGTAACTCGGGGTGGCGACGCCAGCCCCCTCTTCCACCCATAGTCAACAGAATTTTACACATGGAGGATTTTAAGCATTTAGCAAATGTAATAATTTCAACTCACTTTGTGGGTTGTAGCATTGCACCCCTACGTCCTCCGAGTGTTGGCAGTTTTGGTAAATAGAGTTTGGACCAGAGCTTGGACAGGAGAAAATATTCGTTTCATTCCCGAAACACTGGACGTCGTCCAGGATGATATTTCCAACACCTTGCCCAAAGGCAGCGTTACCTAGGGAAAATCCTCTTGTACCTAGACCAAGACTTCGACACACGACTCCAGCATTGACATCTCCCCATCCATCATCGCAGACGGTTCCCCAAAATCCCCCGTAAGTGACTTCCACTCTCCCTTGGCTCCTCCATAAGCCGCCGGTAAGACGGACTAAGGATATTACAAGAAATTATTAGTAAACAATTATTTTCCTTCTCCCTTCATGCTCAACGAAAGAATGAACAAAAAGCCGATTCAAATAATATAAACAGTAGCTAAAGTTGAACAAACATTACTTTATTTGTCGGAGAAATAGAAGTTCTGATTTCTATTTCAAAACATTACTGAAACTGACAAGCTTTAAAGGGAAGCTTGAGTTCTGGGAAAGGTGACAAATAATTTGTGAGCTTTCTCATTCTTTTTAGATCAGTTTGGAAGAATATCATAGTAGAAATGTCCCCTGAAAGGGATTTCTCTTCAATGCCCTCATATTCGAAATATGACGAAAAATAGCTGAAGTTTTCGGGCAGAACATTTATGGCACATCTTTGTGCGGTCCCACACACCCATTTCTGTGTGCGGTGCATGTGCTTTTAAGCAATTTGGGGTTCCAAAAGCTCACAGTATACATCAATTCTTATTTAGACATGATCAGCCTTTCCCAATTGCTTCACACTGTTATCGCATGACCAGAACTCAACTTTATCTTTAAATACAGACGTACTGAAACTGCAGAGAAAAAAAAAATCGCAAAATAGGTATAGCTCTGATTGGCTGCCGCAGTATCGGTTATCTTTATTTTATTGCATTTTACTCGGATGAGTGCAAGATAGAAAAGCTGCAGTAATGGGGTGTTGCAAGAAAGTTGCGATTGATTGCAAGTTGCAACTGATCGGTACTGACCAATCAAAATCATTGTTGCAAACGCATCTTCTTGAATGGGCAGACCCTGAATCATTCAGAATGGTTGTTCTAATTTGCTTTACAATTTGCAATTGATTGCAACTTTCTTGCAACACTGCAGGGTAAGTCTCTATATTATGTAAAGCTATTTTTTTATTTGAATTTAATGATTTGTTTATTTAAGTAATGGCATAATTTACTTGATTTGAATGCAGTGGATAAAGATATCGTTCCTTCAACGCTCTTGGACTTGGGTAACTACTGGTTGGTTTAAAAAATGTCTAATTCTAAGTTATTTTAACCAGTGTAGCACCTCAGGGTTTGAACAATTTTGGCAGTTGACTTAACCCAACTGGTGGGTATAGATATTTACCAACATCACTTTTTAAAGCAGCAATGGGAACTTTCTACCCACTATACAGTGCGTCCAATAAAAGTTAACAGTTGGAAAAAGTCTCCCAAAATAAATATTTCAGAATATTTTCAATAAATTTCCATTCTTGTAGATAGCTTAGTGTCTCTCCTATGCAATATCACCAAAAAATTTCACAAATCCTAACGATTGAGTCAGGGGCGGATCCAGGATTTAGTATAAGGGGAGGGGGCACACAAAATTAATGCAGGTTTGTCAACTTTTGGGAAAGGTAGACCTGTATTATTTTGGTCTTGCCAGCTTCTCGAAAAGTCGCTCAGTGGGAGGGGGGGGGGTGCTATGGGGGTCCAGTTTCCCTCCATAATTCTCTCACAAGCAACAAAAAAAAAAAAAAAAAAAAGTTTTCATTCTAAAAGGGGAGTCAAAATGCATACTTTTCTTCCAAAAGGGATCCGCCACTGGCTTGAGTGATCAAAATCCATTTTTTTTTAATGGTGCAAAATTCAGACTTAATAAAAATTGATATGTTTGCTCTGGCTGGTATCAACAAAGCTGAGAACCGTTTTAAAATTGACAGTTCAAAAAAATTTCCCCAGTTAAGTATTTCAAAATATTTTAAGGAAATTTTGGACAGCTTAGAGTCTCTTCTATTAAATGATACCAGAATATATCACAATATTTTACGCTTAAGTGAGCAAAAGCCACTTTTGTGAAAGGGTGCAAAATCCATACTTGACAAATGTTTGTATGTTAGGCTTAGAATTTGTCATATTCTGATCAATAAAAGACAATTCATGAAAGAACAGATTTTGTTCTCTGTATGTCCTGATATATCCCCTCAAAAACTTTGGCTGAATGAGTATGCAGGTGAAATGAAATGACTCACCAAAAGTAATTAATTGCTCACTCAAGCATAATAGCATATACGCCTATCAAATTTATCTGAAACAACAATTTAATTTCATCTATTTCTGTGTTTAACTCTCCATTAAGTTTTTTTTTAATTGGAATAACAGCATCATGGTTAAGCTGAATGACATAACTGTTGATATTTTTCTCACTTACTTCGTTGCGCATTCGTTAATGTTGACAAGAAACAGGCTATTACACAAGTCAGCAACATCATCTTGGTCAAGAGAAGCTGTAGCAAAGCCGCCTCAAACAATAAAGATGAACCAGGCTGATGGGCAAATCACCTGAAACACTTCGCAAATCTGTTGACGAGCACTTTAGAGCAGACGATGTTGACTCCTCTCCTCTCGCCTATATTCTAATCTCTCTCGGAAATAAATACGAAGTGAGTAGAGTACACATCCTGTTATGCAATGGCGGATCCAGCATTTTTGACCGGAATGGGGTAGGGTGGTGAGGTGAAGAAAAAGAAAAATATTGCCCTTTCCCGAGTATGTATCAAGTATGCATCAAAATTCGCATGTGGCAAAATAAAAAAAAACAGAACTTCAAAAAAAAAAAAACACAACACAACACAACACAACAAATCGTAAAAACAAAACAATCCCAAAAAATAAACAGAACCAAAAAAAAAAAATACCCTCCCACCCCCCCCCCCCCTCCCCACACACACACGCCATATTAGCCGGGGACACAATAGTACACGTTTGTATAATTATGTGTATTAGAATAATGGCAGACTTTGTTTGGCGGGGTTAGGGCGGGGGAAAGGGAGGATGCGTGTCCCTGTGCCCCCGATATCCACCCCTGCATGTGATGATACACTTTTCTGAACTGATCCACTTGACACCAACTAGGAAGCTGAGATGGTAGGAAGTGCTGATCAAGCTTCGACGTTACAATACTGATGGTATATATATCAGTATTGAAGAAAAATAATCGTATCAAGTTTAATGGTTGATGTACTTTCAAAGCGTTGAAAATTATTGAGTGCAACTGAATTATATTAGACATATTAATACTTTGCCAATTATTTAAAAAATCTCGTTCATATAAAACTTTGTTCTATTTTCATTATTTGGGGGGGGGGGGGGGTTTAAAAAGACCCTCATGAAACTTATATATATACTCTCGAGCAAAGAAAGGAATAAGAAAAATTCAAATTTTCACCCCTTAAAAAGCGCAATATGAAGTAAAATTTATATTTGGGGTGCGGAAGTACGAGATCCTGAGCAAAGCGACCGAGCTTTAGTAAAATTAGCATTTTGAACATCTTTAAAACACTATTATGAAATATACACTGGATTTTGGGCGCATAATCATTAAGGACCATATTTTTTTCATTCTTGTATCCCCTTTGTCTTCTCTCCTTTCCGTTTTTTGCGCCCCCTCAAGTACAGCCCGGGGCACGTGCCCTCTCTGCCCCACTCCTACCCAGTAGATCCGCCACTGGTCACAGCATTAATAATATTAGCGCTTTATAAGAAGCCATTACTATTATTATCATCATTATTATTATTATTATTATTATTATTATTATTATTATTATTATTATTATTAGTATTATTATTATTAGTATTAGTATTAGTATTAGTATTAGTATTAGTATTAGTATTAGTATTAGTATTATTATTAGTATTATTATTAGTAGTATTATTAGTATTATAGTATTATTAGTATTATTAGTATTAGTATTAGTAGTAGTAGTAGTAGTAGTAGTAGATCTGCTTTTACTTACCCTCCACCTTTCAACTTTCAAAATATTTCCTCTCTCTCTCTTCTCTCTCTCTCTCTCTCTCTTTCTCTCTCCATTTTTTTTACAGCTCAGGCAATATTTCCGTCTTGAGATTACATGTTATACCCTCATAAAATACTATACACACTTTCGACCTTCTGAGGAAGTGAAAGAACCAGCAAATAATCACAAATGATGACCGTGATAAACTTAAAGAGCGCTGCTAACCATATCCGATGAAGTTCTTCACCACGAAGGTAATATCGAGTGGCCCATGACCCTGAAGTAGTTAATGAAGAGGCGTATCGAAAACTTTTTAAATCAAATGAGTGGCTTTCGAATCAGGAGCGGGATTAACGGCCCTTGGCATTATTCAAAGTTACGATTCATTATGGCAAGATCACATGTCTTCCTTGCAGTGATAGGGGTTGTCACGTTTGTCGTTGGATTTCATAAAAATATAGATGAAGTTAGAACTGAGTATCATGAATATTTGTCTTTATGATATTTTCCAACATAAGTTACTTATAAAAGATTCCTGAAATATTTTATGCAAACTTGTTCAAATTACTGTTTTAAATCCACTCTCCGGACACACATGGGCCAACTATAATTTAAAGGAGAATTAACCTCAAACAATAAGACGATAGTGTTCAAAGGTGTTATTTATTCCTACTTGTTAGACTATATGGCTTAGCGTCAAAATATACGAGATCGATACAAATCAAGATTTTCTGAGCAAAATTTATCATCTGCTAGCAATATGTATCGTCTGCTAGCAATACATGGGGGCTGCCATTTTTTTATTTGTACAAGAAGATTTTCCTAATCCAAATGCCATATTGCATTTTTCAAAATTATAAACCCATTTGAGATTAAAAATATAGAATAGATATGTCAATTTATTTTTAAACCGAAGATTTCCTTATATATTTCTGTTGAAAATCGATATTCGCTTAATAGAAATCTATTTTCTCGATATTGGACGTATGGGACGGAGCAAATTAATTCAAATTTTATGGATGCTTCTTCCCTGAGCATCTATAGCGGCAAACTATGCATTCACCTGCTTTTGCATAATGGGACTTGAAAAGTCAGAATGCATGCTGCATATATTATGTTCTGCTCTGTTTGGCAAACCCAAGAAAATAGATTTTTGTTAAGCAAAACCAGACAATTTAAAAGTATCATTATAAAGATTTATTTTTTATAATACATGTAAACACCCACTTTATATTTTCCGTCACATATGGGATTTTAGGTAATGAAGAAAATCAATTTAGGTCTTGGATTCAAAATATCTTCCTGACTGGAACATTTCTCAATGGTTCATGTACAACTCCAAATCAGCAAGAAAATGGCAGCCCCCATGTAAATGAGTAGGAGACGATACCGGGTGTTGGAATATCTTTATTTATACCCTTTTCTGATATCTTATTAGAAAATGATTCAGGCCAATAAGTAGGAATATATTACACCTTCCAATATAAGTAAATTTGTCATCAGGGGGTAATTCTCCTTTAAACAGATCCAGAATTTTAGTGTTTAGAGTTAGGGTTGTGTAGATATTGCTATAATAGGGTTAAATTATGTTAGGGATATGGGTAGGGTTGAGGAAGGGTTACGATTGGGTTTAGGGGCAGGAGAGCGAAGTGTCTTCATATTGGGGGGGGGGGGGCACCAAAAAGATGGGCAGCGTTCTTGGGAAATGCACATACAAAACTAATATCACCACGGGGCGGATCGGAAAATGCGATTTCGAGATATTGGTAGCATATAATATACCGGACAAATTAGTTTTCCGGACAGACGATTTTGAAATGCCTTTGATGATGATGATGCACAGCACTTGTATAGCCCCATATATCTGTTTAAAAACTGCTCCATAAAAAAAATTACTTGTCACACACTTGCTGAAATAGGTAAGTTTTGAGGCCTGATTTAAAACGATCAAGTCCAGTAATGATTTGGAGATCATGCGGAAGCGAATTCAAATGGCAATTTGAACAAGTTCGCATGCAATATATCATGAATCGTTCAAAACTTATGCTGGGCAATATCATGAATAACAAATATGCATGATATTGAGAGTTACTTGATGCATATTTTTCATATAATGCGATGGCAAACGTATATAACCGCTTCACTTTGTCCGGACATTTTGTGTATATTAATTGATTCATGAATGGTAGATTTCAGCATGGCAGCCACACAGCCATGGTATTATGTAAATTTGATCTGGATTAAAGAAGAACCTTTTGAGTTATTAAAAAATGATTTTTGGGGGGCCGGGGGAAAGGGGTCAAAGTTTGGTAAAAGAGCACTTTGCTGTTGTTGTTTTTTTTCAAGGGAATCTTACACCCTTTCCCAAAGGAAATTTTAGTCAGTATGTTTTTGTAATGTAGGCCTACAGCTATACCTCTTCCTTCTGACAAAATTTGGTCCATGGGAAAATTTAACCCGATTTTTAAGGGCCGTCTGACAACCCATCCCGACGGAAAATTTGATCTTTTTTGTGTGTTTTGGGGGGGTTTTTGTTGTTGTTGTTTTTGTTTGTTTGTTTGTTTGTTTGTCGTTTTGTTTTGTTTTGTTTTGTTTGTTTGTTTTTTGTTGTTGTTGTTTTTTTTTTTTTTTTTTTTTTGGGGGGGGGGGGGTAATGTAGAGTCATACAACTTCCTTGGCCTTCTGACAAAGTTTGGTGCATAATACCTATGTCAGATGGGTTGAAATCGACCCGACTTTGTGGGCCCTTTTCCGGGGGCTCTGGGGCCAAACCTGGCAGCTAATATTTTTGTGAATGACATGAATGGTCTAAATCTAATCTGATATGTAAATATGTGAAATGGGGTTACTATTTCGGGACAGGCTCCAAGGCTTCTCCTACTGAGCGTAAAATAAAAAAAACCCAAGCAAAGAAATGACGTCGTAACAATGCATGCAGATCACCTGACCGAAGAAAGGTCACCTGACAATCAGTCCCCATGTGTTCAAATCACAGAACTCCTAAAGTTCTGTTCTGGACTCTTTTTATTGGAGTTTTTTATTTGCCGACTATACGTGATAAGCCGAGTGATGGCGCGATCCCGAGAACCTGTTGGCCCCGAAACCACAGAACTCCAAAAGACGAGTTCTGTGCCCGAAACAGGTTCTCGGGATCGCGCCATCACTCGGCTTATCGCGTATAGTCGGCGAATAAAAAACTCCAATAAAAAGCGATAAAAATAGTCCAGAACTAGACTAGTACGAGGCAGGCCTACTATAAGAGCTCTGTACTCTCTGTACTCTCTGCATTTTGACGCACCGTATACATAAGTAGTACATACATACGTACGCCCAGCTAGCTAGGGATATATATGCACTTCCGATTGTTTTGAAAAGTGGTCGTCGTAACGTTTATCACACATACGGAGCATAAACAGGGGATTACTTTGGGATTTTGGATTTTGGATTCTGTATTTTGGATATATTTTGGACATATACTTCGGATCATTTTGGATTTGCTTTGAATTCAGTTTGGGGGATATTCGGATTGCAGAAGGGTAAGCTGACATTTTTGGGCCGTTCACGCACTCTGCACCTGCACCATAATCCATATAGCTTTTGTTTAAATTTCCCGCCAAAACCACAAATGGCGGGCGCCACTCCAGTGGCAGAGAATCAAACTCATCTGAAGCCCTCAGTAGAGGATGGAGGTTTTCAAGTAATAAGAAAACTAAAATTAGCCAAAAAAAGGATGAGAGAGGGTAGTTTAAGTGATGTGGAGGAGTTGGCGGCGGATACCGACTTCGGCACCCCGCCGTCAACTCCGCTCAAAACAGGTGAAAACGCCAAAAAAACAGACCTTAAGGTGCTCTTAGTACCCATAGAGAGAAATAAAAACCTGAGCGCAGTAAATCAGCTAACTATCAAGAAAGATATAGAAAAGGCTTGTAGGTCTCCCCCAGACTACATTAAGTTTGTTCGAGGTGGGAAGGGGCTCTTAGTAAAATGCAGAAATGACAGGCAATATAAAGCCTTAACCCAGATACCGGAGATCGGCAAAATTGCAGTAAAAGCAGAGGAAAAAACCTACGCCTCGAAAGGGGTCATATTTGGGATTTCTCTTGAGACATCTGAGGAAGATATTCTGCAAGAGCTAGAACGAAGTAGGGTAGTGAAAGTTGAGAGAATGAAAAAAAGAATTGAAGGTGATTTGAAGCCCCTAAAAACTATCATACTGTTTTTCTCTACCCCTCAAGTTCCTGAATATGTTGAATTTTGCTTCCAGCAGATAAGAGTCAAGGAATACATTCCACCAGTACCCAGGTGCTACAAATGCCAAAGATACGGGCATTTAGCAATAAGATGTAAAGCTAAGGAGAGGTGCCCTAGGTGTGGCCTAGGGCATTCGGTAGAAAGTTGCGAGCTGGAGAGACAACATTTCAAATGTGTAAATTGCAATGGTAACCATTCGGCAGCTTATAATGGATGCGAGTCATCGAAAGAAGCACAAGAAGTGCAGCAAATTAAAATACAAAATCGAATTTCTTTTGCACAGGCAGTGAAACTACACTCAGAACAAAATGAGGAACATAAGCAGGAAAAACATTTTAAAAACTCAGAACTTAAGAATGTAATAAAAGAAAATGACAAAATAAATACTCGGAAAGAGAATTTAACAATTGTAGATTCCGATCAAACCGATATGGAAATCGTCTCCGGCTCGCAATTTTCTACCAAAACGGATACGACAAGCAATAAGTCTGAAAATACAGACCAAAACAATAGAAATTTCTTGAAAGGTGTCCCCGACATCACACTTGTCTCTTTCTTTATCAGATTAATCAGAATAGTCACAAAGCCAGATTGTAACCCATTTGATGAAATTACACATATCTTGAAAGATACACTGGGCTTACATCCCACCGTAGATGAATTACAGACCATTCATGGCCTATTCCACTAGCCTTGTTACACTCGTGGCTTTCAGCATTCTCCAGTGGAATGCACAGGGTCTTGGATGCCACGGGGATGAGTTAATTAGTTTTTTAAATCAGCAAACAAGACCCTTTGAACACTTTATGGGGTAGCCAAAAAACAGATACAAATGGTAAAGTAGTGGAAGAGTTTGCAAACGAGAGAAACCTAGTTATTTTGAATGATGGGAGTGCTACTAGAGTAGACTACCACACGGGTAATTTTTCTTGTTTGGATCTAACCTTAGCCCCTCCTTGTACAGCTAACAAAACAACATGGCAAGTCCTGAACAATAGTTTGGGAAGTGACCATTACCCACTGTTATGCCAATTGAACATATTGAATGAGAATAGTACACATACAAAGATTGATCAATCCCAACAAATTTGTTCAATGCTATCCACAAAGAATGTAAATTGGGATGAATTTAGGCATCTAACTGAGGAACAATGGGATACCTTACAGAATGAAGGTAAGGTTATAGAGTACCAAACTTTCATGGAAACAATTAGGTTTTCCCTGGAAAAAGTGAAAGCACATCGGGCGACAAAGAAAATAAAGAAAAACCCTGTGCCATGGTGGAATAAAGAATGCTCCTCTAGAATAAAGGAGAGAAATAGGGCAAGGAGCAAACTGAAAAGTTATGTAATACCCTCTGCTGATTTAGTGGAGGATTTCAAGAAGAAAAGAGCTATCGCTCAAAGAACTTTAAGGCAAGCTAAAAGATTATACTGGGAAAATACTGTCAGAACATTGATCGTTTTACCCCTCTACCGAATATCTGGAGTATGATCAAAAGGATCAATAATGATGGTATTTCAACCAGGAAAAACATTGTTCTCATGAGAGAGGATTGTTCCGCAATCACTGACAATGAAGTCGCGGATACTTTCGCCAGCCATTTTAAAACCATTAACGAAAGTTTTCAGGGCAAGGTTAATACCCCTGAACAAAAAGAAATTGCTAGCCAATGTGACGATATCATATCATCCTTTAGTGATGCACAGAGTAATAGTGTCCTTGATGAACCCTTTACCATGTATGAATTAAGTATAATATTAAAAACCTGTAAAGAGTCTTCTCCAGGTAAAGATGGAATTGGGTATGAAGTATATCAAAATCTCTCATATAAAGGGAGAGAAGTAATGTTAAATATCATGAATAACATATGGGTAACAGGAATTGTTCCCACCCAATGCAAGCATTATGTTATTGTCCCAATATTGAAACCACACAAGGTAGCTACAGATGTTTCTTCCTATAGGCCTATATCTCTTACTACCTGTTTCATCAAAATAGTTGAGAAAATTATCAAGGAACGAATGACATGGTTTACGGAAAAACATTGTCTGTTACCAAATTGTCACAGTGCTTTTAGAAAAGCAAGAAGCACAAAAGACAATATAACCCAACTAGAAAATGACATTCAAAAGAGTATTGGTAATAAAGAACATACCCTGGCCGTTTTCTTTGATATGGAGAAGGCTTATGACAGACTGTGGAAGAAAGGATTGATTTATAAACTGAACAAACTTGGTTTCCAAGGCAACACTGTTAGGTTCTTATGGAACTACTTAAGTGGGCGCTCTTTCCAGGTCCGGGCAAATCAGTGCTACTCAGTAACACATAACATAGAGGAAGGGCTGCCCCAGGGCAGCTCACTTAGTCCTGTCCTTTTTAATTTGATGTTATCGGATATACCGATGGACGCATCTGTCAATATTTCGACATACGCTGATGACTGTGTAATATGGAAGAGTGGGAAAAACATAGATTTTCTGAAAAGAAAAGTACAAATCTACGTAAATAACCTAAATGAGTGGTTCAACAAATGGGGTTTTACCCTTTCTAAAGAAAAGTCTGTTACTTTATTTTTCAGCAATACTAACAAAATTGTACAGATTGACTTAGATGGGGTCCCTTTACCACCAAAGGAGGAACATCTATTTTTAGGTGTAATGCTGGACAGGAAGCTTACATGGAGACCGCATATAAATATGATTGTAACAAGAGCTAAAAAGAAAATAAATATCATGAAAAGACTAGCGGGAACTACCTGGGGAAGTAGCTATAAAAGCCTTCTGAAATTCTATAAGGTGGTCATTAGGCCACTCTTGGATTATGCATCTGAGGCATATGATTCGGCTCATGATCATGTGAAGAACTTCTTGCTGACTATTCAATACCAAGCTCTGAAGTTGTGTACAGGGGCGTTGCCGGGAACTTCCTTAGAATCTTTACAGGTGGACACGGGTGAATTACCACTCGACCTAAGAAGATCCATGCTTAGTAAGGTATACAAAGCAAAAATAAGGCAAAACCCCACACATCCACTCCAATCCTCCTTGAAGAACTGCTGGCAATTTGAATATGAAAAGAATAAGAAAGTGCGTAAACCATTTGGTTTGAGAGTTATGGAAGATGAAATATACATGTATCATGCAAACGAATCACTCATGTCTTTTACCCCCATGCCGCCTTGGCATCTCTCTCCACCAGAAGTGTCATTGGCGCTACATGAGCTTGTGTCAAAAAGTGATAACATGTTTTATCAATACAATACAACTGTGGAGTATATTAATAAAATGTGGAAAAATAATCTCCATATTTATACTGATGGTTCTAGAGACCCTGCAAACGGCAGCGCCTCTGCTTGCTATTATGTGCCTGCAATGCGGGTAGTTGAATGTAAAAGAATGCAAAATTTTACATCATCTTACAGATCAGAATTGGCCGCAATTGTCTTGGCACTACGGTGGCTTGAAAATTTGAATGTTTATAATAAAGTGGTAATTTTGACAGATTCTCTGAGTGCTATTCAAGCAATCAAGGAAAACAATAACGACAATTTCGTAAAAGAAATTATAATCACCGCTACATGTCTAAAATACAAAGGCACAAAAGTAATCAGCTTAGAATGGATCCCATCTCACTGTGGGGTCCAAGGGAACGAAACGGCTGATTTCTATGCGAAAACAGCCCTAAAACAAAGAATAGAGATTAATAATGGATTGAATATCCAAGAAACCAAACATATTTTAAGAATTTTCATACAAAATGAATGGCAGAAGAGATGGGACAGGTCAAACTCAAAATTAAGAAAATACCAAAAAGTGGTCTCAGAAAAACCATCATTTCAGTATCTCTGCACCGACAAAAGTAGTGAAAAAATGATTCACAGATTACGCTTGGCAGGTTTGGGTTTGAATGATTTCCTGTTTAAGACAGGAAGACACACAACTGGAAAGTGTGATTTTTGTAACGAGAGAGAAACGGTATACCATTTTTTATATGTTTGCCCTAGGTTTATCATTCAACGCGCCCTGTTACTTGCTGAATTAAATGTGAGCAATGTCTCTGAGGCGGAACACAAAGTGGAGAATCTCAGTGTCAAGACACAAGGTGTACTCGTCAGATATTTCAAAAGGACTCGTCGATTTGTAATTGGTTGCCAAGAGGGCAACCGTGATAGTAAGGTGTAACCAATAAAGAGAACGGAATCGAAGTAAATCGGATAGGATTTATGTTGTGACCATTGAATGTTAATGTGTACAATCATATATATATATATATATATATTTTTTTTTTTTTTTTTTAAATAAGCTGCTCAAAGATGAACCACTTAGTTATATACTAACTATAGGTATAGGTGCACTTTTCTTGTAATTTCACTTAATTGAAAGGCCCTTTAATGTCAGTATATACTCTACTTAAAAACAAAAACAGAAAGAAAATCTGTGTACGTATTTATTTTGCTTTTATATATTCGGATTTTCTAATCAGGTTCTATGAGGAATCAGAAAGAGCGCCCCCTGCTCACGTTTGAGAGACATAGGGAATACTTGTATTCCTAAGACGCCCTCGAAATGTACCTCGAGCGGGCTTGTCAGGATAACGTTGTAAAATCAGGGCAGGAGTGGCGGTCCTGCTGGTATCCTGGAATCTGTACCTTTCTAACAAAAACTAAAGTTAGACCCACGGATCAACAAACAAAGTATAAGTGAAAAGAGCAATTTAGTAAGGCAACAATAGTCAAAATTGACTAGTTTGCCTATTTTAAAACAACAACAACAACAACAACATCGGTGGTGCTGCTGCGCTGCGCTGGCGAGCGGCGCGGGGTACTCAAACTGCTACTGCACTCTGCAATTATTTTGTCAACCTTAACCGTCGACGTCTGTTTTAGTGTTTTCCCTTGTGTAAACCATTTTCTCTGGCCTGGCAGTTTGGAGTGAAACAGAAATGTGTCTTCCTTGTAGCAATATTGTCAGTTTTTTCCCGTTGCTTTGGGTCTTGGCGATGCCAGTGGTGGGATCATTTTCTGGACCTGACACCGCTCTCCGATTCTCTCTTCTCATGATGTTGTATTCGATGCTAGAGAGTTTCATCAATAGATTTGTGGTAAGACCATGTAAGACATTAAACATGACTAAGTAAGAGTAATCTTTTAGTAACTAATAACAGACAGTGTATGATCAACTAATTAACTAACTAATTACTAATACTGTTACTAAGATTATAACTATAAAGAGTATAACTATAATATAAGTAGGCCTAGGCTACATGTATAAGTTATAAGCTCATTCAAAGTTGAAACTCTGCTACATATTATTAACACAGCTCTATTTGGGGATTCCAAGATGAAATTAAAGACTTACAAGATTAAGTGACAGTTACACAGGCGTGTAGCCAGAGCCTCAGAGAAGGGCAAAACACCACCTGAAAAAGAAAAAGCGGGGGAAGTGAGAGAAAAAAAACCACCTAAAAAGGTGCTACGAGCTGTTACCTTTTTCTCAAAATTTGCTCAAACGCCCACTCTTCTCACACCCGCCCCCCTAAAAATCCTAGCTATGCGGTTGCAGTCACAGGTGCATCAGTCATGTAAATCAACTTGGATCACAGCAATTTATCCAGCAATATAGTGGTTTAGGAAACCACTTGTTTGCATGCACATACTTGCGTGCACAGTGTTATGACCATTGTGTTGCAGTGTAGCGCTTTTGTGCAAAGACAAAGTGAATGATGGTTTCCTATAAATTTCACGATGATTTATTATCCACCAATGTAATAAGAGGTAATCTCATACTCAAAAACAATTTCTAAGTTCTGAAGAAAACTTGTCTTACAAAATCTGAAACTTGACGGCATATACAGTAGTTTGATTTTCCCTGTCCTTTGTCGTAGTCGAGTGGTTTAAACACTTGACTGGAGATGGGAAGGTCGTGGGTTCGAACCCCGGTGCGGCACTACTGTTCTTTGGCAAGACATCTACATTTGCCACTCTCCAACCCAGTGTTAAATGGTACCGGCAGGAATTAATTCCTTGAATGCTGTGAGCACCGAAATCGGTAGCCTAGCTAGAGCCGGGGTAATATTGGAGCGCCTTGAGCACCATTCATGGTGGATATGAGTGCTATATAAATATCCAATATTATTATTATTATTAAACATGCATAAAAATACATTTAAAAAATGAATGTACTGATGTACAGTAATAAGAAAGAATTGGATGATTTCAAAACATTTGTCTCCAGTGATTTTTTTTTTTCTCTCTGTGTTTCTTTACAGAAAATTCTTCTTCCTGTATTCACCATTGCCTTCTTTGCCATCATCATCTGTCTTCCAGTCAGCGTCGTTCCCTACCCTCTAGTCTGGTTCTACGGTCAAGTGGTGTGGATTATGGAACCTTTGGTCTTGTTAGTTGAAGCTGTTGGGGTGATCCAAATTACCATGAGGCTCAGCAAAGAGGTATCAGACCACATCGATGACAATGAGCTCCTTGCTAAGGTATGTCCTGCTCGAAAACATACGGTAGATTTCATGTTGTTGTCTCAGCTGAGGTGTTGAATATCTCTGACAGATTCTTGTTCGAAACTGAGTCATTTTTTTCGGTGATAACGTTAAAGGTCAGTCCCAAACATAAATGATATCTGATTGATACACATCTGTAAAACCCAGTTACACAACACACACTCATGACTCTTTCATTAGGAATCCAAGAAATACGGAATACAAATAAAAATATTCTGGGTTTATCATCACACAAAAAAACTAAATCTGTCAGAGTCAGTTTGTAGGTAAAGACAGAGAGCAGCCCATATCGCTATACCTGCTAACATCCCGCTGAGCAGTTTATGATGTATTAAAACATAAATAATAAAGTATTGTATTTCACTCGAATTTGCAAAGGACAGAGATGTGTGAAAACATATATTCCAATCAACCTCCGAGCTGGGAGAAGCGACCATGATCAAAGATAGATGTCACAACTGTTTTCATGGGACAATTATCAAGTTGAAGGAGGGGGTATTGTGAAGATTATTATTTAGATTATATATGGGCTGAAATGTGTTGTGTAGATGTAGTAAAAATAAAAAGGTCAGTACATAGTTCTAGAAATTTATATCTGCAATCCATGCATAGAAATTTTCCCTTCTGCTAGACACATGATGAATTATTGGGAGAGAATCAGGGGAGCGTTTCATCAAGCGATTTGTCAGTGATTTTCACTGACAAATTTGCTCTCAGCCAATCAGATGCAAGGATTTCAGTAGCTTATAACAGTTGTGGGTAAAAATCACTGACAAAACGCTTGATGAAACGCTCCCCTGGTCCCTGTTTTATAAAACTTGTTATTGATAAAAAGTTACAATACTAGTTATAAGTAAGTAATACATAAGATAGTGAAATCATTGCGTTTGATTGGATGAGAGCCCTGATTTCTTTCATATTATATTTGATATGACAGGCTTTAATAATGGGAACGGCAGCTATAGCGTACACGGCTTCCTTCTTCTTTGCAGTCCATATGTACATGTCAGGATCATGGCCTATTAAATGGTAAGATTATTTGGATTTTGTTTTCTGTCATTCATCTACCCCTCTCCCTCAATGGTACTAGAGGTGTGGATACATCACTGGACTGTCGATCAGACGATCACATCGTTCATGGTTTAAGTCCAGAGTCCCGCTGTGCCACTAATGTCTTTTGGCGAGATATTAAATCCACATTTGCCACTCTCCACCCTAGTGTAGTAAAATGGCTTTCTGCTCGGAAGTAATTCCTTGAGTTATTTCAGCGCCTTACGGCAGCTTAGCTAAGGCCAGGGTAATAGTCGGGAGTTTGTAGGCACCTTGAGTATCCCTTGATAGGATAGGTGTGTAATATGTACCGGTAGCTATTTTAGGATGAGTCTCTGTATGTTTCTTTTCTTCTCTTTTCTCATTCAGCTTGTTGTTGGTCATCATTCTAGTTTCATTGGTCCATCTCGTCTACACCATCAGAGCTGACCAGGGTAAGAAAGGAAAGCCTGTAGTCTTGACAACAAAAACAACAAAGAATCAGGGGCTGTATTCTGAAAACTGTACTGTATTTTATGTTAAAGAAAATTATGTTAATTGTCATAACAAACTGCAATTGTGCAGAATAAGCACTTAATATTGGTTCCAGCGCAGAAGTCTCTTTTAATTATGCTAAAAACATCCAGCTTTTAGTGCCAGTAGTAATGGTAGAGATGATAGGAGGAGGAGGAGGAGGGGGAGGAGGGGGGAGGAGGGGGGGAGGAGGAGTAGTCGTTAATAGTAGTAGTAGTAGATGTAGTAGTAGTAGTAGTAGTAGTAGTAGTAGTAGTAGTAGCAGTGTCCCTGTAGTAATAGTTGCAGTTCTGTAGTAGGAAGCAGCACTTCTTCTTTGTTGTTGTCATGTCCTCTACATGTAATAAAATATTCTTCTTCCAGGTGTCATATCCAACTGTTCTGTAGTGAGCATGTGTATGCTAGGTGCTCTCTGTGTTGGTGTCTATGAAACCAATCTCATTCAGAATGCTCTTCCAGAACCCAAGGAATGGTCAGAGTAAGTTTGGAGACCTCTTTTACATTAACCCTTTCGAGACGCTTTACCACATTTTGTGTGTGTATATGTGTGTAATTGGGTTTTTACAGACATGTATCAATCAGATATGATTATTTACGTCTGGGACCGACCTTTACCGTCACCATCCGAAAGATGGTTTTGTGGTTTTGCTCAATAATTTTGAATTCAAAGCCCTAAAAAATATACCAGATTCACACATAGAAAGAGCAAAAACTTTTGCACACACTGTGTCCATTTTTGTTGTGTGACTTATTATTTTTTTTTTAATTTATGTTTTTATTGAAACAATGGATAACATATGTACAAAAAATAAATATGAGCATAATAAAAAAATAAATAAAATATAAAAAATAAAAAATAAGAGGTACGGTCACTGAACAAAGCTGAATACATGGTATACTGTACTCGGGTCATGGCTTACAGGAAAAATACAGACTCTAGCATCATATATCAAATACAAACTTTTGAAAATGTTATCTCATCTTATTATTCTGGAGAGCTATCGGGTATTCTGATTTATATTTAATCTTAAAAAATGACTAAGCAGATTGAAAGTTTGGTTTTTCCTTTCTGAATTTACAGCGATAAATATAAAAACGTGTGTTGCGTGACTTATTTCGTCTGATGCCAGTAATTTCAAAAAGGAGAATAAGCTTTAAGATCTTTAAATTGGCAACACATTGAGAGGTTCAAAATCATTGTTTTATATCATCAAAATTGGCAATTTTTTTCAACTTTACGTCAAAGTTCCTAACCATGTACATGTACATGTATGTTGTTTTCAAAGGCATTACATTTTATTAGCTTACCTGAGCCTAAGGCTCGAGTGAGCTATTGCGATGGAAATTTGTCCGTCGTCCGTCGTCTGTTAACTTTTTACATTTTCATCTTCTCCAAAACCCACGATCGGAATTCAACCAAACTTGGTAGGAATCATCCTTAGGGGTAGGGAACCCAAAGTTGCTATAAAAATGGTACATGTGGCCCCCAGGGGGGCCCAGGGGGAGGGCCCCCAATTGTAAAAGCTATGTAAATTTCAAACATCTTCTTCTCCAGAACCAGGCATAGCTCAGACTTGGTATTGTGTATGGAGATACCTCTAAAGATGAAGAATGAATGTTGTTCATGAAATTTCTCTGAGTGGCCCTATAGGGGTCCTGTGGGGGTAACATACTGGAGGGGGGGGGGGGCACTGCCAGGCAAAATGTGTATTCTGATCTTCTCCAAAACACATGATCGGAATTCATCCAAACTTGGTAGGAATCATCCTTATGGGTAGGGGACCCAAAGTTGCTAAAATGGTACATGTGGCCCCCAGGGGGGCCCAGGTGGAGGCCCCCCAATTGTAAAAGCTATGTAAATTTCAAACATCTTCTTCTCCAGAACCAGGCATAGCTCAGACTTGGTATTGTGTATGGAGATACCTCTATAGATGAAGAATGAATGTTCATGAAATTTCTCTGAGTGGCCCTATAGGGGCCCGGTGGGGGTAACATACTGGAGGGGGGGGCGCTGCCAGGCAAAATGTACATTCTGATCTTCTCCAAAACACAATCTTAATTCAACCAAACTTGGTAGGAATCATCCTTAGGGGTAGGGGATCCAAAGTTGCTAAAATGGTACATGTGGCCCCCAGGGGGGCCCAGGGGGAGGGCCCCCAAGTGTAAAAGCTATGTAAATTTCAAACATCTTATTCTCCAGAACCAGGAATAGCTCAGTATTGTGTATGGAGATACCTCTATAGACGAAAAATGAAAGTTGTTCATGAATTTTTTCTGGGTGGCCCTATAGGGGGTCTGTGGGGGTAACATACTTAGGGGGGGGGGGGGGCAAGTCCGCCATCCATAAACTTTTTACATTTTCAGCTTCTTCTCCAAAACCCATGATTGGAATTTAACCGAACTTGGTAGGAAGCTCAGACTTGGTATTGTGTATAGAGATACCTCTTTAGATGAAGAATGAAAGTTGGTGGTGCTAGAGAGAACATGCACCAGATGTGAATTGATCCACCTCAGGTGAGCGTCGTGCCCCCTGGGGCTATTGTTAGAACCACGTAGCATTTAAAGAAAAATATTGTTGCCAATTTGAAGAACAAAATTTGATCAATTTAGCCCTTAAATAATTCATGTCATGACAGGGTTAACCAGTTGGATATGATTTGATTTGGGTATAACGTGCATTCCATAGATTCCTGCCCAAATAATCAAGGGCTTAGTAGGGCTATGATTAGAGTGTACATGGGGAGTGTTTCATCAAGCTTTTTGTCAGCGATTTTTACCAACAACTGTTATAAGCTACTGAAATCCTTGCATCTGATTCGCTGAGAGCAAATTTGTCGGTAAAAAGCACTGACAAAACGCTTGATGAAACACTTCCATGGTCATATTTTATAACTTACTGGTATCTATTCTTATACAAGGGTTACTCCTTTCCCCATCTTGTTTTATGCACACAAAAAAATCTCTCTCTCTCTCTCTGTTCTTTGATAGCTATTTTTTATCGTATTGATAAAAATAGAATCTTCTGTGTAAGTATTAAAGATTTAATATAAACTACCACAGCAGGGCAGAAAATTTGTTTTATTTATTTACCGGTTTTTATTTTTTTCAATTCTTTATCCAGAGTAGCTTGTTCAGTTAAAGTAATTACATAAATGTACAGAATTCATATACAATAAAATGAAACAGAAAATGCATTGAAAAGAAAACAACACACCATAAAATAGCACTGGTCTTCGACATGGCTCTGCGTTATACAAACATAAGTACTTACATACTTCTTGATGAAAGGAGGAAAGTGATGGCCAGAATCAATAAGATGTCTGGAGGTTGGAGCATCACTGACCTTTCAAACCCCATCAACTCTTTTTCAACTCTTCTACAATGACAAACTAGTTTCAAAATATTTTTGGGATAAATTGTACTTTCCAACATGCAGCTCCTTAGTTACTTCAGATCAGGAATAGGTTTCTGACAGAATATACGGAATGTTCTTGCATCATTTTCTGCTGTGTGCTGTAGAATAATTTAAAGGAAAGGTCATGAAAATTCAAGTCATCCAAATTATTTTATTTGTATGTCTTTAAATTCCTTTTGTTTTTTCCTCTTTATAGTGAATCCTTTGATGGTCTCTCATTGCTTCAGCTTGTACTGTCCTCTGCTACATCAAGTATGAGTAAGTAATCATACCATGGTCGTGCCATGAGGTTGGGGCAATAATTATGACGATGTCCATGTAATGCTGGTATGGTATTACACATGGAAGATGATATCATCTGTTGAAGATTTTTATGCAATGAATATTGCATAGTAGTAGTGCCCAGCCAGAATCATTCTTTCAAAGCTTTGCTTAACCTTTTAGTCACTAAACCGCCCATGACCGCCCTTCTTATTACTCACTGAACCGCCCGGGACCGCCCATGGTCTTTTGGCCAATGTGACACTGTAGCAAAATGTATTGTACGGGATATTGGGTGCTGAAACGTTGTGTGTGCCATCTCTATGCATAAGCCATTTTGAATCTGCATTGAAGTGAAGCGTTACTGTGGAAGATTTTACATACAGCAGAGAGTCTATGCTGAAAGATGGTTTACTGAGACTGAGTTCAGTGAGTAAATGACTACAATGTGCGTAATCCTCAGTGACTAAAGGGTTAAAATGCATTTCTTTTTTTTACCACAATTACATGCATATTACATTTATTTAACATTACATACAATTGTGGTCTGCCATATTGATTCACCATACGCTCAACTCAATTATAGCCAACATTGTTATGGTTGATAAGAGACATACAAGTAGATCCTTCTAGTATGTCAAAAAAGTTGCCCCAACCCAGTGGAATGACCCATGTATACGAATCTCAAAAGAACTCTGATTTTAGAATAGCCTAAACAAATATTTGCACTTCCTTGTATAAATTTATAGATAATCCTACATTGATACCATCAAGGGTCTGATTAGCACATATCCCTAGAAAAATTCTCTCTGAACTTCAAGAACGTTAGTGTGGAGGCTTGGTATATGGGTATATTTCTAGTACAGGCTTCTCTTGGCTTGTCTTCTACTGCACAAAAACACCTCAGAGTGGCTATCGACATGCAGACCATCATGCAATCGCTGTAGCGCTAACTTAAGGTTTTCTGTTTATTATTAGTTTAAATGTAGACATATCAGAGGCGTTCTTTGCAGCTGGTGGAAGTATGTTCCACTCAACTATTGTTCAAGGGTACAAGAAGTATTTGTAACAGTCATTATTAACCCTAATAACATTATAATTTAATTTGTGAGATTGTCTAGTTCTTGGTTTCAAGAAAGATTCTTGAGCTACATTACTGATGTTAGATGGGGTTAAATTGTGTGTCTCCTTGAACTTATAAACCAGTGCAACTACCATTTATTCAGATTATGGCATTCTGCTGAAAGCCTGTATAGGAGCAGAACTGGCAATAAGACTTTGTACTAAAAAATTGTATTGTTTTAGGGCACTTAGTGTAATTAGCCTTAAACATTTCAAGATCTGACATCGATTTTTAAAAACTTATTTAACGACAGTAAATTGTGTGCGTCAATATCATTTTTATAATTGTGTTCTCAAGGCATTTTATCTGTAGTGCTTCTCTCAACCCAGGTGCCAGGGTAGCTTGGCAGGGGTAATAATACGATTCTTGTAAAGCGTTCCTGTGCTATATAAATGGAGCCAAATATATTTTATTATTATTATTATTATTAATTCTTTTTCAGGTCATGTAACCAAGGCAACCCGTTTTCTCTATAAGCTTATCAACCCTGTACTGATATCTCTCATCTTGATTCGTACTGTCAGCATGCAGCAAGTTATGAGTCTTATTCTTACACGATTTTATCAGGTAAGTTGGTTGTAGACTTTTGACGCCCCATTCAGCCGTGATAAACTGCTTCGAGAGAAACCGCCGCGGGAAAATGAAATGGCATGAGCGTAGTGCACTCCACAGACCACGTAGGGACTTATGTTGTACGTAGCTATTTTTCACCCCCTTGTGCTATTCATGTTCATGTAGAGTGGGTTTTATGTTCCTGCCACGACAGATCGCAGATTATGTAGGGACTACAGTTAAATGTAGCTAATTTAACCCCCATGAATTTACTATTCATGCTTTGAAGTACATGTAGAATGGGTGTCACATTGCAATGACAGTATTTCTGAGGCAGTTTACCACATTATGTGTGATTAAGGGTTAATGTAAGATTGTTTTCAGTTTTACCCCGCTCAATAGTAATGAACCCTTAGGAGGCCAATTAGGCCATCCCTCTCCCCCCCCCCCCCCCCCCCCCATGCAGAGAAATTGTTCTGCTGCATTTTGGTGCCACACTACTTTAGTATTTTCATGTCTTGCACAATGTGGAGGTGTTGTGGTATAGTGGTTCATTCACTTGACTCTCAATCCCAGGGTTGAGGGTTCGAATCTCAGCCCGGCACTAGCGTCTTTTGGCAAGACATTAATCCACATTTGCCACTCTCCACCCAGGTGTTAAATGGGTACCTGGCAGGATTTATTCCTTGAAATGCACTGTTCGCTATACGGCTGCCGGAGCTAAAGCCAGGGTAATAATATCCAAACCATTTGGAAGGCATAGGGACGTTATATCATAATGTGATATGCGCCATACAAGAACGGTGTATTATTAACTCAGACACTAAGCTCAGGGTAAAAAATCTCTGAAAATATCTTGGTACTCTTATCAAGATATCTCGGGGAAAGAACCACTTGAGACATGGCGGGAGGTTGTGGGGGGGGTGGGGGGAGCTGTAAAATAGTCCAGGGTAAGCCTGAGTCGTATTGATTATTTTGTAAACCGGGGATCGACGGCTTTGCTCCGGTCAAACACCGGTGCACTGATAAATTGATGGACGATGAAATTGAGGACAAAATTTTTGCTCTGGCGCTGTCACGGCGCCTAGGCACTGGTCTATGATCCGCTGTTCGCCATCATTTTATTTATCGGACAGACACTGCCGTGGCTTTTACTTTGCCCATTTCACTAAATCATCTTTTCAATATAGTGTTTGCATCTAGGAATAACAACTTACATGATACTTAAACATAAACATCCCATTATTTATCTTGACAATGTCATGACTTATTGCTCACTCACAACAACATCAATATCATGTCTCTTCTGAAGGTCTAATCTCAACAACTCGTGCTCTCGTATCTCGCGTACTTTAACGATCACGTGATTCACAGTTGAGAGGCGTTGAGCTGCGGCTCCGATCGCGTGCATGTAAAAGATATGTACAGCATATTGCATGTGCTGCATCTCGACTCTCTGCACTTGACTCAATGCCAGACTCCGGGCAGCGGCCAGATCGTCAAATGCCAGTCATGTCCCCTCGCCTCCCAGTTAGCAGAAGACGAGCGAGCACTCGATTTCCTTGCTTGATTGATGTATTACCCTCACAAAAGAGAATAAAAGACCGAGTAAGAAGTGTCTTGAATACATGATAATAATTGTGTAAGACAGTACTAAGAGCAAAGGATTTGCGTACTTCTTTTCTTTGTATTATATCATTTTCATAAATTTCATTGTTGCACCGGTTTCGTCAAAACAGCATCGGGGCTCGATAGCCTCGGGCGAGGACCAGTTTACAAATCAATTCGACTCAGGCTTAGTCCAAGGTGTAAAAGCCATTGTGAATCTTTGTAAATGAAAATCTTTGTATTTTTTTCAGTACATGCTACTAACCAATACAATTAATGATACATGTATACTGTACAATAACCCAGATTCCCTCTAATAACCATATTCACTGCTCCGGAAGGACACCATATTGTATTGTTGTCCTGATAAGCCCGATATCAGCAATTTCAGTTCTAAAATTATTACTCAGATATCAGTCATATTTCTCATCGAAATTGAAAGGGAAAATTTCCTCTTGTTTCACTAAAAACCTCACCCTCGTACATGCATGCATTCATGCATAAATCTGAGTGGGCTGTTAATCACAAGCTTGTTTGAAGTGGAATACTGCCATCTTGTGGTGTGAAATGTATAGGGTTGTACTTTTCTGAGTTCCAGGGATTTTTGTTACATGCAATGCCACTGAGGGGATGATGACATTAAAGATTTTTATCACCTTGTGTTATATGGGGTAAGGAATGTATCTCTCTAACCCCCCCCCAGTAACTGAATATATCATTACAACCGATTAGAATTATAAATCAAACTGATGCAATAATTTCCCTATCATGGACACTATGAAGTAGGTTTTATGAAGAGGGAAGGTTGCCTAACAAATTTTAACACTGGTTGTACTTGAAAATGTTGAGTCATGTTTTATTTGTCTGTAGTAGATTGTATGTCCTTCCCTTGTAACCTCAATGTACATTTTGTTTTGTACATGGCTATTCAGTCGTTAAATTGAAATTGTAACCCAAAGCCTTGGCTATGTATTTTTAACTTATATTGGTTTCAGAGACGTAATGTTTGATTTGGTTCCCCCAAGGATACAACAACAGACTACAAACCACTTTTAAAATACACATTTGTGCAAACTAATGCAGGCATAGTATACTGTTCAAACACTTCATTTATCTATGTAACTTGGGGTGTACTTTATATTATTTCTTACTGAAGAGACAATGGTTACTAGAACTCCCTTTTCATATGACTGCATTCATCACTGTTGGTGTAGCTTGGGTCAGGTCATGAGGGGGGTGGGGGTGGGGGAGCGGGGAGGGGGAGCTGGGTCTTACAAGGTAGATTAAATGCAAGAGTCTTGGAGGGGGTAGTGTCATCTTCTTCTCATGCCCTTTTCTTCCAAGGTTCTTTTATTTCACCCTCTCTATTTCTCCTCCATTGTGCCATATATAATGGGGGAAAAACATTGCCTCACACTCGGCCTCCCCCAGTCAACAACAGAAACTAGACAAAATCCAAAGGTACTTTGCCCCCCCCCCAAAAAAAAACCGAAAAAAAACCAAACAACAAACAAACAAACAACAACACATAAATAGATAAGTTATATAAAATGATATAAGAAATAGAATAAGATAAAGAAAGAAATAAAAGAAAAGAAAAGAAAAAGTAAAAAGAATTTTAAAAATTATGCCAACATGAGAAAAAACCCCACAAATTTCTATCAGTGGCAGTGGGTTAAAATGAAGATGATTGTTTGACTTTTGAAAAGAACCCCCCCCCCTACAAAAATTTTTACCCCTGCTTTCTTGAGGTACACCACTGTCCATTGTATATAGATAATCAGGAGATGCAAAGAAGCATCATATATAGCGGCTCGTTAGGTTGATAATATGTTTATATTGCTTTTAAATTCTTCCATCATGTTTAATGACTGCTGTCAATACAAAGAAACAAAACTGAAAACCATGATAAATTAAGTATTTTATTAAGGTTAGATTACAGCTTGATCAACATGTTTATTGAAGACACAGGTTTCTCACTATAAGATAGACATGCTTGCATATTATGCATGACACAATGATAATGCTAAACTTTGTATCAATAACATTATGCTAGATAGTTATCAAAATAACGATGAGTGATTTATCACTGCTTTTCGGTTTTTAGTGATTTGAGCTTTATGGGAGCATACGAAGCAGCCGTAACTTGCAACCAAGACAAAAGAAAATTGCTAGCGTGTCTTGGTCATG